>JAFIDI010000002.1:1800000-2176200 GCA_020280125.1 Kurtzmaniella quercitrusa var. comoensis (nom. nud.)
AGTTCAGACCCTCAAGTGTTGAAATCCGTATTTAATCCTCGACCAGCTAAAGAGGTCTCACTCTTGGACGTTGACGATCAGGCAAATGACAAGCTTCTTAGAAGACTCGAAATTGTACAAAAATTGCTTTTTGATCTTGGTACTATCAGAAATGAAAAATCGAAAACAGTGGCAGCTTTGAAAAAGGCAATTCATGAGGATGACAACATTCTGGACATACTCATACTCAATAGTAAGGTGAAAACGCCAGCTGAAATCAAGGATGTAATTTTCCCCAATGAATTGAAAAAATTCAATAAGTACCTGAAGGAATTGGATGAACTTATTCAGCAACAAAAGGAATTTGTTGAAAAATTACAGGATCAATGGAACAAAGTACTGACAGATCCAAGCCTCAAAGAAGCACTGGAACTGAAAGGTGAAGAATGGCGAGTCGTGACTGAAAGAGAAAGAGAACTTCGGGATTTGCATAGCAAATGGAGAAAATACACCGTCAGAATAGAAAGCGCTGTTGCATTTTACAAACAGCTTCTTAATTATGCTCAGGGGATCCAAGTCACGCCGCAGACAACCTTAAATGAAAGCATGAGTAATTTGAATATCGGCACAGTTCCGTATAACCCACAACAGGTTCATGCTCAGCAGCAAAATATTCAACCCCAACAATATGGGCATTCGCAACAACATGTGCAATCACAGAACACCCCTCAAGGATTGCAAGGGTACCAGCAACCTCCTCAAGGATACTATCCTCAAAGTGGTCACCAAAATTTTGCGCAGCCTCAAAGACAATCTTCGTACTCATCTACAAGTAATTTTGACTCCAGCTCGAGGTATGGATACGCGTCTCCTGCACACAACGCACCACCCACCCTCCCACCTAAGGCGCCATCATTCTCATCCAATCAGTCTTATTTTACTGGTGGAAATTCAACAGTAAATTCCCAACCCCCACAACAACAATCCAACAGTGGTCAGACACAAGATGGGCTTATATACGATCAGCCATCCACCTATCAGCCCAATATGTACAATTTTTTCTCTAGCAGCAATTAATGTGTCAAATCGTGTAATTATCCCGAATCGGGATATTTATAAATATGCACATTAGCCCAATTTGGCATGCATGGGATCGAGGAAAGGAAGGCACGGGCCGGCTGGGGAAAAAGTTGCCAGAAAATTTCCTTGAAAATTCGTCTTTTGACAACTAACAGAGAGGAGAAAAAAGTAGAAATAATAGTAATTATTTTAAAATATATATGATAAATTTGATCATTACAACTTATAACAATACCCAAACACTTTTCAATAAAAGCCCCCATTCAGCTTAACTCTGGGCGTTATTTTAAGGTTTCAGGCGCGCTCTTCTCGGCCCAGAAAATAATATCGATTTATTTTTATTTTTGAGATTATTTATATATCAGCAAACTTTTTTCCGCCTCTTCAAGCCCAGTTAAAGCCAACAAACAGCCCCCCCCTTCACCCAGGTTCATCTAACACATATTTAATCGAAATGAAGCTGTGGGTGTCTTTGGTAACGCTCTTTGCGTTTTTATTTGCATTTGTCGCTGCCGATGACAGCATCTCATGTAACAGCACTCTGCCTTGTCCCGAAGACAAGCCATGTTGTTCACAATATGGAAAGTGTGGGACTGGTTCTTACTGTCTTGGTGGATGCGATATCAGACATTCTTATAATTTGACCGCATGTATGCCTATGCCTATCATGAAAAGCTTTAATCAGACTTTTGCCTCCGAAGATGTACTCGAAAAGCAAGAAGAATATTTGGGTAATGCTTCCTCTATTGATTGGGTTTACACCGGATATATTGATGAACACGACGACAATATTTTGGTTCAAATGCCTAACGGTACTACAGGTACTGTCATTTCGAGTTCTCAATATCTTTGGTATGGTAAAGTGCTGGCCAGAATGAAGTCTTCGCGTTCTGCAGGTGTGGTCACTGCCTTCATTCTCTTCTCTGACGTACAAGATGAAATTGATATGGAGTTTGTTGGTTATGATCTTACAATTGTTCAAAGTAATTACTATTCCCAAGGTATTCTTGATTATACAAAGTCGCGTAATCTTTCCACGACCGATACTTACGAAGACTGGCACATTTATGAGTACGATTGGAGTGAAGATAGAATCCTCTGGTCTATTGATGGAGAAGTTGTGAGAACATTAAACAAGAACGACACATGGAATGCCACTGCTAACAAGTACTTGTATCCTCAGACACCATCTCGTATCCAGATTTCACTTTGGCCCGCCGGTTCCTCGTTGAACGGTGTTGGTACCATTGCCTGGGCCGGTGGTGCTATTGATTGGGACGCAGAGGATATTCAAAAGTATGGCTATTTCTATGCTTATCTTGATTACGTGAGTGTTGAACCTTACGATTTGCCTGATGGAGTCAAGTTAGACGGTATCTCAAAGGCCCTGGATGCCACTTCTTATGTTTATAATCTGACAAAAGGTAACCAGGCCAATATAACTCTTACTAATAGAAAAACCTGGCTTGGGTCTTCGGATGCATCCGGTCTTGATCCAGATAATGAAGATAAGAATGTCACGACAGTGATTCTGCTGGGTCTGAAGGTCATTACCAAGACAACCCACAGTAAGGCTTCAATCAAGACCTCAAACAATGCATTGCCCACCACAGGAACTACTGCCCAGACTACGCAGCAGATCACTACTGGTGACCATGGGCAAACTATTCTGTACAACCTGGGCGATGGATTTGTTCAGGACTTCAACAACAAAAACGGTACATCGCTGCTGCTGCTGGGTTTCGGCGCCAACAACGATGTATTTACTGGCATTACAGCCCTTTTCATCGGGGTATTATCCTATATTATATAATTCTGCTTGGGCAAAACATAAATTGATATCATGGACATGGATAATGTGTAGCAACTGAGGTTTAATTGGAATTCGGTGGAAATGATGTATAAAACGTCATTTGAAATACTACTTTTGACTGGCAGATCTTAGTCTAGATGCATATATTAACATTATTAGTGAACCATTACATATGGTTCTTTAGATACGGGATATTGAAACTGAAGTGAATTTATGAGTTGACCACCAACATCCGATTTTGCTTTAACAAAAAAAATAGGAGGTGTAATGAAGGCCAATATTTGAAGTGCTCGTAAACTGATTTGAATCTACCATAAATGGTAAGTCGTTTTTCTTTAGATGTACGATCTTGTGGAAACGTGTTTCGATTAACCTTTCCATTGTAGATTCGAATATCCTTGTCAACAATCAGATTGAAATTATCATACAAAGAGATTTGAGTCATGGTGCGAGCTGTAGGAAAGAAAGTTCAAGCCATCATCTATCAACAAAGAATTCAAGACTTTTCCCGATAGTAAAAATTCAATCAAGAAATGTGATTCTTGTGAATTCTTCGTGCCAATTGTCTGAAACGATGAACTTATTGTAACAAGTCGCTGAGAATTAAATTCGTGCTTGAAGATGAAGTGACCGATTTGGCCACTAAAAATGCCAGGAGGAAAGTTACCCACATAGCTCCATAAAACCCTGGGAGTTTGCGATAAACGAGGTAATGATATAATTGAAAGGCGTAAAATAAGGTTACCTGAGCGAGACAGCGCATCATATGGTAAAAAGGGTATGACCGAAAAATCCGGTACGGTTGGATAAACACAAGTACCCACAGAATTGCCAACGTTGATTTGGATATATCATGGAATCGTATATACTTTTTGAAATGAATTCGCAAGTAATAGTCCAAGAGTAAATCGTATAACATCACCAGAACGATAAGCACCAAGTTTTCAGGGGCATTTTTGGAGGTGATTGAATCCACAATTCTAGTCCATCGATGAATTAAAAGCAAACCCATCGAGAGAAAAGATATCGCTTTAGCAACAATACTAGAGTCATAGCATGCGAGTATGCACAACATACGAAGCGGAAGGTAGATACCAACATCAACTGCTCCATATTTCAAATAGATTGCCCCCAAAGCAACGTTGGCAATGTTAAGACATAAGAGAATACAGAAGGTTGATACCGGGATTTTGCTCTGGAAAATGGGCCAGAAGATGGCAGCGAGGGATATCGCGATCATATAAGGTTGATACCACTAAGAGAAGCCCAAAGTCTGCTACTTTTTATTCACCCGTGTTCTTAAACAAAAGCGTCTTGACCATAAAATGAAAAGTGCAATCTAAAAAACCAGCCCCTTTGTTTGGTTTGGTTGCAAAAGTGGGCCAAAAAATAAATATTTTTGTGCAGATCGATGAGATGGGAATGAAAATAACGATGAGGGAGGGGACAAGATATGGAAATTTGGGGACTATTAAGACGTTAAATCTGGAGAAGTTTATACGGATGTTTTGATAAAGGGTTTGTCCTTTGGATTAATAAACTATACAAAAAATCAGAAAGTATAGGTACAAAGAGCGTTATACAAAAGCCTGAATGTTCATCGTTTTAAAAGCAGACCACCAGCACGTGCAGGACGTGTGCAGCACCGCTAAATCGAGAAAACAAAGCAATCGGCGGAGTTGCGGCCGATTCACGTACCGGGCTTCGTAACTGGTAGCAGCTGACAGAGGGAAAGGTAGAGGGAAAGAGAGAGTGTGTGTGAGGGGAGAAGTTAACCATAGCAATACAAATCAACAGTTGGGCCCAATATCATGTTTCAAGTGAGAATGAGGGAGTCACTAGTTCCATTAGGAGAGTGATATTCCATGTCAACTATTGCTATCTCGTGTAGAGTAGTTGAATTTTCTTGTGTGTCTTCTATTTTCGCTTCAATAAATCACTCTGTATTTTTATTCCGATAGGCGGTATTTTTCCAAGCTTCTCGAATTGTGTATTTTTTTTTTGCCCGCTAAGTTTTTGAATAAATGGAATCATTTATCTAGCACGTGACTTTCATGCTATAACGGTTCGTGATCGGCCCATGACTAATTTTCATTGCCGCCATGTTGGTTCCTCCAATTAACATCCAAAAATGGATCCAAGAAAACAGCCATTTACTCCAACCCCCCGTAAATAACTTCTGTCTTCATCGTGGAGGGTTTACCGTCATGATCGTTGGTGGACCTAACGAAAGAACCGATTATCATGTCAATCAAACCCCGGAGTTTTTCCATCAGTTGAAGGGCCATATGTGTTTAAAAGTTGTCGATGACGGCGAGTTCAAAGATGTTATTATTAGTGAAGGTGAAACTTTCTTACTTCCAGGTAATGTGCCTCATAATCCAGTACGTTTTGCCGATACAATTGGATTGGTGGTTGAGCAAGACCGTCCAGAAGGAGTTAATGATAAGATTCGTTGGTATTGTCTGAGTTGCAAAGAAATTGTTCATGAAAAGGAATTTTACTGTTCTGATTTGGGTACTCAAATCAAAGCAGGTATTTTAGAATTTGATAGTGATGATAAGAAGCGTACTTGTGATCATTGTGGTACTTATAATTACTCCAAGCCGCAAAATTAATAGTTGAGGAATTAGTTAAGGAAATAGTGTAGACAATAGTTAGTTATGATAAGATAGTTGCATATATGAGGTTAAAATTTATTTGTAACATTCAATATTCTGGATTATTTGAATAGTTTCTTGATCCAGAATTTCGACGTTGCTTTGACTAAGCCAATTCAATGGTTTTGGTAATCTAAACAATCCCGTAAATTCTTGATTTTAACTTTTAAGTCGTATAACAAATCTGAGCGTTTGGAGCTTTGACCTATAAAAGCTAAAATGTATGAGTTGCAAACAAATTCGAGATTATGCTAAATTTTACCATTTAAATCATTATTACAAGATTAGCTGAAATCGAATATTTAACTGACCAACCTTTTTTTTGCAGCTAAAGATCATTCAACATGGTTTACATAGTGAAAAATGACTATTGTTTGGAATATACTCTTTTATCTTCAGGTTGCGATTATCAAATTATCTAATTTTTGTAGCTCAAAATCTTCAATCGTAGAAACAATCAATCTAACGAAGAGTACCAATTAGGTTACAAAAATATTCTCCACCCATATACTCTACTGATTTTAAAAATATAAATTCTAATATAATTGACGTTACTTAAGGTTCTTCAATTCACTTTAATCTTGCTTTCTCTTTGCAAAAAATTCGTCACTTTTATCAAAGACATAATCAATAACCTTCTCACACGGCTCATCAAAAATATAAGGTAACAATGGAACCACAGCCAAACCAAGGGCAACAGGCCCATATGTTTTCAAGGCATGAATTCGGGCATTTTTAAATAAATAAGAAGAATATCTGACGGTGCTATGAATAGTAAAAGCGGGTAATGCCATTGAAGCAATACTCTGGAAAAGACCTCTTTTGAGACCGACAACTCTCCAATCATATTCAGAAAGTTTGTCACCATGTTTTGCCTTATATTCGCTAGCTGCAGCAACATTAATTTCAGGAAGAGGATCCCATGGCTTTAAACCTGGTAAAAATCGACCTTCAGCTTTAGTTTTAGCTATCCATGAAGCATAGGAAACATCACCCAAGATGTATGCCCAAGAGATTCCGTAACCGAATTTCACAAGATATGGGTGAGCCAAAGGACGGAACGATTCACCGATATCTGAAGTATAAGCCACGTAACGATGCGATGCTAAAAGAATAGTTCTAAGTCGGTTAGAATAGGCGGCGTAACGAATCACAGAATCTTGTGGAGTATCTACATCGGGGTTTTCCACGGCAGCAATTCTTTGTTCATCGGCAGTAGACATTGTGATTCTAACTGAATTTGATGGTTATGTTTAGATATTTGTGGCAATTTACCTGTTCGTAATTGGTCGGAACTTTTGCAATGTATTTCCGTGATTCCAAGGGTGAATTTTTTTTATCGATAGATAAACGATATTAAGACAATTATATATATATTGATATCCTCTTTAACTCCACTTTGCTGGCTTGGGGTGTGGTATTTATATGCCGTCCCTATTGATTACAGCCCCGGCGCAAAAAAAAATGCTGCACGCTTTAACTGGGCTGCCTTATTTTGCCTTATTTTGCCTTGGATTTTATTTTTATATAATGTATAACTTCTAATTTGCTCTAAAGATAATTGTAGTTTAGGGCATATTCGAGCTAAGTTTGATAATTTGCCCCCGATTCGGCTTTTGATATTTTGCCGCTGCTGAGCTATTTACTTATTGAATAATTGATTGCCGCTAATTTGCCGCTATTTTGCTTTTTTTTGCTTTTTTGCTTCTATTATTTTGCAATATTTTGTATTATTTTGTATTATTTTGCGACCACTCGGCACTTTTTTCTTCCCAATTCCCTTAATTCTCACCAAGTCTTGCCACTAAATTTCCCACGCAACGTATCTCATTTTGTGGGTCATTTTGAATAAATCTCTAGCAAAAATACGCCCCCGCCACCAAGTAACATCATACGTTTGAACGCAATTCGCCACACAATTGGTGACCCAATCACTAATATCAATAATCTTATTTCGATCTAAACTAGTAATTAAATGCAATTTGTGATCGCCGTCCGATTTACCGGACCCGATGACGGACTGGGTGCCATTCGTGACTACGAGACACCTTTAGCCATAAACTTAGACCGGGATGATATTAATCGACTCATTAATGTTAAATGGTTACGGTCATTAATTCGAATGAAAGTTCCACAATGCTCCAAAAGAAGACTTAGGCTTATCTATGGTGGGCGTGTCTTAACGGAATCAACTAATTTTGATACTGAAGTTATTCGTCCCAGAGTGAGGCAGCATCAACGTGAAATAGAAGAAGGATCTACCGAAGATCGTCTGGTGAAAGTGTATATACATTGCTTGGTGGGTGAGGAGTTAAGTAGTGAACAATTAGATCAAGAAAACAAGTTGGATCAACAAGTTCAAACTCAGACAACTACTCCGGAACCTGTTGGGTTTGATCGGCTTCTCGATCAAGGATTTTCACAACTGGATGTACAGGACTTCAGACGACAATTTCAGGCCATTTACACTCCAAATGATGGTAGCTCCAGTAATGCGGGTGATCAAATTAATGATTTAGAGGAGGAAGAGTCTAGACAGAACAATATTAGACAATTAGAACAACGTTGGATCGAATCTACAATCACTGCCGGAGCTGCGACGGGCGACGACGGTCAGCGTGGCGCCTCTGGATCGAACAGAACACAACAAAATCAGCAGCCAGACCAAGATGCAGCTACAGCTCCAGTATTGGAATTAGACGAAAGTAGAGGCAATGAAGATTTACTTTTAGGATTATTTGTTGGTATATTTCTCGGAGTGCTTAGCATAGTGTTTTTGACGGCAGATGACACGGTTTTCAACAAGCGACAACGTATATCTATAATAGCTGGACTATTTGTGAATTTTTCCTTCTCAATTATTCGTGGTCAATGGGTGTGATGATGTGTATTATCGAAACCTTACTCAATGAACACATACTTACAATATGGAAATTGTAGATTTTTATTCTCGATTCGGTAGATGATGTTCACGGGATCAAGATAATACGATGTAAAAAATCAAGCTGTACTGCAGTAATAGTGAGTGTTAAATGTATTTTACCTTGATAGTAGCCACCAAGCTAGTTGGGTACCAAGACTCAAAAAGAAGAAAAGACCATTAGATATTAGAAGAATGAGAGCCTTTGAAAGCCATTCTTGCTCTAAAGGCAAATGAAGTTGATTATGACCTAATGTACGATAAGCATTGGCTCAGACAGAAGCAATTTTCTACCATGGCCAAAATGATTATCTCTACATCGATAATAAAAATGCAAACCAAATTGGATGATATAACATCGACCAATTTCAATAATGCGATGAACCTACAAACTACAAATACCAGGAGCAACACTTGCTGTAGAAACAGAAGTGCACTACCAATAAAGCTTTCACAAGCGGATGTTAGGTCCACCAGCCCTTACCAGTTCTACACAGCCCAAGAGGGATGCACTCAAACAGATAAAAGGGCGTTAAGACGACCATTGTCCTCCAAAAGAAGGATATCATTCTCGCCGAGAACTTGACGCTCGCCTAATCGTCGGGATATCAAAAGAAGACAAGCAACACGGTAATAGTTCTGGCTGCCGCACAAAGAAGAAGAAACTTTTCGCTTGAGAATTTGTTTATATATGAGCAGTCAAAGTTACCCGGACTTACTGTACCAGGCGATGCGATCTATGTGCAGGGGAGATTTGAATACTCATTTTTTGGCGAGTAGGGCTCAAACGATATTTTTCCGCAGTAAAGACGATCGATTTTTTAAGAGGGTTATAATAAAATAGGTGGTTCAATGGGTAAATTCTATTGATATATTTAACAAATGAATGAGAGGGGGGGGGGTTGACTTTATAAAAAAGTAAGAGCATGTTTCCAAATCAAATTTGTCTCGCTTAGTTTTTCTTTTCTTATCTTTTCTATATCATTTAACGATCAATCACTCCGTATCTTTATGTCCGTCCCTTACAATAGCGATAATATTCAACATCTTCCAATAATCGCACTGCACCATAAGCAGAAAAAGCATCTCAATTTGGTAGTTGCCTCAATTATATTCTGGCGAGAAATTTCCGACCATTTAATAATTGTTTGACTGGGTCAATTATTCTGCGATTTTTTAGGATGATATCACTATAAAGAGCCAAAATAATTATATAAATGTGTAATAATTTAACAATTCAATCATGCTTATGTCACTATGTTCTGTATAATCACGACTAGTAAACCATATAAAACTAAAATCTCAAGATATATCGCCCTAAAAACCTTTGACATTTTCGCGTAAAAACTAGCCGCTACAGACAGTATCGCATTCTTCGCGCCCGTAAGCTCCCACAAAAAATCACGCCTGAACCGGCTTGGTTCCCCCGGCGGAAACATCCGTCAGCGGCTGTCGCGCCAGCGCCAGCGCCTGTGCTTCTTAATTTTTATTTTAATTTTTCGTTATTTGTCCAGTGGCCGAGGCAGCTATCTCAGGAAATAACTCGTTCCACTTGAGTGTATTGGCCGAGCTAATGTGGTGTTAAAAGAACTCAAAGAAGTGCAAAAATCAGCCTAATTGTTTATGTTTATGTATCTTATCACCAATTAATTAATATCATGTTCACAAAAATTATAACTACTTCCTCTATCTTCCTCTATCATCTTCCTCTATCATCTTCCTCCTCTCTATTCTCTCACAATTGTTGCCTTGTCCTTCGCTTGCGCTAAGCGCTTTTTTCAACCAAAGATCTTTTTTTTTTTTTTTTTAATTTTTTTTCATGGTGATCCCCACTTTAAGTAAAAAAAAAAGGCGATCTGATTTTATCGGATTTTTCTTCGCTATCTACTTTCATCAACTTCAACATGGCAGACCCTAAACCACTTCCATTCATCTACCAGTTCGCCTCGGGCGCAATTGCTGGTGTTTCTGAAATCTTGGTCATGTACCCATTGGATGTGGTCAAGACTAGACAACAATTGGATAACACAAATGCCTATAACGGTACCATTAATTGTATCAAAAAGATTGTCAAGGAGGAAGGCTTTTCTCGTTTGTATAAGGGTATTTCTGCCCCAATTCTTATGGAAGCCCCTAAGAGAGCCACTAAATTTGCTGCTAACGATGAATGGGGAAAATTCTACCGTAATTTCTTCGGTGTATCCACGATGACTCAATCTCTCGCTATCCTTACTGGTGCTACTGCTGGAGCCACTGAATCTTTCATTGTGGTGCCATTTGAATTGATCAAAATTAAGTTGCAAGACAGAACCTCCAAATTCAACGGAATGGGTGAAGTTGCCAAGCATATTATCAAGAATGATGGTCCTCTTGGTCTTTACAAGGGATTAGAATCCACTTTGTGGAGACATATTTGGTGGAATGCTGGATACTTCGGTTGTATTCATCAGGTTAGATCATACATGCCACAACCAAAATCTTCTACTGAAAAGACTGTCATTGATTTGATTTGTGGTACCGTTGGTGGTACTTTTGGTACTGTTTTGAACACCCCATTCGATGTGGTTAAGTCCAGAATCCAGGCTGGCTCTACTAAATACCGCTGGACCTACCCATCGCTCGCCATTGTCGCCAAGGAAGAAGGTTTTGGTGCTTTATACAAGGGTTTCCTCCCTAAGGTCTTGAGATTGGGTCCAGGTGGTGGTATCTTGTTGGTGGTTTTCACCACTTGTATGGATTTCTTCAGAACTTTACAATAGAGCAGCGAGTGAATTAGTACGTGTATTCAACTGTCATGTAGAGATTAATGGTAATATATTATTTCATAAGATTAGCTACTTCAACTTCAAAATTATTTTGTAAATCCTTTTACCATCTATTTGTGCCTATGTACAACTGTAGTTCATCGAACGTCGTCTATCTAACGCCTATCCAACGCTAATTCTATTGCCCTTGCCAACGAAGATGGTGTGGCCATTTCTTCGTGTAATTCTTTATGTACGATTGTGAATACTTTCTCATATTCTAAGCTTAGTGACGGTGGTGCTTCTAATATTTTAAATTGCTCCACAATCTCTTGAAATTCGGCTGTCCCATGCTCTAAACTCAGAGTTGATGGTAAACTTTGGAGTTTTTCATTCAAAAATGCCCGGCATCTGAAGACCAGAGGAACAAGCTTTTCCGACACATCGTATCTTTCTAAAAGATCACCCACACTTTCCAATTCAAGTAAAAGATCAAATATCAAATCGTCGCTATTAATAACACCAGGACTCAGAAGACAAATGTCGGTCAAAATGAGCAACTGGCGAACCAAAATTTCGACTTCGTGGTGATTTTGCTTAGAAGAAGGCTTGATGTGCTTATAAATGAACCTGAGTACTAAAAACAAAGTCTTATACAACTCTAGCCATGAATATTCCACCATCTCACCGATTATTTTAAACTCGCTAAACAATTGATAAATAATGCTGCATACCAAGTTGTATAATTCTGTGTCTAGCTTTCGAGTGAGATTAAACCGCATATAAACCTGCACTACGTCAAGAATATAGAGAAGAGCCAGCTTCTTACCGTCGGTTGTGGTCACTGGTACAACTGGTTTACGCTGGTGATTGATCTTCCACTTGAATTCATTGATTTGATGGCTCGAAAGTCGTTCCACCACTCTTTCCCCATTGATGATGGCGTTTTTCGAAGTCAATTTCAACAACGACCATGCGGAAACTATAACAGATGTCCGCATGCTTAATGTACGGTATGATGCTATGTACAGTAGGACAGCAAGCCATACATCTAATAACTCGATGTGATATTGGTCTTCTTTGACGTCATTCTTGTTTGTCAAAAATGCTAGGAATTCGGTATTGGTGATAAGACTATACATGAAAAGCAGAAGGCTTAAAAAATCTGTTTTAGGTGGGGCATCTTCGTCAGCATCCTCCTTCACGTTGGCTTTTGCTGAGCGAACCGTGTAAATGTCATTGATAATTTTAGCAAATTCATAACCCAATTGCTTGTTAGAAGTTGCGGTAACGTATTCGACAGTTTCAAATTTCAGATAATTGTGAGAAGACCCTAGGACGGTGTTGGCGAACCATCCAAAAAATGAAGCTCCGGATATATCTGAATCCAAAAGATCAACTTTTTGAGTGTACATTTCTCTGAAGTCGAAAGCAAGAAATGGTATAAGTTTGTCTGCGATCTGTAACTTCACCCCTTTACTAGCAAATACTAATGAACCGAAATGGGACTCGTAATTATTCGAGGAAGTAACAAGACTAGTTATATCCAGTGAAACTGAAAGCTTTGAAAGAAAAGTAGTTGGAACTTTAATTAAGGTTCCAATGATACTGCAAAGCTCTACTGTACTGTCATAGTCCAAAAGCGGAGTTTCTGACTCTTTAGTATGGAAAGGGCTTTGAAGGAAAATCTTTTCTAATTCAGGAGCAAAATCAACGTTGTAGAAGGTGGAAAATAATACCTGAGCAATTGGGCGATCTGGATTTGCCACTAGAACTTTGTAAAGCATTCTCAACATGGCATGTGTGACATGGATAGACTCCCTAATCGCTGGGAAATGCAAAAATGAGTCGGTGTGAACGGCCATAAACCATTTAAGAGAGTATAAGAGATTAGCGAATGTGGATGGGCCAAACGCTTGCAGTTTCTCAAGTACCTGATATTCTAATACGGAAATGCACAAATCTTCTGTTGATTCGAGACCAATGGTTGATTTTGCCTTTTTAAGCAGATCATTGGCAGTAACGAGCGAGAGAAACCAAGTTTCTAATACCTTAAGAATATTCGATACGAGTTCTATACGGAGAACATCATCTAAATTTGTAAATCTTCGGAAATTTTCTGATTTAGAGAGCGATCGAGGACGCACACTGGAGGAACCATTATTCGAACCAATTGAGGCTATACTAGAACGACGACCAGCAGAGGTCTGGCCATTGAGTTGTGTGATGTCTTCTTCCTCGTTTAAGTCCATTAAAGATGCCACCGCTGTCGTTGGAAGCTCGACTACCGTATCAGGTATATCTGAAGTAGTAATATCTTCACCATCTTCAAATTTATGACCCAGAACTGAGATCTTTATCGCCTTAACCGATCTGTTTTTATGAGATGATTCATCTTTCAAACCAATTTGGTAACCATCATCGGCCAAAGGGCAGTCCATAGCATCCATTAAAAATGTTACACCATAATGGAACAATTCCTGCAATACTGCAGCAGTAGGACCCGAGAATTGAGCAGATGATATCGATTCCGAATTAATCGATAAAATAGATGCAAGGGAGTCTTTATGGATGGGTGTTACATATAGTGAATGGTAAAATTCATCGTCTTTGGAAGTGTGTCGGTCGAAAAGTCTGGAGTAGAGGCCAATTGCCTCGCTAGCTGACATCAGATGATCGAAAAGATGAACCTTCTATTAGTAGGAAAGCCGGGGAGGTTAGTTGAAGAGTTTGCCAGGTGTTTAAGAGAAACTCCTGCAGGAAAGCTGGGGAAGTTATGAAAATAAATGGGGGCAGTGCGCATTTAAATTTGGCGAGATCTGGGGCGAGATTCGGTGGAATTTATTGGGTAAATTTTGGCAAATTTTGGCGCATTTTGCAGTATTTTACAGTATTTATCGCATTTAGCGAGAAATTTTTAAAATTGTCTCACTAATTTTTTCTTGGAAACTCTCTAATTTCGTTATTCTTACTTAAATTTGTTCTCGGTTTCAACATTCCATTTTGAATTTCATTTAAATTTCGCGTCTGATCCATTAACTTATAAACCACATTATACTAATAATTCCCAATTAGTGTCCACTCTTATATCCACATACATCATGCTTTTTGGCACGAAAAAGCCACAGCAGCAAGAGTACGAGCTTGTGGATCAGGAACCAGGAACTCTGCATCCTGATAGTGGTGGCTGGAACTCCAATGCTGAAGACTATCTCACTCAATCAGACCCTTCCACAGATTCCTTGCCACATGAACAACCACGTAGTTCCAATGATTCAACTACTTCTGAATTATTTGAAGAGCTCAATGCATATAATGAAGAGCTGGGCCAAAAATCTCAAGACTTCCATGATGACGTAGTCTTTTTCAATGTATGGCGTAACTATATGGGCCAAAATGGATTTCTGCGTAAATCAATAATCTTATCAATTGCCATAGTTCTGATTTTTTGGCTCTCGAGCTTGATCTTGTACTCAATTCAAGCAGGTACACCCATCAGACTTCTGCAGACCAATATTACAAAATCTCGTTGGCTTAATGGAACTTTAAATCACTATAGCCCCGATCTGACGAATTTAACTTTGAAATCATTTCTTTATGGAGAGTATTTGCCTGAACGTAAATCAATAGTTTGGTTGTCCCCTAGTCAATACCCTCAAACACATTCCTCGAATATTAAAAGTGGTTATTACTTGGAAAATACTAATAGTGGTCCCATATTGATAGGTCAAGTGCTGTCATCTACACCAAAAGTACTATTAGAACAGCGTCGTTTCGTATACCAAAATAACTTCTTTGATATCCAACGTATCATTTTGAATCCAGCAAGGCCAGTTGATAGCGTCGAAAATAACTGGCACATCGTGGTTACTGATGAAGTCAGTCAATGGCGTCGTCTGTCCTTTGCATTGTATTGGTTGTTCCATCCTTTAACGGGGGACTTCTTCCCCATCCAAAGTACTGAGTTTGACCTCAATGAAAGTTTGGAACCTCATAAAATGCCAAAACTCAGCTTTGCAGAATTTTCACCAGATGGTCACAAGATTGTCTTCTCGTTCAATCATGACCTTTACTTAATGACGGTTGTCACCCAGAAAGTTGAAAGAATTACTGATAATGGGTCTGAAGATATCCTCAACGGGAAGGCTGACTGGGTCTACGAAGAGGAGATATTTTACTCTGATAGGCTACTTTGGTGGGCTCCAGATAGTTCAAAACTTGTATACGCTCAATTGAATGAAACGGGGGTACCAAAAGTTGAATTGGACTACTACATCAAAGACAGTACGGAAATAACCTTATCTGGAGAAATACCTGATCATGCCGAAAAGATAAACGATGTCAATCAATACCCGTTGTCTTCCAAAATCCCATATCCAAAACCTGGAAGTAAAAACCCTGTCATCAAAATTTTCGTTACAGATATGGGCCTGCTTTCCTCAAAATCAGTCGAATTTCCGGAGACATCATACACTAACTTTGAGCTTTTGTACTCTTTACAATGGACCTCGAACAGCACCTTTATTTTCTCGACCTCAGATCGGACTAGTAAACTTCTTACAAGAGCTCTTTATGATGGTGCAACAAGTTTAATATCGACCCATGACTACTATCAAGATTTTGGCGGCTGGGTTGAAGAAACTAAACCTTTCGCGCTCGTAGGAAATGGGTACATAGATAAAGTTGTCATCGCAAATAAGACTACTTTGGGTCACTACAAAGAGATCAAGAATAAAGAATACGATACTATACTACCCGACAAATTCAACGAAGTTCTTGCTGATTCGTTCTTGGTCTTCAGAAAAAAGCAAAACTCAATTTATTTTATGACCACAGGAGCCACTACTATGGATACACAATTAATGTGTTATAGCTTGGACACCAAGAAAGTCTATTCAATTACCGGAATTACGGAAGGTCGCTACGAAGTGAATTTCAGTCCAGATGCAGAATTCGCCGAAGTCTATTATCACGGACCTGGAAGTCCATGGCAAAAGCTTATCAGAATTAGTGATTTTGAGGATTATATGGCCGAAAATGATGATGCCATTCCAGAGGATTTTTTTCAAACTATAGAGCCTATAAATAACCCTGAAAAATTAGACAAAAAGCTTGGCCTGAGCAACGTACCCACAAGATTTTACAAGCAAATTGAGGTTGATTCATATGCTTTGAATATTATTGAGATCATCCCACCCAATTTCCAAGCAAAGGGTAAAAAGTATCCTTTGTTAGTGTACGTTTATGGTGGGCCTGGGTCTCAATCTGCTGAAAAAACCGCTCCTTTAGGTTTTCAAGATGTTGTCAGTTCTGTACTTGATGCTGTAGTACTTGTGATCGATCCGAGAGGAACAGGACCCACTTGGAAGCTGAAATCATGCGCGAACATGCATTTGGGGTATTGGGGACCAAAGGATGTTACTACAATTACGCGAGAATACATCAAGACCAATTCCTTTATCAATGATCAAAGAACAGCAATCTGGGGATGGTCCTATGGAGGATTCTTGACTTTGAAGACACTTGAAACTGATAAGGGAAATACCTTCAAGTATGGAGTTGCAGTAGCACCAGTTACCAACTGGTTGTTTTATGATTCAGTGTACACCGAAAGATATATGTCACTTCCAGATTCGAATGCAAAAGAATATCAGGGCGTGGGACGTATCAAAGACTTTGCTGCATTTAAAAATGTCAAGCGATTCTTTGTAATGCAAGGAACAGCTGACGACAATGTACATCTCCAAAATCTGTACTGGTTTGCAGACAACCTTAACTCTGTTGGGGTAGAGAACTACGATCTTTTATACTTTCCTGATAGTGACCATCTGATTTCGTATCATCGTGCTAATGAACGAGTTTTTAGTAGGCTTCTCCACTGGCTTGGAGAGCTGTTTTCAGGACGTTTTGACGGATTTTTGTAATTAAACTTCACATATAAATAATAAATCTTCAAAACCTTTTCCTTATTAATTAATTTAGAATTGTCCGGTTAGCTTAATTTGCCATTATAACATCTGTGACCCTTCATATCCAGCCTCTCTCTTTCTCTTTCTCTCTCGTCATTTTCATTTTCTCATCTTGGGTGCAAAATATTCCCTGCAGTATTTTTTAACGATGCGTTTTTAAGCTCATCGCATCTTTTTTAAATTTCAACCAGCTGCCAAACATGGGTAAAGTGTCTAAAACCACCAAGAAGTTCCAGAACAAGCACTTGAAGCGGACTATTGAGCACCGTAAGGAAGTGCAGAAGCACAACAAGAAGGTTGGTGGTCGTAAGAAGACTAAAGGTGCTAGTTCCACCCCAGAAACTAAGCCCCTGGGACCTAAGGAAGTCTTCGATGACATGTCAGTAGAAGACTTCTTTGAAGGTGGTTTCGAGGCTCCAAAGGAGAAAAAATTCCGTAATAAGGTTACTCATGACTCTGATGAATCTTCTGATGAGGAAGACCCTGAAGCCGTTGAGCAAGATATGAAAAAGTTGGCTGAAAATGACCCTGAATTTTATCAGTATTTACAAAATAATGACAAGGATTTGCTCGATTTCGATGGAGTAAATCCCTTGGATGCTATGAGTGGAAGTGAAGATGAAGAAGAAGACTCCAAGACCAAGACTTCAAAGAAGTCCAACAGTGATGACGAAGGTGAAGAGGAAAAGGTAAATCCTAAGGCCGAAAAAATCGAAATTACATCAGCATTGGTTAAGAAATGGAATTCTGAATTGAATAAGCCTTCTATCAAATTAATCAAGAATATCGCTATTGCTTTCAAAGCTGCCGTTAACATCCAGAACGCTCAAGATGAGGATTACAGATATACAATTACCAACGCCAATGTTTTCCATTCCTTGATGATTCTTGCCTTGCAAAAAGTGCCAGTAGCCATTCAAAAGATCGCCAAATACAGAGTGCATAACGGCTCTAGAATTGTCCCTGAGAACAAGAATGCTAAATCCATCACTGCTATTTTAAAATCTATTGCTGGAGCTTATATCACTTTACTTCAGGACATCACCAATACCGAAACTGCAGCATTGGTTTTAATTTCCTTGCAAGAAGTTTTCCCATTCTATCTTTCTCATAGAAGATTGGTCAAACAAATGATCAACTCTGTCGTCCAAGTGTGGGCTACAACTCTTGATATTGAAACACAAATTGCTACATTTGCTTTTTTGAATAATCTTTCCAAGGAATATCCAAAATCCCTCTTGGAAACCGTTTTGAAACTGACCTACACTACTTTCTTACAAAGCTGTCGTCAAACTAATGTCCACACTATTTCCAAAATCAACTTTTGCAAGAATTCTGCCGTGGAATTGTATGGCATTAACCCAACTATGTCCTATCAAATTGGATTTGAATACGTTCGTCAATTAGCTATCCACTTGAGAAACTCCATCAATGCAACCTCAAACGCTAAAGAGGGTTACAAGGCTATTTACAACTGGCAATATTGTCATTCCTTAGACTTCTGGTCCCGTGTTCTTTCTCAACACAGTAATGTTGAAACCGAGGCTCTCGCTGGTAAGGAATCCGTCATGAGACAATTGATTTACCCATTAGTGCAGGTTACGTTAGGTGCTATCAGATTGATCCCAACGGCTCAATTCTTTCCTTTGAGATTCTACTTGATCCGTTCCTTGATTCGTTTGCTGCAATCCACAGGAGTCTACATTCCATTGTTCCCATTATTGGCCGAAATTCTTACTTCAACTGCCTTCACTAAGCCACCTAAGAAGGCTACGTTAGAAGCAGTTGATTTTGAGCATTCTATCAAGGTTAATCAAGCATACTTGGGCACTAAGCAGTACCAAGACGGCTTGTGTGACCAATTTATCGAATTGACTGGTGAAATTTTCGTTTTGCATGCTAAGAGCATCGCTTTCCCTGAACTTGTTACCCCCGCCATTTTGTCATTGAAGAGATATTCCAAGAAGTCCAAAAACTTCAAATTCAACAAACAATTACAGCAATTGATTGAAAAGTTGTCCAGCAACGCCACATTTATCACTTCCAAGAGATCTAATGTTGAATATGGACCTTCTAATAAGAAGGAGGTTCAAAACTTCCTCAACGATGTGGACTGGGAAAAGACTCCATTAGGGCAATATGTCGCTGTTCAAAGAAAGGCCAAGGAGGAGAGATTAAGAATTTTGAGAGAGGCTTTGGAAGAAGAAAAGGCTAGAAAGAAGCAACAAGAGAAAGAGGAAGAAGAAGAAGATGACGAAGATGACGAAGAAGAAGAAGAAGAGCAACTTGAAGAGGAAGATGACGAAGAATAGAAAGAATAATTACATACATACATTTAAGCAATTTTGTAGAATTCGATACAATATTTTATTTTGCTATCAACATTGCACCATACTATACACAAAAGTCCATCGAATGATGGGCGGTCCCATTGAACAACATTATGGGTTAATTTGTGGGATCTATTGGGATAAAATTTCCCACTATACAACTAGGAATGTTGTACCTATCTCTCCGGATGGTGAAACTAAAACAACAGCTCTTTCTTTTGATCCCGTCTTTTGTTCTAAGATTACAACTAGTTAACACTGCTTTTTGACCTTTGTCGAATGCAATAGCTCCATACTTTTCCCAGAAGTTGACTGCACTTTCTTCACTCATGAGTTCATAGATGGCTAATTTTCCATCTTTCAAGTCATCTGTCAGTACCCCAACTAATGTAGCAAATTCCTTGTTTCCACGATATATCTCTCCTGTACGTCTCCAGAGACAAGCTGGAATTGCCATAGAAGTAAACACTCGGTCATAATCGAGAAGCATTCGTTCAAAACTTTCCTCCACGAGAACTAAATCCACATCTTTCAAAGTACGAGCAATAGCACGGAAAGCAGGTCTAAAAATAGACAAGGGTTTTAAAATTCTCTGTCGTGAAGATACGTTCATATAGTTGTCCATATATCGGTGTAGTCGTGCGTACCCTTTGGCATAGTTGTAAGGTTGCAAGAGACCGGCTTCAAGTTTGGCCTTGATGACTTGTTTTAAACGCTCTTCCGGAGAGATTTCTGTGGTAGGATCGGCTGCGGTCAAGAAAAACTTATCCCTAGCCAGGTCAGATATCACTGGTTGATGCACCGTTGGCTTCGAGTTCAGCTTATGCAGAAAAGATTCCATTATTTGACGCTGGGCATCTTCTTGTTGTTGCTGCTGCTGTTGTTGCTGTTGTTGTTGCTGCTGCTGCTGATTTTGTTGGATCTGGTTTTGACGGTTCAGACCGATTTGGGTCTGCAGAGCTGGTTGCAGAGGTATGGAATATCCGGACAGTTGTTGCTGATCTTGCACATCTGGATACATTTGAGCCAGGGCCGAAAATGCAAGTAGGTTGGTAAGGCTTCTATCAGTATTGGGGTTCGGCTGCAGAGTAGCCTCTGAGCCTAAAAGCCCAAGTAATTCTGGAGCAGCCCCAGGAGGCCCTGAAACCGCATTGGATGCCACGTTTTGAAAGTTGGTGCTGTCATTCAAAGAATTATTTACGAGCTCTGGATCATCGATCATAGACAAGAAGTCATTCAAAGAGCTGAACTCGCTCCCGGCGTGCTCTGAATAGAAAAAACTTTCTTGATTATAGGGGAGAGTCTGAGAAAGAACAGAGTTTGAAATGGGTTTTGATTGAGATTGTTGCTGTCCTACTCCAATTGAAGCTATCCCTTGTTGCTGTAAATTGTCAAATCCCGAGGGAATTTCAGTCTTAACAACAGACTCTGGGGCCACTAAGCTACCAGTGGTAGATCCTTGAGGAGGATAAAGATCACTTGTTGAATCTGGTTCACCCTTGTGATGGAGTTCAGCAACTTTCTGTCTTTGACGCTTATTTGATGGTTCATCATAACATAAATGACCAATACCTCGCTTTATACAACGCTGACACGGTCGAGAATCATCACAAATCATATGAGAACGACGACAGTAAACACAAGCCATATCAACTTTCTTCTTTCTTCGCTTTGGGCGCAGATTTGATTCTGAGGTTTGTTCAGGACCTGATGAAGAGGTCAGTTTGGGTGCTGTTGTGTTATTAGATGCCTGAAAAAGCCCTGCTGGCTCAAAATCAGCCCCATTACTGGACCCACCACTATTTTGACGACCAGTATCCATGATGGTGTTTAGGTTTTATTTAGGATTTTTTTTTCGGCCCCGCACTCAACGAAAAGTCCGGGGCAGTTATGTTTTGGGCCTTTGAAAGCGAACCAGTGCGGCTTAAAAAGATGGAAGAAATGTGGTTGAAATGAAAGAAATGTGGGATTGATGATGGTGTTGATGTTTTGTTTATTTTTGCTAAATTGGGTGCGAATTTGTTAGTTGTAGTGCTGTCGATGATAATTTTCCAAACAAAATGTTGCCTTTTTTGAATGTATAATTATGACTTTTATGTATCGTTTTCTTGATAATCGAAGCAGTTGATTAATATTTTATTAAAATATACGAAAATTATAAAAAATAAACCTAATCAAATTCAATAAAGCTTTTATGAATAAGAATCTTGAAGTAATAATGTAAGGATTGACTTAGTAGAGGTCAATCATAGTAACTAGAGATTTAAAAATTGAAAACAAAGAATTTTAAAATTTGAATTAATTTAAAAGAATTGAATTATAAGAATTGAATTATAAGAATAGAAGAATTATAGAATTGAAGAATAATAAGAATTGAAGAATTGAAGAATTGAAGAGTATAGGATAATCATATTAATTATCTTGGAAAACCGTATTTAATTAAGCTACCTATTTGTGTTTTGATTCTGAAGCTAAACAATTATGTGTATATTTATCTGTGCCGACAGACCTGCAGTCGACCTAAATTAACTGAAGTATCATCTCAAATTTAAACAAGTTCATCCCATGCTTAGCCTTTTCTGCGATTACTTTTGAATTTCAATAAATTCCCTTTCTCGTACCCTACCTTTCGATTCCCTATGACATTTATCATACCCATTCTCAGTTCATTTCACCTTCAAGTGCCTCGAGGGTCAGGTCACTCAAGTCGGTGGTACTAGAACTGCGCTCTTGAAATTCAGATTCTGCGTCAATAAATTGCGTAGATACACTACTGAACTGAATCCCTGATCTCGAACTCTCAGCTGTATTGTAACTCGATTGACTTGTCGTGGATCCAGCAACGCTGATCTGACCTCCATTTGGGTATCCGTTGGAGTTTGTGGAAAAGAATGATTGTGTAGAAATAATGCTATCTCCAGATTGCATCAGACCTGGAACCGGAGGATTCCCTACTATTGCACTATTACTTCCAACCTCGTCCTCTAGAAAAGTAGAGTTTCCTATAGGAAGCAGCTCGTAACTAGATTCATCATCACCGCTTCCGTTAACAGTTCCATAGTCAACAAAATTCTGTGCTCCAGTCATCATCGTAGTTTCGGATTGCGGTTGATCCGGTATTGAATCTTGTATAGTTGACACACTCTGAACGCCAGATGGTTTACTTCGAAATGACGCATTGCATAAAGGACAACTTCTTTTAAAATTCACCAACCAATTTGATAAGCATTGCTGATGAAACATATGTTTGCAATGAAGAACCAAAACCCTTGACTCAAGCTCGTAGAACCGGTCGAGACAGATCAGACATTTGTAGGTTGCAAAATAGTCACCTGGAGTAAACAAGAGCTTTAAATACTGCTGATGCATCTCAAGAGGTATTCCGTTGACCGTCATGTTATTGCCAAGTAATGAAGTGGATGAGTTTGGCTTTGAAAGATTTTGCATCAATCTTTCTGAGGAGCTCAAGTCCTCTGATGAAACATGTTTCGCCTCTTGTTGATTTGTTAATCGCAAATATTCCTTGAATGAAGTCAAAGGTATGAGATGGTTTGTGTTGTATACGTAAACGGACAAACTGTTAACAAGTTTTACATTGGATCTGCATTGTTGTTTATGGCGCAATCTTTGATACACTTTGAGCATGAAATAGAACAAAATGATCAAAAGAGGAGGCGAAAGGGCCATGGAAAGCATCAAATTCAACCAAGAGCCGATCGAAGCGGTATATATTCTCAAGGTTAAGCTTTTAGATTCTAGACTTCGTAAGAGTTGATAGTCCTCAAAAGTCACGAAAAGAAGCGGTATTTTCACGGAACCATCCATGTTGAATGATCCAGAGTACATTGTTATCAACCCAGTATGAGGATCATCGTTACCCACTATAATTCCACTCGGTTTCATTCCTGAGTCCAAAATGTTGCGGATTTTGTCTACAAATGTACAATCGCCACGCTGAATCACAATAATTTTGTCCTCATAGTCATTTGGATTATGAGTAGAGTTTAGTTCTTGAGAGCAACCATTATCTGGAAAAACCAGATACTTGCTAGAAAGCGAGGTTTCAATAATAGAGCTAAAGGAGGCGTATCGTGAAAGCACTGACGTGGTTTGATTTGTGACAGATTGATACTCGATGATAGCATCTATTGGGAAAAATGAGCTCATTACATTGTTAAGTGGATATTCAGGTTCAAACCCATCCAAATTGGGCTTACCATAGCTATTGATGGAGGCTGGAGCTAAGGAGGACGCGACCTGATGCATAATTACCAGCAAGGAGAGGAGGACCCAGGCCGCAGCCAAAATGAATGGAGCAGCAGCCATCTTTTATTATGGTGCCACCGAAGTTCCAGGAAACCACAATAGAGTAGTACAGGTTGAGATGAGTTCCGAACCGTTGGGGGATCGCTGTTGATTCAACAGTAAAGTCAAGTTTGGGGAAAGTTGATAAGCTTAAAAAAATATTATTGAGCGCGAATTTGTGGCTCAAAAATGAAATGATGATGAAGAGGATCGGAAGATACGATAAATTATTTAATGATGGATGGCTGAAGATGGGAAGAAGCAAAGTTTTCGCCAAACTCTGTCATGTTGTGAAACTTGCGACCATTTTCACTGGTATTCTACATCAAGTATCATGATATTATTATTCTTCTATTTAAATTTTTTCGTGGCTTCAACACTTTGAACACTTCAAACATCACCCACACCTTTTCTTAAAAAACATCGCCCAATTTCAACCTTGGAGCAATGTTCATGGACAACAACTCCTGGAAAAGCAACTTGGCTGCATATGGAATGGTCATTTTGATGACATGTTCCGAAGACTTACAAGTTGTACACCAATTACTGTATCCCATCAATCCACAACTGTTGCAAACGTCCACTTCAAAGGCATCCGAACTGATCATCAAACGCTCTAAAAGCAACTGCGATGCTCCATATGCAATAACACAATCTCTCTCCATCTCTCCCAATCTTAAACCACCATCTCTGGAACGACCTTCTGTTGGTTGACGGGTCAAAACAGCACGCGGTCCACGAGCACGCGCATGCATCTTGTCAAGAACCATATGCTTCAATTTCTGATAGTAGATAGGCCCAAAGAAGATATAAGCCTGAAGACACTCTCCAGTTATACCTGAATAAAGCATATCCTTACCAGAATAACTGAATCCCTTGTCGACCAATATTTTTGACATTTCTTCCAATTTGGATCCTCCGAAACAGGTACCGTACTCCAAGGATCCGTTCAAAACACCAGCTTTTCCTGAAATCAACTCTATCATCTTTCCGACCGTCATACGCGATGGGAAACCGTGTGGATTCATAATGATATCTGGAACCACACCATCATCATTAAAGGGGAGATCCTCCTGTTGCACAATGATACCACAAACACCCTTCTGTCCGTGACGGGAAGAGAACTTGTCACCCAATTCTGGACGTCTGGTTTGTCTTAAAAGCACTTTGATAAGCGCCTGGTCACTATCACTTACTGACATCATGACTTGGTCAATGTATGCGGGCTCTGGGCCTTTGTAAAATGATGGTGTTTCACGATGATTTTCCACTGGCTGTTGCTGGGCGACATCTCCTAAAACGGAGTCTCCGGAATTTGTAGGAACACACTTATTTACATAAACCTGGCCTGTTTCGACTCTCATTCCTACCTCTCCTAATCCATCGGTACCCAAAGATGCATGAGGGAAAATTGGTTTGTTGTCCTCATCAACACGCATACCGGAAACAATGTCGACCGTGTGGTTTGGGTATCGTTTCAATTGAACCGTATTCTTTCTGAGAACTTGACATCTTCCGAACCCTCTATCGATACTTGACTTGTTCAACACAAGAGCATCTTCGATATCGTAACCAGAGTAAGACATAACTGCAACTGTAGCATTTTGTCCAGCCGGAAGCTTGTCATAATCAATTAATTCAATAGTCTTAGTTTTGACCATTGGTTGCTGGGGATACACCATCAAATACAACAAAGTGTCAATTCTTCTGAATTGATTGTAGGCTATTGCTCCAATAGCCTGCTTACCCATCGCACATTGATATGTGTTTCTTGGTGACTGGTTATGGTGGGGGTATGGAATAAGACCTGCCACGGCACCTAAGACGGTGAAGGGTTCAATTTCCAAATGAGTGAACTTTAATCCATCCAAATTGTTTTCGATGTCCTCTTCGTACAATGCAATTAAGGAGTCATTTTCTTCATTGACGTCCAAAAATTCGACCAAGCCATTGGTCAAAAAATCATCGAAAGCCCATTCTCCACTGAGAAGATGTTGGAGATGCTTTGCTGTCACCTTTGGGACGTTTTCTTCCACAATGATTAATGGTCGACAAATTCTTCCTCCATCGGTGGCAATGTGCACTGCAGACTGATGAATATTAGTGTAGATCGACACAAATGCAGAAATTTTTCCAGATCTTCGCAACTTACGGAATGTGGAGACAAATTTGACTGGATATTTGGTAGTACCGATCAAAGTACCGCTTAGGTAGACCCCAAAATTGCCCTCTTGGTAGATCGTTGCCGAATCAAGACTTAAGATATCTTCGCAACCAAGAACATAACATAATTTTTTGATTGGCTCCTCTTCATCGTCGGTGGTGATATGGGTCATCAATGCCAAGTTCTTGACTAAACCACAGGCTTCACCCTCGGGAGTATCTGAAGTACACAACATTCCAAATTGAGAAGGCTGCAAGGCTCTGGGTCCAGAGACCTTTCTGGACTTCTCAAATTGGGACGATATTCTTGTCATCATTCCCAAAGCTGAAATATATGACAAACGAGAAAGCACGTGAGTGACACCTGCCCTTTCCATCTTGAAACGCTTCAAAGACCAATTTCCAGTAGAAATGGCTCTATTCATACCCATAGTGATGTTATTGGAATGGATGTTGATCGATAAAAGGGCATCAAACTCCAGAGCCCTACTTGGTTTCTTCAAAATCTTATCGATATTGGCCTTAAAGTCGGAGTTGAACTTTTTGAACAAATCTTCGAATAACAAAGACATGAGCTGTCCAGCCAATTCCAATCTCTTGTTACCGACATAATCTCTGTCATCCACCATTTTGGGGTTATGCATGGTCATCAATACTCTACGGGCCATGGTTGCGATGTAAAGTGCCTTTTCACGGAACTGCAAATCTGAAACCGTCAAATGAGCGACGATTGTCGTTGCAATCGCTTCTATACCCTCCTGTATTTGTGAGAGTTTTGGTGCACCTGCTCTTCTGATAGTTTTCACCCTTTTCCCGACATACAATAATGCTTGCTGTTGAGTAAAGATTTGCAATTTTGCGGCCTCTTCGAAGTTGATTGTGAAAAGGTCCTGATAGTGGGGATTTTGGCCACAAACGACGTTCAAAATCTCCAAGTCAGAGGTAATTCCTGCGGCCTTTAAGATAATGACGATAGGAATATCCTCACTGATGGAATTATGCTTTAAATAAATGCGGTCATTTTTAGTAATGATATAGGTTTTAGATTTACGTTCGTGAGTCGACGAAGTGACAGATGCCTGTACTATTCCCTTCTTTGGGTCCGATTCCACGATAATTCTGTTTTTGGAGAGTTGTTCTTGAATCAAAATGACCTTTTCTGTACCATTGACCACAAAGTATCCACCAGGATCAATAGGACATTCATCGAAACGAGCCATTTGAGTCTCATCAATACCGTCCAATATACATTTTGAGGAACGCAACATGATAGGCATACGTCCAATCTCTAAGTCCTTGTGCATAATGATTTTTCGGCCCCTGGTGTATTCTACGTCGACATAAATTGGGGCTGAATAGGTCAAATCTCGAAGTCTACACTCATGAGGAGGGAGAATGACTTCTTTAGTTCCAGGAGGCGATGTCAGTTTGTAACCCACCCTGATATCAAGATATTTTAAGTAGAATTCAGGATCCACATCACTTAGAACCAATTCATTGGCTCCAATGATCTTCTTCAAGTCTGTTTCGACAAAGTAGTTGAACAGATCGAGATGCTGCTTTACGAGACCCTTGACACGAAGAAACGCAGGCAAAAGCTGCCATTTGTCCTCCTTAGTGTCTATTGGATCCGTGAGAGCCTTTCCCCTGAATGTAGGCTCGAGCAACTCGTTGAAGCTCGCATCATTCTGGCCCGAAGCCCTCCGCTTGGCCATGCTTTGGTTGTAAAAAAATTGATCCGGAAATTATGCAGGAGCAGCGATGAGGATGAATAAGCGGGCCCCGATATTTCTCCTGCATATATGTATATTTATATACATAAATCTGTGAGTGTTGTCTCCTGCATTTAATCCTGGCCAAAACCTTTACAAGCAACCACCTTTGGAGAGCTTTGTAATAAATACGAATAAGCAAGACCATAAAGCATGTCTGCGAACCTCTTCAAGGCTACGGTCAATGAGCATTTGGAGGGGCTTCCTGAGAGTATGCAATCGAGACTTTATGAGGCTCCAGCAACTTGTTTATCCATCTATCGTTTGCTCCCACCCATCGCCAAATTCTATGTGATGCTGATGGTATTCACTGAAAGACCAGTGGCGATTCGAGATTTAGATAAATGGTGTAAACCGGGGACTCGAAGAGCTCAAGTTGAACTGTTGAAAAGATTGAAATCTTTACATCTTATATTGGAGGATAGATTGGGTCAATATGTGACACTTCATCCAACTTTTAGAAACAATTTCCGTGATTGTCTTACGGGATGTCAGAGAGAAAATGCCTTTGGAAATGTTAGTGATGATCAAGATCTCCCTGGACAAGGTGTTCGCATAACAATTCCACTTTTAGACTCTTTCGCTCAGCTGAAATGGGAATCTATTCTTCATTATATGGTTGGTACCGATGCAACACCAACTCCATCAAAATCTGTACTTTCTTTGCTTCGTCTGGGTGGATTAATGGAAGGCAAAGCTTCAGGATCTCTTAGAATCACCAACGTTGGTTTCCAATTTTTGTTGCAGGATGTAAATGCTCAGATTTGGACTATTTTATTACAATACTTGGATTTATCACTGGACCTTAACATGGATCCAGTGGAAGTTTTAAACTTTATTTTTACCCTCGGTTCTTTAGAATTAGGTAAAGCTTATACTGTCTCATCATTATCTACCACTCAAGTCAATATGTTAGCTGATTTGAAAGACTATGGATTGATTTATCAGCGAAGTAACTCTTCAGATCGATTTTATCCAACTAGACTAGCAACTACACTCACTTCTGAACTGTCGGCAATAGTTACAGGAGCCCAGGCAATTGATAATGCCTTGGACGTGGCCGCTCAGCAGCAGCTGGATGATGGAAGTGGCAATGCTGCCTCAAATGGAGTTTTAGGTACACTCATCGTCGAAACAAATTTCAAAATCTACGCATATACAAACTCGCCCTTGGAGATCGCTATTCTCAACTTGTTTGTTCATCTCAAGACCCGGTTCGCCAACATGGTTTGCGGGCAAATCACTCGAGAGTCTATCCGGAAGGCTCTCTTTAACGGCATTACCGCACAACAAATCGTAAAGTTTTTAGAAACTCACGCCCATCCACAAATGAAGGCATTGGCCAAAGAAAAGTTGAAGAAAAAAGTCGAGTTTGATACAAATAACAATATTAATACGGCCGGAGGGGCACCCCAGCTGAAAGAAGCCGGCTCTTTTGCACAACATAAGCTTGAAATTCTTCCGCCCACAGTGGTAGATCAGATCAAACTTTGGCAATTAGAATTGGATAGAATTCAAACTTTTGAAGGCTATTTATTCAAGGATTTTGCCAACCAACACGAATATGATGCTTTATCTAGTTACGCCTCGGAAATTGGAGTTTTGCTTTGGTCAGATAAAGTAAAACGCAAATTTTATATAACTGAGCTGGGAAAACTGCAAGTGATAGATTTTGCCAATAGAAAGTTGAAGCGTGAAAGGGTTTGAGTTACTTTCGCTTACTTTTGTTGATATGGCTCAACCTGTTTAATAAAGATAGGTCTTTAATGAAAATTAATATCCAACAGATAAACAATTATAATAGTAGTTACAATTCCATCAAAATATTATACATGAATCTATTTACATAATATACACGCTAGCCTGAGCAGGCTTCGCAATTACCAGGGTCACTAATATCGCAGGCCACTGGTGTGGAGTCATTAATATCATACTCACCTTCACAACTGTCTCTTCTAGGCTTCTTCCTCATTTCTTCAACATCAACAAAACGGTTTCTTTTCAACTTCATCCGGGTATTAACCTTTACCTTGGCCACATCTGTAGAGTTGACAGTGAATTGAATGGCCCTTGAAGCTGCTTGAGTTCTAAGATAGTACATTCCTGTCTTAAGACCCAATTTCCAACTGTGAAAATGACAACTTGTCAATTTGCCAAGGGTGGGATCCATCATATGAATGTTCATACTTTGCAGTTGATCAATAAATTTAGCCCTGTCCGCAGCCATATCGATAATCTTGCGTTGAGGGATTTCCCAGACTGTTCTGTAAAGCTGCTTCAATTCATGAGGAATTCCCTCTATGTTTTGAATTGAGCCATTATTGAAGATGATTCGATCTTTCAAGCTGTTCGACCACACACCTAAATCGATCAAATCTTTTAATAGATACTTGTTAACCACTTGAAATTCCCCCAGGAGGACTCTTCGAGTATAGATGTTTGATGTGTATGGTTCGAAGCACTCATTAAAGCCCAATATTTGTGAGGTCGAAGCCGTAGGCATTGGACCTACAAGCAAAGAATTTCTTAAGCCATGTTTGGCGATTTTTTCTTTCAACGAGTCCCAATCATAAAGTTTCCCTGGTTTGTGGTTCCATAAGTCAAATTGCAATTGACCTTTTGATGCTGGTGATCCCTCGTATGTGTCGTATGGACCTTTTTCTATAGCAAGTTCCATCAGAGCTTCAAGAGCAGCATAATAAATAGTTTCGAATATTTGAACATTAACTTTTTGAGCATCTTCTGAGTCAAATGGTAACCTTAACTCCAAAAACAAATCAGCTAATCCTTGCACCCCAATCGACATTGGTCTATTACGGAGGTTGGAATAACGAGCCGTTTCAACTGGGTATTTAGTCACATCGATGACCTTGTTCAAATTTCTGGTTAATACTTTCGTTACTTGGAATAGCTTAGCTAAATCCACAGAAATAACGGACGATTTAATGTCTTTCTTCACAAACATCGGAAGGGCAAGTGATCCCAAATTACACACCGCAGTCTCTTCTGCAGAAGAGTATTCAACTATTTCACAACATAAATTTGAAGATTTAATAACTCCCAAATTTTTCTGATTGGATTTCAGATTACATGCATCTTTGTAGAGCATGTAAGGTCCTCCGGTTTCAGTTTGAGCAGTTATTATAGCGTGCCATAATTTTTGAGCTTTAACCACTTTGTAAGCCCGCCCTTCTGTTTCATATTTTGTGTATAATTTGACAAATTCTTCTCCATAGCTATCGGAGAGTCCTGGAGCTTCATCTGGAGAAAATAATGACCAATCTTCATCTTTCTTCACTCTTTCCATAAACAAATCTGGAATCCATAGACCAAAAAATAAGTCTCTTGCTCTCATTTCTTCCTTACCGTGATTCTTTCGAAGGTCTAAAACGGCAAATACATCGCTATGCCATGGCTCTAAATAGATTGCAAAGGCTCCGGGACGTTTGTTACCACCTTGATCAACATATCTGGCGGTATCGTTGAACACTTTAAGCATTGGAACAAGTCCCGATGATGTTCCATTTGATGAAGAAATGAAAGAGCCATCACTGCGAATATTGTGAACATGGAGTCCTATGCCACCTGATGCTTTCAGAACCAAAGCGGTCGTGTGTAGAGTTTTGTAAATGCCATCGATAGAATCGTCTTTCATAGCAACCAAAAAGCATGATGAAAGATAATTAAATTCTGCTCCAGCATTATACAATGTAGGAGACGCATGGATGAAATACTTGTTAGACATTAAAGTGTATGTCTCACTAACTGCCTCCAAATCAGATCCATGTATACCTATAGCCACTCGAAGAAGCATATATTGTGGAGTTTCAAGACAAATTTTGTTTTCTTGCCTCAAAAGATACAGCTTCTCTAACGTCTTAATCCCAAAGTATGTAAATTGAAAATCGTTTTCGGGTTGAATCAAGCCATCGAAATACTGTGAATTTTGTTCGACCACTTCGGCAAATTGCTTCGAAACAAAAGAGAATCGACTAGGCGATTTAGAATTCTTATTTTTCTTGCTTAAAGACCACATATATGCTACATTCTCACTGAAACTTCGGGTGATTGATTTTTGAAGTCCGATTGCAACAATTCGAGCAGCCAAAATCGAGTGATCTGGGTGGGTTGTGATCAATGCAGCAATGGTTTCCGATGCTAGCTCATATAGTTGTGTTTCTGTAACATCTGTAGGTAATTGTTTGCCAATATTGGTAGCTATTCCATCGAGGTCAAGATGTTGCTGTGATAATCCATCGGTAAGAGAACGAAGAACAGTGGCAAATTTTGCCGCTGAATATGGTTCTAGACGGGGCGATTTACCCTCTGTATCACCGTCTTCGTACCTTATAGTGACAGCCTCAGTCATTTGGAGCTGTATAGATGAGTATATCAGTAGTGGAAGGTGGGGGGGCCTGGCAAATTTAAATCCTAATTTTTCAATTCCTCAACGGTGGTGCAGCTTGTATCGAGAAATGACCTAAAAGGGAATTGTAATGAGATGAAAAGAATATTGATGCATATAGGTTAAATCGATGATAAGTGATAGGGTGAAGAAAACAAGAAATGTTGTAGCAACACAGCCAGATAAAAGTTAGAAATTGGGTACCCTTATCAGAAACTCATTACTCCGAAATTGCTCATCACAAGGAATGGTTGCCTTGGCTAAGAACGATTGCCATGACTAACAAAAATGACAGGCGGAAAAAAATAAAGCATTTGAGAATAGTCACCAAAAAAAAAGAGCTGGAACTCAGATTCGAACTAAGGACCAACAGATTTGCAATCTGCTGCGCTACCACTGCGCCACACCAGCGACAATATTTAAGATATCTGTTACGGGAGATTTGGGAAGAATATCCCGCACTGAGGAAGATATGATATCATATGACAGAGGTCACGCGGCATGGTTGCAAAACTAACACGCGTAAGTGTTGCAAAAGTAACACATTAGAGAAATATAAATAAGGGTGAAGATCCTTCAAGGAGAAGGCACCAGTTTCGAGATAGAGATTTGAGTATCATATTCTATCAGTTATACTATTTACATAAGAAGTAGATCAGTATTATTATATACAAGTATTATTAAAGTATTATTAAGTTAGGATCACTTAAGAGTGTAGTAAGTGTACAATCAAGCTGGATCTACAAAGAGATAGATTTTGTATCACTTACTAGTCCTAATAGGTTACGAAAGAGATCATAAAGGATAATTTCCGTAACAATATCACTGAATATTCACCCTGTTATTTCTTCTTAGTACTATACAACACCTATTCACTGAGCTCATATATATGACAACAATATATAAGAATACTTGAATAAATCTTTCACTGGCCTCTTATATTAGCGGATTCAGTGCCCTATTTATATTATTCACATTTTTTGCAGCCAAATCGTTCCCTTGATCATTTTACCATCGACACGTCCTTGCTGATACACGTCTCTTTCCAAATGTGGGATGCTTGTCACATATCCTGGCCCCATTATGCACCATTACAGTATCGTTACTGAATCTGCCTTCTGTGTGGTTTGTGATGGTTTACGGATATGTGCCATACTAAATTTTTACTTGTACATGTAACAAGAATATATAATGATCAAATACTCACTATTTCACTACCCCCAACCTTCTCCTGGAAAGTGGCTGCAGCGCTTCCTAACTTTTGTTTGCATAATTTGCAGCCAAATCAACTCCAAGTAAATTTACCATCGATATGTCTTCGTGAATTGACACCTCTCCCTTTCAAATTGATGCTTGCGACATTTTCGAATACCACAAAATTCCTTTCCACTCCACGAATTTAATTGCAGAGTTTTTTTTTGATCAAGATATCCATTCCTGTAAATGTACATTTTGTGTCACTCCAAATATCATTGAGTTGTGTTGCTGTATCTCGAGATTAGCGTCCAATAAGTCGGTATTCCCCTTCATAATTCTGCCAGAACTCTTCATTTTCTTTCTCTATCTCCGGTTGTCTCTTCTCTAGATATTCAGGATTTGGCCCAGTACCAATCAGGCCTATCTTTTGAGGTAACGATAGGAAACACTTCTGTAGTAATGCATCTTGTCCTTCACGGTCTAAACATCTTTCCTCGATAGGGTATACCAATAATTGACTCGGACTTTTGATTTCGAAAACATATTTCCTGGCATCGCTCCCTAAACGCTCTTTTAGTTCTGCAATGGTGTCGGTTATGTCGCTTAAGGGTGGGTCCCTACACAGTGCATCACACATTGTATCATACAAATGGCCTCTAGCACAATCAATAAATACCATTATTAAATTATTAACACTAGATTTTTTGAATTTATGGTAAACTACTTCCGTAGTTATATTTTACTCAAACTAATGACTTACTTGCAAGTGACTATCATGACTCACTCGCAATTAACTGATAACATCAAGATTTGGTCAAGAGAGTGCGTACAGGCTCATCGGCCAAAAAGTGGGAGTGTGTACACGGCCATCAGCCAAAAAATTGAGAATGTGCACACGGCAACCGTTGTCACTCGTGCAGCAACGGCGGAAAAGAGCGGAGATGATGTCGAGATGAGGCGGCGGGATGAATAATTTAGTGGATGTTTATAGTTGGTAGAAAGAGCAGCGATTGAAAATATTTCCCGAAACAAAAGCATGATATTGAATCAGCGGGATGTTGGACTAGCCAGCTACGAATATTCAAAGTGAATGAATTGAATACTAATACAAGTTTGTCCCACATACCAAATGTCAATTCGCAAGCGAATTTGTATTTAAAATGCAAGTGCTCAATTTCAATTTCACGTCTAAATCTATCTCAGACCGCCCGAATCATTTTCACGGCTGAAATTTATCCTTTTTTTTTAATCCGCTCTCCGTCAGTGATATGGAACAGTAAAATTTGTATCACATCGGGTAAAATCAGCCGAGCTCCTCAAGGCAGGACCTAATCGTTTCAAACGCTTATGAGGAATTTCTTGATTTTATGCGTAATCGAATTTAGAATTTCGATTGAAGCATGTCTTGGTCCATATGCTATTGTCTCTCGAAAATGTTGATGAAGTACTTATGGACTATGATTACATAGCAAATCATAGTCGACTAAATTATTCACATCAATCAAACGGTTTACACCGAGGTGCATCATTTCCATTGCATTGACATGTGGGTCACGGAGCTGTCGAGAGCAATTTTATCGAGGCAGATTTCGCTAAGTTGCAGTCAAAATGATCCGGTTACCATGCATGGAAACCTGCAACAGTAATGATGAAGGCGGAAAAATCTTGGAAGATATGATTGCTTTGCAAATTGATGCTTTAACGACCAAGAAGGAAACACCGCAAATTTCTTGTTTACCAGATGAAACGGGCCTTTTTGGTGCAAGAGTATCACTTCGGTAATATCGGTACCAAGGTTGGTAAAAAGGCGGCAGGAACGGAGATGAGTGCGTGAAATTTTGAATAGGAGCGATGTGCATTGCAGCATCGAAAAATGTTCTTTCGAATTGTTGGCTCGATGCAGGTAGGCGGGGCGGATTTTGTATTCGGGACGCGTGTGCTAGAAGGCAAAAATCCAAGAGGTGGTATGTAATTATCTTTCTTTTTTTTTTCAATACCAGGGTCTTTTTTTTTTTTCTGTCAATCGCACGGAATCGTTTCGGATAGACACCTTTCCTTTGGAATGGATAAGCCGCGATAAGGGGTGGCGGGATTAGGAGGCATATTGGGTGGAAACAAAAACGGAAGTGACATACAGAAAACTCTAGGTTTTACATCTGATCCGCGTTCTTTCACGTAGTCTAATGAATTGGCGGATGGAATGAAATGCTTGTTCCGAATGGTAAATAGAATCGATCCTCTTGTCTTGGTCGAAGAAAAATTAAAATGTATCTGGCCAACTCGGGGAGATTAAGGCGGACTTCCCTAAAAGGGAAGTTGCGGTAGAATAAAACAAATGTAAATGCAGAAAAAATCACCATCGGCGCACTCAAACTAATCGCAAATAAAATCGTCACTGTCAGGGCACCTCCTTTACCCCCCAAAATTAAAATAAAAACCCAGTATAAGCAAAAATATAAAATAAAAAACAAGTAGAAAGTGGGTACTAGACCAAAAAAAAAAAAAACCGCACCCAAAAATCAAGTCTTAAAATTTGCATCTGCCCCGCAATAAATCCGAAGGGAATCTGGTGAGATTTGTAAAAATTGGGTTTATAGAGTAAAGTAGCAAGTAAGAATGTCATTTAGGGGTCTTATTTTTCTCAACTCTATTATATGTATGGGGTCAGGAGCCTGTGACAGTAAGGAACCTAGAATCAATATTTGAGTAATAGATCGCGTTGTCTTGCTTCTGATGCACCTATTATCATAGACACCATAGCCGGCCGGGTATTTTCATTTTCTCCGAGCAAATCTAAGTTATGTCCGATCGATTTGATTGCTAAGTCATTGCAGTCGCATGGAATCGTCACCGAAGAATGCACTAGCAAGCAATTAACTAAAGCGGAAACTGGGACATCATCAGCAGCGCAAGTTAAAGACAAAATTAAAAAAGGAAAAAAAAGAAAAATACCGCTTAATTTCGAACCTAATCGTAATTTTTAATTTTTATGGGGCGCCTTGGAGAGCTTATTTTTTCGTGTTTTAGCCACCATCCGGCAACATACATGAGAGGCGGTCCCAATGTAATAGGGTTTATATAATAAAGAGATCGCCTTTTTCACTATAATCTTTTCTTATTCATGGATTGCTTCTTAAATCGCTAACATCATCTTAACCATCTTTCAACAATTTAAAAGATCATGATGCGAGACCTTCGTCAGTCCCCATTACCGGGACTTTCCCTTTCCCATATGTCTGCCCGCCTGGCTCACAATAATTCTAATAATGTTAATAAATCTTCCTCCGATCAAGCTTCAACCCGTCGATCATTCCCACTCCCACCGACTCCGCCCGAAATTAAAGCCGCTTCACAACAACTTTCAACTCCACCTCCAAGTGCTGCATCTGAATATCCATATGACACTCCTCAAGATTATTTCCGTTATCATTTGTCACCCAAAAATACCGCTGCTGCCGCTGCTGCTGCTGTTGCTTTCACATCTTTTGCCTCCCCATTAGAACTGTCAACCGCTAACGTAGTAGATGACATCTTTAGTGAAGATTATCTGTACACTAGAAGTTTTGCTGGATTAACGCGTTCTGCATCAATTTTATCCCCCAATACAGCTAGTCCTGGTCTGGATGAATCATATATGCCACTGCCAACTCGTCATCTGTTCCTTTGCGTCGATGATAATTCGGTTAATATTAAGATCTTATCCCGAATCTTGCGCAAATTATTCCCCAATGCACTGATTGATACCACATTGGATCCTCTTGAAGCCGCTGAAATGGCTCGTCGTACACATTATGATATGTGCTTCCTTGATATCGAAATGCCAGTGATGTCAGGTAAAGAATTAGCGACAAAGATCCGTTGTCATGACCCTAATGTAGGTCTTATTGCGGTAACTACCCGCGCAGGGGCTAAAGACCTTATTCTGCATAAAGAATTTGGATTTGACACCACCTTCCCCAAGCCACTTCGATTACCATATAGCGAAATGCTTGACTCCGTTGAGAACATAATTGCCCGCAGGCGGGCTCACTAGCTTTAATATAACGACTACGAACCACGATTTTTTAATAGAGATAATAAAATATATATCAATGAAATTCATATAAACATATTTATGATTTCATACCCTAATTACTGATTAAATACATGTAGAATTGCAATTGTAAATTTTTCAAATCATTAGATGAAATTAATCCAAGGCTTAGGTCAAAATATTCATTAAAAGTTAAAAAGATCTGGACCTTCGTGCTTGATTTTACTGTTTCAGGTATTTCAGGTACATGCCCAATGCCTTTTTAAAGTAATTATACAGAGATAGGCAACTTTAAAGTTTGGTTTCATCTTATTTCAGTACATTTTATGATAAGGGTGTGAAAGATATACTCAGTATTTTATTCCTTAAATTATTATGTACACGGGATCAGCTATCCAAGACTCTTTATACGATGCTTTCGCTAGCTGCTCATAATTGAACCAATTTTAGTTCTTTGGTTCGATTTGTCATTATGTTGTCTTCGTCTCTCTTTCCTTCTCTCTTTCTCTCTTTCTCTCTCTCTCTCTCTCTCATTCTCTCCCTCACCATTTATAAACATACTCATCTTTCTTGGCCGTTTCACCCATCAATTTGATACACTGTTCGATGTTCTCGCCTTGGGGTGCACAAACGGGGACAATTTTCCAGCCTTTATCTTCTACCAGCTTTCTGAATCCTCCGTAAGTTTTACCATCGCTCAAGTCAGCTTTAGTGGCTACCACCAACACTTTCTTTCCTCTTAATGTTTTATGCCCCAATTCATTCTCCAACACTTCTAAATCTGCTGTAGGATTCTCCGATTCCATCGACACTACAAAGACAAGCCCTCCCAGACGTTCAATATGGCGTAAAAAGTCCAACCCCATACCTTTATTGTCACGGGCACCAGCAATGATACCTGGAATATCGGCAACTGTGAATGGTTCTTCGTCAATTGCCATGGGAATTGTTCCGATAGTGGGCTGTAACGTGGTAAACTCCCAATGACCCACTCGAGGTCTTGCTTTTGATATGGCTCGTAAAAGAGTTGATTTGCCCGCATTGGGTAACCCTACCAATCCAAGGTCAGCTATAAGCTTCAACTCGAAAAGAAAGGTACCCATTACCCCATTGCGCCCCTTCTTTGAAAATCGGGGATTACGAATATCGCTGGTTAAGAAATGCATATTTCCCATTCCTCCTCGACCACCTTTCAAAAGTAAAATGGGCTTTGGTGATGGTTCATCGAAATCCCATCCCAAAAGAGGTACTCTATCTTTTTGCCTTTCATCGGCCAATAATTCCCGCTCATATATCTTCATACTTTCTTTCAACAGTTCAAAATAGCCCACATCAGAAAAATATTCTTCCTGCTTATCCTTAAAAATCCATCCCTCTCCAAGATCATGGGTCTGTCTGAAAAGCTGAATCTCGTCCAATCTTTCGCCTCCCACCTTAATCTTGAGCTGAGTATTCTCCATCTGTCCTCCAGCCTCTGTAAGTGTTTTACGAATTGAAGGCATATCAGGAATCCATCGAATCGTAGTACCAACGGGGACATCGATGACCACATCTTGACCTCTCTTACCATCCAATTGCCCTGAACCACCACTGGATCCAGTATATGCCTTGTAGGACTTTTTAATCTTGTGTAAAGACGTTCCTTCCACTACTCTGATATAAACATCACCTCCATCACCTCCATCACCTCCATCTGGAGGTCCAACTGGTTGATGTGCATCTCTACTGAACGATACACATCCTTGACCACCATCTCCAGAAGCCAAATCGACAATTTTAAGATCCACAAAAGTTTTCTGTTCGATTCGTCGTGCTTGATTAAATCTTGAGCTTCCTCCATGGAATCTGGCAAAGAGTGATTGAGAATATTCAGCACCTAAAAAGTAGTCTTTCATGGTCATACCTACATCCACAAGGCCCGAATTTTCTGGATCTTCACCCATTATACGGTATTTCAAGTCCAATAACAGATATTGTGCTTCTGGAGGGATTGGAGGTGCATCTGGAGGTAAAACCAGTAAATTATAACTCTCAAAAGGCTCACCGTCTGGCTTAACTGCTGCCATTTTATCAGTTGTATTACTAGCATGGCTTTTCAACGCCCGAAACCATTGTTCATTATCATTTTGTTTCGGTGCATTATCCACAAATGCAAATTTGCTGAGATTCCAAAGCCTTCTGCCCGTATGAAGCCTTCGGAAATGTTGAATCATCATCATTATTGCCACTGATTTAACAATTTAGAATGCTTTATTTTTGAAAAATGGGTGCGCGCGACGGAAATAGCCGGTGTTGGCTTTAAAGGATATGAGTAGAGATGATGGTGGACTTGAATGGAAGGTGATTATAAGGATGCTTAACGTTATACTAAATACTATATCTATTGTTTAATGTTAATTATGAAGTTTACAGAACTAATCTATACAACAATTGGCCCATTCCATGTCCACCCCACAATATTATTCTCTTCTATTATACCCCATATTTAGCTCATCTCATCTCATCGCATCTCTCACTGCATATCATCGCATCGCGTTCGAAATTTTTCAGCGTGCCAACTGGTTGGAACTCATTAAACTTAACTCCCTACACCCTCTCCGTCATTTAAAACCCCCATTATGAGTTCATTCACTCAACTTGGTGTATCCAAGTGGTTGGTTGAAGCTTTACAATCCATGAAAATTCGTGATCCAACTGCAATTCAAGCTGCATGTATCCCTGAAGTCTTAAATGGAAGAGATTGCATTGGAGGAGCTCAAACTGGTTCCGGTAAAACGATTGCCTTTGCCGCTCCTATGCTTACTAAATGGTCCGAGGACCCACTGGGGATCTTTGGTGTTGTTCTTACTCCAACGAGAGAACTTGCCATGCAAATCGCCGAACAATTTGCTGCATTGGGAGCTTCAATGAATATCAGAGTAAGTGTAATTGTTGGTGGAGAAGATATCGTAAAACAAGCATTGGAATTACAAAAAAGACCACATTTTGTCATTGCAACACCTGGCCGTTTGGCAGATCATGTACTTAATAGTGGAGAAGATACAGTAGGAGGTCTTCGAAGGGCAAAATATTTGGTCTTAGATGAAGCAGATCGTCTCTTGAGTAATTCATTTGGTTCAGATTTGGAAAAATGTTTCCGGGTTTTACCAGACACTGATAAAAGACAAACACTTCTTTTCACCGCTACTGTAACTGATGCAGTAAGAGCTTTGAAAGATAAACCAGTACCCAAGGGTAAAAAACCGGTATTTATTCATGAAGTGCAAAATATCGACAAGCGGGCCATCCCTTCGACCCTTGCATTACAATACGTATTCCTTCCTTCATACGTCAAAGAAGCTTATTTGGCAACGATATTAAAGCTTGAAGTATTTGAAAAGTCCTCAGCTATCGTATTTGTCAACAAAACACACACAGCAGAAGTTCTTCGTCGAACTTTAAGGAAACTTGATGTACGAGTTGCATCACTTCATTCTCAAATGCCTCAATCTGAGAGAACAAACTCTTTACATCGATTCAAGGCTCAAGCAGCTAGAGTCTTAATTGCAACCGATGTGGCGTCTAGAGGTTTGGATATACCAACAGTGGAATTGGTGGTTAATTATGACATTCCTGCTGATGCAGATGACTTTATTCATAGAGCTGGTCGTACTGCCAGAGCCGGTAGAAAAGGTACTTCTGTAAGTATTGTTACTGAAAAGGATGTTGAAAGAATCTTGGCGATTGAGGAAAGAGCTGATCGGAAAATGGAGCTTTTGGAAGGTGTTGATGACGATAAGGTGATAAAAGAGTCACTCCAGGCCACAAGTGCGGCAAAGCGAGAAGCATTGATGGATATGGAAAAGGAAAACTTCGGGGAAAAGAGAAAAACGAACAAGAGAAAGGCCAGTGAAGGTCAAGATGACAGGAAAGAGGAGAAAAAGATAGAAAAGAAGAAGAAGAAGAACAATAAGAATTAAGAAATAATAAGGAACGAAATGATGTTGATGTAGTCTGTCTGTTTGTATAGGAACGACGAGAATTCTGATAATAAATTTAGAATGGACTTAAATATAGATTGTATTATTGACTGTCTTAATAAACGTCATGGACAGTGTTCAGAAGCACACATATTTAAATATACTTCTGATAATCTTTCTTGACCTGCCTGCAAGTCAATTATGAAACCCACTTTATGAATTAATTCTTGTGATTAAACGAAGGCACCCTATTGATGAAACTGTCTGCAAGAGTCTGTCGCAAGACTTTTCTCTGATCATTTCTTCATGGCTTTTGACAGTTTTTTTTCACAGTTTGTAAACGTAACCTTGCACAATCAATGAAACGCTGACCCCAATCAAAGTAAGTACAACAAAGGTCATACAAATAATGGTCACAAGATTGTTGAAGCCATAGCTATGAATTTTATGCTTAGCATAGCGATCAATAGTGGTGTAATAATTAGTAGCACTCAATATAAGAACACACATTGACAAAACCAAGAGTACCCACGCTAAAACTGTGGAGAATAAAGACTTTGAAGGAGTTCTTGGTGATGAAAGATCACTTGAAGTTTGTAAACGGAAGTTGAAAAAAATACCCACACCGGTAAAGAAAAGCATATTTGAAAAACGGATAAAAGAAAGACATGTTCTTTCCAGTTGAAGAGCGTCTCTTGGTTCTGAAGTATTGACCTTCATGACCAAGTATGGTCTAAAGGTGAGAAGAGATGTATGTTCTGTGCCATAGTCTATTTGAGGTTGATTGGATTGAGAAGATGTGTAAGCTGTGTTGTTTGCAGTGGCTAGGAAAGGATCAACGGGGGAATTGCGGTCTAAATTGCCGTCGAATGGAACAGGGTTAGACATGAATTGTTGTCTAGATCAGATTAATTTTTGATTTGGATAAATAATTTGGATGGGTGAGAATTTTGGCGAGGAATTGTGAGAATTCAGTGTGAGTGCTGTGGAAGGGGGGTAGAAATACGATTAAAATAGCGAGAAAAGTATAGAAGGCGGTTAAAGTAGTGAGAAGAGTAAAAAAAATACGGTTAAAATAGTGAGAAAAGTATAGAATACGGTTAAAATAGTGAGAAATTAAGTGAATAATAGAGAATAATAGTAAGTAAAAGGTTAAAATATTAGTGAGTGTAGGGGATATTAAGAAACATTTTAACGATAAGTAATGATGATATTGATTAGACTACTTGTTGGATATCTCCAATGAAGAAAGGAAAAGAAAGTGTCAATAGGTTTTTGGACAATGAATTTTTAAAGTGTCCTTTTTGGTAGAGTATAAAAGTAAAAGTATAGTCTTACAAAAGGTTGAATATAGTAAGTAATCATGACGGTGATCATTACTGTGAAATTTTGTGTTTCTCGGTATCAAGAATTTTTAGCTATAATTCGCAAAAAATATCAATAATTTAGTAGGATTGCATTAATTATTTGCGATAAAAATACCAACGTTTTAGTGTCATTTGCGCTAAAGTGAAAAGCGCTTTTACTATTATGACAAGATATTATTATAAATTTAATGATCATTAATTAATGTAATTTTATATTATAATGCAAAATGATTTTTATAGTGAAACATTGCTAGCTCACTTTAATGGCCCCGTTTTCCGATACCATCAAAGCTTCAAATTAGCGTATTTCAAAAGTAATTCAGCGTGTCTCAAAGGTAATTTTAGCGTATTATTTTTCCAATACCCTCTAAACCTTCCCTACCCCTCCCTCCCACTTAGTGCCAATCACCCCCCTCAAATTAGAGCGCTGCCTCCCGCTTTTCTCCTCTGTGGCCCAGCGGTTTCACCCGTGCAGGCATCGCATCTCAGGTTCGACTCATCGCACTGTTTTGATTTGTGCAACCTCCTTCCTCCCCTCATCATTTACAGTCTGGAATCATGGATAAAGTACGCTGTGAAGGCTGTAATCAGGTCGGAACATTGTCACAGGACCGTTACACGGCCTCCAATGATATTTCATGCTCTAGATGTGGTTGGGTCTACTCAGAAAACCCTATTGTTAGTGAAGTTCAATTCTCGGAAAACTCTCAAGGAGGTGCCGTTGTTCAAGGTGCTATGGTTGGACTTGGTGAAGCTAACGCTGCTACTGGTGGTCGACATAGTGCTCTTGAAAGTAGAGAGCAAACAATCAAGAATGCTCGTAAGCAAATGAAAAAAATAGCCGTCGCTTTAAGAATTAAAGAACATATTTTTGAAGCAGCAGTGCATTGGTTTAAACTAGCACTCCTGAATAATTTTGTTCAAGGTCGAAGATCTCAAAATGTATGGGCTGCATGTCTTTATGTTTCCTGTAGAAAGGAAAGGACTCATCATATGCTTATTGACTTCAGTTCATTGCTTCAAATATCGGTATATTCCCTTGGTGCATCATTTTTAAAAATGGTCAAAGCATTACATATTGTTAATTTACCCCTCGCAGATCCTTCGATTTTCATTCAACATTTTGCTGAAAAGCTTGAGTTTGGTAACATGGTGACAAAAGTGGCAAAAGATGCCAACAGGTTGGCCCAAAGAATGGCCGATGACTGGATTCATGAAGGTCGTCGTCCAGCAGGTATAGCTGGTGCTTGTATCTTATTGGCAGCTCGTATGAACAATTTCCGTCGTAGTCACGCTGAAATAGTGGAAATTGCTCATGTTGGAGAAGAAACTATTCAAAAACGTTTAAATGAATTTAGAAACACAAATTCTGCAAAGCTTACTGTCAAGCAAATCAGAGATGGCGCCAAAGTTGAACCTTCAAAGCCGCCATCTTTCGCGAAAAATAGAGCACTTGAGTCGCGAGTTAAAGACATGCTTATGAGTAGTCAAGACCGTGAGCGACAGGTTGGAGAAATCATCGAGAGTTATGCACCTACGGAAGATGAAGAGGAAGAAGAAGAGGTAGATCAGGAGGAAAATAACAGCATATTAGAACAAGACCAAGAAGTTTTAAATACCGGTACAACCCAAACCATCAGAAAGGGTAAAAAGAATGTCAACACGGAAGAACGACATCAGGAAGAAGATGAGCGAAAGAATAAGCTCATGCGGACTATATTAAGTGATTCTACTCTTACAGAGGAAGAATTGAAGAAATACTGCGCCAAAGCTCTTCAAAGACAAGCAGCCCGATTGAAAAATTCGCTTTATGTGAACCCTCTGGAGAAATCGGAAAGAGAAATAGAGGAAGAGCGCATGATAGAGCTCAATAGACCGAGAAACCTTGTGCTGAACTTACCCAAAACTTCAGATATTCTTGGGAAAGTTTCATCGGATGCAACTGATTTCGATGATATATCGGATAGCGAATTGGATGCATTAATTTTGACTAAAGAGACACACATGGATGAAATTGAAATGAAAGAAAGATTATGGACGGGTTTGAATCAAGACTTCTTACTTACTCAAGAAAGGAAACGACTTAAACAAGAAGCCGATGAATTAACAGGAAATACCTCTGGAGTTAATAAACGCAAAAAGAAGCGGAATTCCAATAAAATTGCCGAAAGTGGGGACCTAGCCAATGATATCGGAATGAGAAATGCACTCCAGGATGTTGGAGTAGACGCTGAGACTGGTGAACCTATTAGTGCTGCTGCTAGTGCACTGAATATGCTTCTGAAGACTAAGTTTTCCAAGAAAATCAACTATTCTGCAGTGGACAACTTATTCAATAAAAGTTGAGCAACGAATTTGGGCGATTTCCAATACATGTATACGAATAAACGAAACAACTAAACTATCTAAATTATCATTGTAAGCATCCATTCCATACAATTCCTTAAAAACCACTCCACTAGAAGAGCACTGGTGGGATATAAGGTGTTGTCCTGCATATAAACACCCTGCCCCTCCACCCGCCAGACGATATTTTTATGAGATGAGCATCTCTTTTTCAGCTCATCACTACGACATGGGGAAGCAAAGAAGAGCTGCTATCTTGCCCACCAACATCATTTTGCTTCAAAATGTGGTGCGTCGGGATCCTGGATCATATTTTGAAGAGTTCCAACAGCAATATGCTCATTATGAAACCTTGCGTGACATTTTTTTGATGAACCCATCCGCCACTGAAAAGGGTCAAGACTTTATGGACCTTATTGGATTTGTTTCTGCCGTGTGTAAATGTTATCCAAAGGAAACTGAAGAGTTCCCCAATGAGTTGAAAGAAATCTTGTTGAATAATCATCGCAGTTTATCACCAGAACTTAGAGAAAAGATCATTCTGTGTCTCACCATGCTTCGTAATAAGGACGTGATCCTGGCTGAATCATTAATTCAAACCATTTTCCCATTACTTACCGCTTATGGTACTTCTAGTGCATCAGCTACTGGTGGTCAACATGTTAAGGCTTTAAGACATCAAATTTATAGCACTCTTGTGACTCTTTTAAAGTCTGTTAACACTGGGGCTAAAAATCAAAAACTCAATCGTTCAACTCAAGCACTTCTCTTTAATTTATTAGAATCCAGAGGTCCTCAAGGTTTATGGGCTACCAAACTTACAAGAGAATTGTGGAAAAGAGGTATTTGGGATGATTCAAGAACCGTGGAACTCATGACTCAAGCTGCTTGTCATCCTGATGTTAAGGTCGCTGTCGCTGGAGCCAAGTTTTTCCTTGGTGCAGACAAGGAAAGAGACGAAGCTTTCGAAGATGAATCTTCGGATGAGGACGGATTCGATATGGGTGCTCTTAAGCATCGTTTGAATATCAACAAAAAGACATCTAAGCGAGGAAGAAAGCTTGAACAAGCTGCGAAGGCCGAAAAGAAGAAGAGCAAAGCTAAGCATTCTGCAACTTATTTGAACTTTTCAGCCATCCATCTTTTACGTGATCCACAAGGTTTTGCAGAATTGTTATTTGAAAATCATTTGAGTGGTAAGAACTCCAATAAGTTTGACTTGGATCAAAAAATTTTGTTTTTGAATTTGATCTCTCGTCTCATTGGTACCCATAAGTTAATTATTTTGGGTATTTACTCGTTCATGTTAAAGTATTTGACTCCTAAACAACGTAATGTTACCCAGATTATGGCCGCTGCTGCTCAAGCATCTCATGACTTGGTTCCACCAGAGTCTATCAACACTGTTGTTCGTAAAATCGCTGATGAGTTTGTCAGTGATGGTGTGGCTACAGAAGTGGCTTCCGCTGGTATCAACACCATCAGAGAAATTCTTTCGAGAGCTCCACTTGCAATTGATACTCCTCTTTTGCAGGATTTGACCGAATATAAGGGTTCTAAAGCCAAGGCTGTACTGACTGCCGCTGCTTCTTTGATCTCCTTGTACCGTGAAGTTGCACCAGAAATGTTATTAAAGAAACATAGAGGTAAGACTGCCACCATGGAGATTCTGCTGGGTGCCAAGGATGGTTCTTTGCCACAGTTTGGTATGGAAAAGAATACTACCTCGATTCCAGGTATCGAGTTGCTTGCACGTTGGAAAATTGCTCAAGGTCAGGACGGAAATGAAGAAAATGAGGCTGACTGGGAAGTTGATGAAGAGGACGATGCCAGTGATATTGAAGGCCAATGGGTTTCTGTTAAATCAGATGACGAAATCGAGATTTCAGACTCGGACAATGATAGTGACGACGAAGATGAAAATGAAAAAGAAGGTTCTGATTTGGATCTTTCCAGTGATGAAGAGAAGGAGGATGTCGAGAACGATGATGAAGCAGAGGCTTCTCGTCCAAAGAAGCGCCGGAAGAAGGAAGAAGCTTTGAAGGCAGCACAAGAAGAAAAGGATAAGCAGGAGAAGGAAATGGTCGATTTGCTTACTAGTAAAGTGTTGACACCCGCTGATTTCGCCAAATTGGAGGAATTGAGAGTGGAAGCCGGCTTCGACAAGCTTGTGGGTAACAAACAAACCAACGAAGATGTTGTGGACTCCACCACATTGGTTGGTAAAGTCAAATATAAGCAACTTCGTGAGGAAAAGATCGCTGCTGCCAAGGAAGGAAGAGAAGATCGAGACAAGTTCGGTTCCCGTAAGGGTAAGAGAGATGTTCCACATTCGACTACTAATAGGGAGAAGGCCAGAAAGAAGAATTTTGTTATGATGATCCATAAAAAGGCAGTTCAAGGAAAGCAAAAGTTGTCCTTGAGAGATAGGCAGAAGGTGTTGAGGGCACACATTGACAAGCAGAAGAAGAAGGGACATTAGGCATTCATGAGTTGGTATAGGCATTCAACTGGCATGACATATAATGCATGGATCGTTCAGGTCATATAGTCGTTTACGGGTAGTTTAACATCAAGTATATTACATTCAAATATTTATACATCGAAGGTCACAGAGCTGAATTGAATCAAGTAGTGAAGGGCAGATGGATGATTAATGATAGAGAGTCAAAATGAAAAACAATTTTGAGGTGATTTCGAATCGAACATTCTTAAGCTTAAGCTTAATGTTGTTGTTGTTTTCATTAAATGATAAAGATTAAGTTCGTTCAAAAATTCGTATTGAAATCATCACAAGACAGGTAATCATCAGGAACACAATCAGTCAATGTCTCCATACTGTCCTAGCGTAGAATACAGAGTAAATTAGGCCTTCTCAACCTTCTTCTTCTTCTTCTTTTCCTTTTCCTTTTCGTCCTTCTTCTCACCTTCGTCAGCGGACTTCTTGGACTTCTTCTTTTTGACAGGGCTGGCCTCAGCAGCAGCGGCAGGAGCAGCAGCAGCTTGAGCTACAGCGGCGGCAGAAGCAGCATCAGTTACTGGACTGCTACCATCAGCTTCCTTCAGCAAATTGTAAGCATCTTTTTTAAGCTTGTATTCGCCCAACTCCTTTTGGTACTTGTCTTGCCATTCCTTCTTTTCAGAGTCTGCAATAGACTCCCATTGCTTCTTGACAATTTCATTCAACTCATTAGCAGGTAAAGCTGGAAGAGATTTCTTTTCCCTTTCCTTACGAATCAAATCACGATGGTAGAATGAGTAGGCAAAGTACATCGTAAGTGGTTTCTTTGGAGCGTTAGGGTCCTTGATGGTCTTCTTACGCTTCTTCTTGTCAGGTATCACCAAGGCAGAATCTTCACCATCAACAGAGCCATTAGCAACACCGTCAGCGCTCTTATCATCATCCTTAGACTTTTCCTTCTTGCGCTTGTTCTTACCCACGGTGAGGCTTTTTGCAACTTCAGTAAACACGGCCGAAGTTGCGTCTTGAATGCCCTTTAAATTGGCTGCAAGCTTGTTATCTTCGTCAGCAGGGGCAATTGTCTTGTAGAACTCGACGGTTGCGGATGCAGCATCCTGAGCGGCTTTGGAGAGTTCGAAGAGCGAGGCCACGAGGGCGTCCTTTGCATTTTTGGCCTCAGACATTTTTTGTTTGGTTTAGGGGTGGAGGAGGTGAGAGAAAAAAAACAACAGGGGGCGGGGGGCCAGGATACGGTAAAATTAATGATCATGAGAAAAATTAGCGCATTTGGGGCGGGACCTAGGGGAAAACACGCTAAATGCGCGACTGCGAGAAGGGCGCAGGCGGCGACCGAGCGGACTGAGATTTTTTGAAAAGAAAAACAAAGAATGAGATAATAGTGAGGATGAGTGAGAGGGTGAGGGTGAGAGTGTGGGTGTGGGATAGGACGGTAGAGATAATAAATTTTAACGGCTAAGAAATGAGATAATAGGATAAAAGATTTAGGAGGGAGTGAAAATATTGGCGATAAAAGTGGGCGAGTAGAAGGGTAGAGTAGATGGATATTCATCTATAATTTAATTGGATTGTATTTCAAGTAGCTGAAATAGAAAAATACCTTAGGGACGTGTAAACGTGGTTTGTAGCGTAAATTGTAGATCATCCTAAAATACATTTTGTGATAGAATAGGATATACTGAAAATAGTGTGTGATTCAATAATTTTGTACTGAAAAATAGTGTGTGAAATAATCATACAGCGGAAATAATACGCATTAGTGAACATAACGGAACTTTGTTGTTTTCCGCTACTACCGATAAAAATACACACCCTCGCGATGTTCAAGCACCGGTAAAATAAACAGTGGAGACGGATGAAAAGGTCTACATAAACAATTTTCTTAGAAGAAAAAAAGGTCTAACGATGTCCCTAATACCATGACCCCTTCAATCTCTTCATCCCACCATCTCATCATCATTTCAGTTTTTCAAATCGAAATTTGATTACAATTTTAATGTATGTCATTTCGACATTGATAAAATCAAGTCCCCTAAAATCTCAATACTACAAATAATTATCATCCTGTCCAAATTCTTTTGGCCTATTCTATTCGCTAAGTTATGAGCTGCGCTGTATGCTAATTGGATTGGCGAAAATCTATCTCAATCGAAATTCCTCTGCGATGAGTTAAGATTATTTAATAGCGCGAAAATAGCGCGAAAATAGCGGGTGAATTATTGTTTATTTTTGAATTGTGTTCTTTTATGACGCGCGCGTATTATCTTTTGCTTCTTTTTTGATGGTGTTTCTTACACAAAGTTTTTGACTGTTTGCCGATATTGGGGGTGGTTATCTGATGAATAACCAATTTAATTTGGCTTTGATTTGACTGAATTTCGGTTCATGTTTTTTTGATCAAAATCTAGCCAACAATTTATATCCGATTCTATAATTTTTAACTCATGTATGATTTTATAAATCATTCCCAAGTATCTCGTCCCTTCCCACTTTAGGCGCTCATTCATTTCAACACTCTGTATTTCCTATTTCCCCTCCTCCCCACCCGGTCAATTTTGGCGCAAATGGGATGGCCGCAACCTCTCACCGTTTTTTATTCTGTAAATTCCCTCTCACCCCGAAATAAATCCTGCCTAAACTCGCTCGACATTCCTTATTCTCTTATCTTTACACTCCGCTAAATCGCCTAATACTGCTTTGTACCACGGCGATACACTCGCTAAAGCCATTAAATCTTTAACCTTCACGTCCCCCATATATGCTGTTGGTAAAAAGTCTTGCTTCAGCCCGCTCAATTGCCCTTACATGCCCAGGTCAGGGTCTTAAACATTGCAGCTTCTTGGCTCCATACAACAAATATAAATCAATTCTTGAAAAATTTACTGATGAAGTCGATGAAGCTTTAGGAGAGCTGTTTTGTGAAAAATTATACGATACCCTGCATGAAGTCAATACTCAATTACTAGAGCGTAACGACTGGTTCCAACCAGCTATAGTCGTCTCTACATATGCCAATTATGTTCTCCTCAAAAATCTCTATGACCTTGATCTAGTCGCTGATCTGCGTACAAAATACCTTGCAGGGCATTCATTAGGAGAATATACTGCACATGTTTTGGCGGGAAACTTGTCGGTCGGGGCCGCTGTGAAAATAGCGAGACTTCGCGGTACTTTTCTGCGACTGCTAGCTAAAGATATCTCAGCGGAAGACAAAGAATCATATGCTATGAAAGCAATTTTGTGTAAAAGTGACAATTTTGATTACTTGATATCATTTTTCGGTGGTATGGGACTTCTTGCCAATATAAATTCCCGAACACAGATCACAATTGCTGGATCTGAAGATAAGATCGATGAGGTATTAGCGCAGTTACGTAAAGAAAAGGGTAGAGCCTTTGCGCGCGCAGTGGCCGTGCCGGCTGCGGCCCCATTCCATACGGAAATAGTGAGGCCAGTAGAAAAACAAATTGAAGAAGCCTTGAATAAGTTTGGTAATTCTGGTGCAATGAATAAGCCAATAATAAGTAATCTTACCGGTGAAGTGGCCAATACCTTCTCCGAGGCAATTGAAAATACGATCAAGGTTAACTCGAGGCCGGTACAATGGGTAAAAACCATGGATCTACTTGTTGATAATGGAGTGACGGATGTTGTGCATTTGGGACCGGGAACGGTATTGCATGAGCTTTGCGCGCGGCTGGGTTTAAAATTAACGAGCCATTCAGCGGAAATAATCGACTGAAAAATTGAATAATTAAAAATTTAATTAATTAGACGTGGTACGAAAAATGATAGCAAATGGTTTAATTGTTATATGTATATATGAATTCTTGATTATAGTGTATCTTTATTCAAGTTGAATAGTCTATGTGAAAGTCTATTTGATCTATTAGTCTTTCTCCTGATTAGTTAGGCTTGCAGTATTTCATTCAAAGCCCCAAATATTTAATTTCGTATGAAAAGACTCGAGACTAAAATGATTTAAAATAAAAAGATGATAATGATTTTATTTTGACGGGTATTGCGAAAATCTCTACAAAAGATGAATAGACAAATAATAGTAAACGAATCAATGGGTCTGATCGAGGTAATTATTGAAAGACTCAATTAAAAAACAAGGAGACAGTCTAAAGATAGAATAATATTAATCCAATTTCATCACTGTTAACTGAAATCAAAAATTCTTCATCATTTGATCAATTCATCATTTCCTTCTAGTAATCTTTCTCCCACGCTAAAATAATTTCGATCCATCGCTAATTGATCTGCCCGATGCGGAAAAAAAAGCACCGCCGCGGAAATTCGGCCTGGACTGGAACGTGGTTGTATCGCTCAATATTGTTTCACATTTTACATTTAATGCACCATTCTTTGGCAGCTGTTATAAAAAAATCCCCCATAAATTATGAAATCTTCTATCCATTAAACAAAAAACCTCTTTTCTTTTGAAACATCTTCTAAAAATCGGGCGGTCTAGTTCCGGTTCCGGCCTTTAATGCATCTTTTTCAATTTCATTTCCAGCGCCGCCCCATAAGTGTATATATACATATATTTATTTTTTTTTTGGTTCCCAAATCGACTCGGCCTACGGAGTCAAAACCCTCATCAGGAATTCAGATTTGGATTTTTTTCTTCTCCAGTTCAACTCACCCTTCACCCCCCAAAATGACCGCTGAATTGATCGACGGTAAGGCCATCGCCTTGCAGTTGCGTACAAAGATCGCTGCTGATATCAAGCTGATTCAGCTGAAACATGCAGACTTTAAACCTCATCTTGCTATCGTTCAGGTCGCTGAAAGACCTGATTCAAACACCTATGTTAAGATGAAAGTTAAAGCCGCTGAAGAGGCACAGATTGTCTGTGACCTTATTAAGTTCCCAGAATCTATTACTGAATTCGAACTTTTGTCTGAAATCGAACGTTTGAATGAATCTGTCGATGTCGATGGTATTCTTGTTCAATTACCCCTCCCAGCTCATATCGATGAAGTCAAGGTTACCAATGCTGTTTCCAGTGATAAGGATGTTGATGGATTTGGTCCATACAACGTTGGTGAATTGTCTAAGAAGGGTGGAAGCCCTAAATTCTTACCTTGTACTCCAAAGGGTATCATTGAGTTGTTGTCTCAAAAGAATGTTCAAATCTCTGGTGCCAACGCCGTGGTTTTGGGTAGATCTGACATTGTGGGTAAGCCAATGGCCAACTTGTTGACTCATGCTAACGCTACTGTCACTGTTTTACACTCCAAGACCCCACAGGCTCAATTGGAGCTTTTCTTGTCCCAAGCTGACATCGTTGTTGCTGCAATTGGCTCCGCTGGTGCCATCAAGGGCGAATGGATCAAGGAAGGTGCTGTCGTTATTGACGTTGGTACCAACTTCGTCCCAGATAACACCAAGAAATCCGGATCTAAGATGGTTGGTGACGTTGACTTTGCTACCGCTTCTAACAAGGCTGCTCTTATCACCCCAGTTCCTGGTGGAGTGGGTCCAATGACTGTGGCCACCTTGTTGGACAACGTTGTTATCGCTGCCAAGAGAAACTATGAAAGAAACAATCAAACCCCAAAGTTCACCAACCCTTTGAAGTTGAAGCTCCAAAACCCCGTCCCTTCCGACTTTGAGATTTCTAGAGCCCAAAAGCCAAAGAAGATCGACCAGGTCGCTTACGAAGCCGGTATCTTGGACTCAGAATTGGAACTTTTCGGTATTCACAAGGCCAAGGTCTCTTTGGACATCTTGAAGAGATTGGAAAACAAGAGAAACGGTAAGTACGTCTTGGTCACCGGTATTACTCCAACTCCACTCGGTGAAGGTAAGTCCACTACCACCGTTGGTTTAGCCCAAGCTTTGGGTGCTCACTTGGGTAAGAACGTTTTTGCCAATGTCAGACAACCTTCTATGGGTCCTACTTTCGGTATCAAGGGTGGTGCCGCTGGTGGTGGTTACTCTCAAGTTATCCCTATGGACGAATTCAACATGCACGTCACTGGTGATATTCACGCCATTTCCATGGCTAACAACTTGCTTGCTGCTGCCATTGACACCAGAATTTTCCACGAAAACACTCAAAAGAACGCCCCATTGTACAGAAGATTGGTGCCATCTAAGAAGGGTGTTAGAAAGTTTTCTCCTTGTATGTTGAGAAGATTGGAAAAGTTGGGAATTAACAAGACCGACCCAGACTCTTTGACCGAAGAGGAGATTGCTGAATTTGTCAGATTGGACATTGACCCAGAAACCATCACCTGGAGAAGAGTTGTTGACTGTAATGACAGATTCGTAAGAGGTGTTACTATCGGTGAAGCTCCAACTGAAAAGGGTATGACCAGAAAGACCGGATTCGACATTTCCGTCGCTTCTGAATGTATGGCTATTCTTGCTTTATCCACCTCTTTGCCAGACATGCGTGAAAGATTGGGTAAGATGGTCATCGCTGCTTCCAAGGCTGGTGTTCCAATTACCTGTGAGGACATTGGCTGTGCTGGTGCCTTGACCGCTTTATTAAAGGATGCTATCAAGCCAAACATCATGCAGACTTTGGAAGGTACTCCAGTGTTTGTTCACGCTGGTCCTTTCGCCAATATCTCCATTGGTGCTTCTTCTATTTTGGCTGACAAGATGGCATTGAAGTTGGCTGGTACCTCCCAAGACATCACTGCCGAAGAGCGTAAGGAACAAGAAGGTTACGTTGTTACCGAGGCCGGTTTCGATTTTACCATGGGTGGTGAGAGATTCATTAACATCAAGTGCCGTGCTTCTGGTTTGGTTCCAGATGTCATTGTCATTGTTGCCACTGTTCGTGCTTTGAAGGTTCACGGTGGTGGCCCAGAGGTTAAGGCTGGTGCTCCATTGGCCGCTGAATACACTCAAGAAAACGTTGAGTTGTTGAGAAGCGGTTGTTCCAACTTGGCTAAGCACATTGCTAATGCCAAGGCTTACGGCTTACCTGTCGTTGTTGCTATCAACAAGATGTCTTCTGACTCCGATAAGGAACATGAGGTCATCAAGGAAGAGGCCTTGAAGGCTGGTGCAGTTGATGCTATCGTTTCCAACCACTGGGAAACTGGTGGAGAAGGTGCCGTCGATTTGGCCAAGGGTGTTATCGAGGCTTCCAACAGCCCAGAGAGAGACTTCAAGTTCCTCTACGAGACTAGCCCATCTGTCGAGGAGAAGATTACCACTATTGCCAAGGAAATGTACGGTGCTGGCGAGGTTGAATTCTTGCCAGAAGCTCAAAAGAAGATCGATCTTTACACCAAGCAAGGATTCGGTGATTTGCCAATCTGTATTGCCAAGACCCAATACTCTTTGTCTCATGATGCCGCTTTGAAGGGTGTTCCAACCGGCTTCAAGTTCCCAATTCGTGATGTCAGAGCCTCCATTGGTGCTGGTTACTTGTACGCTTTGGCTGCCGAGATCCAAACCATTCCAGGTTTGCCAACTCACTGTGGTTTCATGAATGTCGAGGTCAATGAAGACGGTGAGATTGACGGTTTGTTTTAAATATCCAAAACTGGTCCAGGAGGCTACAAGTAAATGGAAAAAGATTATAAAAAAAAGATAAAAGGATGATTTAGATTATACATAGGAATTACTAGATTACTAGAATTAGTTCAACACAATTTTAATAAACGTTTCAACACATAATACACAACTTCAATAGTTTGCTTTGTCTAGATTAAAAAAATTGCAGCCGTATTGCACAGACGGTGAACTAAGAACCCAATCCAACCCCACTTTCAAAGTCTTCAATATGGAGAAGTTAATCCCAAATAGAGGTTATCATATTCCAACCATTTTTCTTGGGAAAAGGAGGTTCAGGATTATCATGAACATGCTCAAACAAAGCTTGCAAGTTAATTGTTTTGGGATCCTTAAATTTGGACTTGATGATCAATTTGTAACCAACGAATAAAACAATTGTAATTGGTATAATTAAATAAGCAGAAATAAAGGTAGACCATTCCCAACGTCCCTTCAAAAATGTTGTGAAACCTCCAGTTAAAAGAAAAATTACCGACCAAAAAAGTGAATAGTAAGAAGCCCATGGTCCTAATTTCCAACTATAAGGAAGAGCACTTCTAGAGTAACCCTGTGCCTTGAGTGCTCTATTCAATTGAATATTGTTGACTGCAATTGTGATCCAATTGACAAGAAGGAAAGACAGGGTAATACTTGTGAACCAACTGAAAACACTAGAAGATGCCAGTGACACACTCATATATGCCAAAGGTAAAAATGCTGCAGTAAATAAGGCACCAACATATGGAAGCTTGTTTCGATTAAGTCGTAAGAATATCTTTGGAGCATGTCCTCTAGCGGCCAAAGAATATAAAGTTCTTGCACCTCCAGCAATTCCCAAGTTTGCAGCCGATAAAGCTGATGTTAATACGATGGCATTAATTATATCTGGGAACACTTTGACTCCGGCATTTGACATGGCAACAACGAAAGGAGAACTAGATGCTGTACCGCTACCGGTAGCGATTCCTGGATTATTGTGAGCAACAATTAAGCTTAAAATGAAGACAATCAGAATGTACAATGAAAATGCTCTATAAAACGTTCTGATAGAGGCTCTGTAAATTGTTCTTCTAGGGTACTGGGCCTCACCTGCGAAGGTGACGATACTTATTTGAACTCCTCCATATGCGTACACAACTGAACTGATAGCTTTCCAAACTCCAAGAAATTGGCCAAGTGACCCGGGTGCCATTTTTTCTGAGAAGGGACCAGGATCTTTCCAATAACGGAACCCTAGTCTTTCCTGACCTTTAACACCACCTAAATCAAGAATTAATCCGGAAAGAATTAAAGCCAAAACTAAAGAAAGCTTAAGAATTCCAAACCAGAACTCAATTTCTCCATACCATTTTACATTCCAAGCATTAATGGCAACAATTTCTACGATAAATATGGAAATGAAAATGGCTGGACTAAGATCAGTCCAATAAGAAACAATCACTGCTGCTGCAGCGATTTCAGATGGAATAATGCTACCATATACACCTACCCATCCCATGACAAAGCCCCAGGCATCATCAATGAAATACTCCGAGTGTTTAACAATGGCTGCAGTTGATGGCATTAAACAGACATTTTCGGTGATACTGATCAAGTTTGTTCCAACTACGGATCCAACAAACAAGTAAGCGATCAACATTCCAACTGGACCAGCAGTGCTTAATGTTGAACCGCTCGATAAAAAGATTCCCGTACCAAATACACCAACAAGAGCTAACATACTCAAGTGTCGTGAGTTTAAGCTACTTGATAGTTTATTCTCGTAGTAAAATACCTGATCATTCACGGAACCTTCTTCAAGGATGCTACTGAAGTCATCATTGATAACGACTTCTGCATTTTTTAGTTTAAGATCTGTTTCTGCTGTCATATTGATGAGTAGAATAGCTTTGACAAGGTATATACGAAGGATGGATTGGAGGTGGATCAGGGTGGCATTTTATAGATAATGGGTAATTGAATTGCCAAGTTTATGATAAGCTGATTATGTGGCTTCCCAACTTTCATTGACAACCACAATTGTGCAGATTAAAAGAAGAAGCCTTTCTATATTTATGTATAAATTCTTAAAGTAGTATTCTTCTATGGCTTTTGGTATCAATTTTAAGCCAACTTCATAATTGTGGTTTCTATGATCAAAACGAGCCTTTTCTGGATCCTCACAGGTTGAATTTGAGCTTTCGACATTCGGTGATTTTGAACCAAAGATCTCTCCACCCCTGATCAGATCTTAAGTTTCACTGCGTCTAAAGAAGAATAGATAGGCCAACACAATTTATGCAACACCTCGCGTCCAGTAGCTTTAATTCACAAGGATAAACTACTTAAGAATGCGACCACAGTTTCTGTCTAAACTAGATAAGATGCATCGGCGCTTAAAAGGGTAAACTTAAGAGATGTGGTAAGAAATACAATGTGGCTTCAATCACAAAAGCTACATCCTTGGAACTTGATGACATTTATGGACTGTATCAGTGGATTAAATTGTTATTCTGCCCGGGATATCGTGCCGCATGTGGCCTGGTTATCGGAGCATTATCTTAGCCTAAGCCTCAAAATAATATAACAATGCGCAAGAAATAGTCTATGATAACCAGGTAAATTATACTTTAAGAAATAAATCGTGGAGTAATCCACACCAATTTTATTAAGCTGGAATCACAGTCATTTCATAAGGAATTGCTCGAGGGGGGCACAGTAAATTGATATAATCCATATAATGTTGATTAATCCGAAGGCTATTGCGCAAGTTATTGAGATCATGCAAGGTTAAAAAATATTTGCAGCCATGATTTATGAAAAAGGCGAGAAGAGGAGAAAATGATGGCGATAATTAGACGGTAGGGGATTAGGTTGATGACAAATAGATAAAAGTAGTATTAGATTTTAGAGATATGTTAGGGACTTGAGGCCGCAAATCAAATGGTTATGACAAAATAGTTGCAATGATGATGAGTAGTGAGAGTTATATTGATAAGAGAGGGGGAGACGGGGGAGGGGGTAAATGTATGTGCGTCAAAATTAAATAAGGTGTATGTGTATAAGAGAATTGCGATATGGAGACAGATAATGTGGAGAGCAGCAAATATATGCCAAGATTGGGATCACTCAAAAACAAAATAGCTCAATGTATTTAGCCTTGTAGAATAAAGCTTCTACGAAAGGGATATGTAGCGCTCAATCCTCAATTATTTGACAATATCGCGATAAGAGAAAGTATAAATTGGATAAATAGGAAAATTTAATGGGATGTATATCGAATGATTTGCTCTGGGCAACCTTGCAATGAGGAGTATTCATTAATCATTAAGATTGTTAAAAGAAATTACTGATGCTGTTGTGATTTACTGGAAACTGGAATCATTTGTCGATGCTTTGTTTTAATTATCGTTCAAAACAGTTGATTTGTACTAATGAATTTATTGCATGGAGAAATGAAAATTGCAAGATGGATAGCAGGTCAGGAAGCAATAAAATACATTAATTAAACCCAAAACGACTGTTATTCGCCAAGTGTATAACTTAATTGTATAATTGACGAGAATACTTATCTGATAATGTCAGTTCGATAAAAATAGTTAAAGATACTTATTTATGGACATCATCATCAATTTAATTTCTCACAGAAAGAATCAGTACATGCTATGAATTATATCAAGATAATCGCATCAGCTTTTTATCAAGTATATTATAATGATCCTTGCTGAGTCATTTGAATCGATTCATTTTTACTTGAATCCATTTGCTCAATGTCCGGATGATAACCCGAAGTGGTTGGTTCTTAGGAATCCCTATAGGTATCACGTGGGGGCGGTTTACTGATTATCCTGCAATACAAATTATTGCTAACATTTAGTTTCCCAAGTTCCAACGACTTATCTTCAAATGTATCTAACACAATCTAGAACTAATTACCAAGATATTCCCAATCCAAAAACCACCATGATCAGTTTCTTTCATTTATAGCCTTTTTAGATCCCCCTCAGCCGCTTGGTGGACTTTATGCATCCTTGCGCGCAGCACCCAATTAGGCGACACTAGCGGAAAAATTGCACCGAAGGTTCCCCGAAATGGCGTAGCAGCACCCGGGCTCCGGAGGAGAGGAGGGGAGGAGGGGGGGAAACGATGGATTCAATTATAAAATTAATAGAACTTCAACAAACAAATCAATAAATCTCCTGATCTTATGATATATCATTGGATTTCACAAATCTATAGATTCATAGATCGATACATAAATTAAAAACTATCAGACAAAACACCTCCCATAATCAAAAATTCACCCTCGTTTCGATGCGACCTTCACGGAAATTTTCTGGCCCTGCTAATTTCTTGGTTATCTTCGCACGACTGTTTTGAGATTTGATTTATGTAAATCGAGGGGTTTGCTTTTTCCGGCTCATCTATTTTTGCCTACGACCACTTTATAGAGATGTATAGCACCAGAGTCGGCAGAACTGCCGTTCACCATGCATTGAGGGTCCCTGTATCCCGTACCATTGTCACTGGAACCTATTTCCGAGGATTCAACACTTCTACCCTCGTCAAATCCCTTGGTGCCCGTTCTTCCCGTCAATTTGCCCTCATCCGTCCTCAAGCCATCAACAAAATCGCCACCAGAACTTATAGTGTTTTGACTGAAGACCCAGATGCTACGTTGTACAATTATTCTAAGGTCAAGGAGTTGGCCGCACATCCTGAAAAGAATCCAAAGACCTTATTGATCGACGTTAGAGAACCACTGGAATTCAATGAAGGCCATATTCCAAATGCCATCAACATCCCCTTCACATCTTCACCCGGTGCACTTCTGCTTAGTGCTGAGGACTTTTCGGAACAATTCGGCTTTGAAAAGCCAACTGCTGATAAAGAATTGGTCTTTTATTGTCTTGCAGGTGTCCGTTCAACTGCAGCTCAAGATTTGGCCAGAACTTTTGGTTACAAACATAGAGGCAATTATGTAGGATCCTACGAAGATTGGGTCGCTAATGAAAACAAGGCTTAAGAGTAATAGGGACCCCCTGTCTTGTTTATACTATGATTCCGTCAAAATGTCATCAAAGAGAGGAGAAGAGAAGAGAAGAGAATATCATAAATTTATGAAGAGAGAAGAATAATTTAACTGTGACAAGAAATTTCTAACAGTATTAAGAATAGAGGTGATTTATAATGGTGATATATTTTTTGAACGGGGTCTTTTATTGCGTTGCCTATTCATACTTGAAAGCACTCCATCTCAACACGAGCGCTCTAATTGTTTGTTCCTAATAAATAGTCGAAACCTCCAAGTTGCAACTGTTTGGCGCTGTTCCAGCGAATGCAAGGTGCGATATATTGTAAATACACGAGGTTTAGATTTTGAATCCATTGTAGCATTTACCACTTTTTCTTCATCTTCTTCTTCATCTTTTTCATCTTCTTTAACGATTAAATTCCATTTCCCGGAATTCCTTACCCAATCTCTTCTTTCTCTTTCTTTCCATGGCCTTCTCTCTTTGGCCAGCCTTCATACCTTCAAATCGAGCCTTTTGGATCAATTTACGTTGTTCACTCTTCTTCAAAAAGTATGGACTTGAGCTTCCTCCTTCTTTAAACTTGGCCATTTGTTCCTTTTTATGATCCGCAAGAATCTTAGATTCCAAATCTCTATTCTGCAAAGTATTAAGACGTGACTGAAGTGATTGGAGCTTGTATTGAATATCTTCCCGCTCTCTATTGCTCAACAAATCGGCGGATTTCTTATCCTTCAACATTTTGGTCATTTGTTCAACTTCTTGTTTCCTATAATCGTCTAAAAATGCGTAGTCTCGACGAACTTTGGCTAAATCAGCCTTTCCATAAGCAGTGTCAAACCTAATATCCTGATATAAACTGTTTTCTTTATACTTATTACCCAATCCTTCGATTTGTCTGATTCTTGATACTGGTTTTTTGGCAGAAGATTCACTTGGAGCATGCTTATTCTTGCCCTTTTTCGCTTTTGACAGCAGTTCAATGAAATCATCATTTTCATCGGATTCTTCTTGTGCCCTTTGAGCTTTACGAGCCCTTCTGGCTTGCTTTAACTTGGCTTTAACATCTTCAATACTCTCTTTAGGAGCCTTTTTATGCCTCTCTTCTTTCAAGATTTTGTCTTGAGCAGCACTTAAAGAGCCAAAAGAAAGCGATTCCACTTCATTTTCACTTCCACTGGAGGCATTGAAGTCTTCTTCTTCGTCTGAACTGGCATCAAAATTGGGCTTGATGGCCTTTTTGGTTCTATTCATGGTAATCTTTATGGAGATGAGAGAGGGTGAGAGAGAGATGAGATGAGATATTCGTCATGTGAGAGTATCACGTGATTTGATTTAGAAAGAAGATCAGATTTGGGTAAACCGGTATTATTATGTTTGTCACGTGACACACCCACCCACACACACCGATGTTTTAGTTAATTGATAAAGGTTTCCCCGGATGTATTATGATTGGTTCCCCGTTTTTTGGTAGATTATGGTGTTTAAGTACGATGGGTTGTACAAAAATCGGACCGGAGGAATATTTGAGAAACCAATCACTGAATTGAATTCAATTCTTTGAAGTGGTTTAATTGAAAATTGCAAAGAGAGTCGATTGATCATTGATTTAGATTAGAAGTTGATAGAGTTATCAAAAGTATTGGATTATAAGTAGATCAAAGGGGTCAATTAAAGACTGAATTGACCGGTATTATTTTAAATCAGAATATGAATCAGAACATAAATTGGTTCAAATTGAGATTAAAGAGATAAGGGTTTAATTCGAGGTTTCAACCGGAGGAAAGGTACGAAAAAAATTACCCCGGATCTTGTAGAGGTGACAAAGTCTTGCAGCGGAAATTTATAATTTCCAGTTGAAGAATTGTCAACATGAATACTATTCTGAATTTCATAGGAGACCGATCAATACAGATCGACGTAACAGCAGTAGTACCACCAACCACCAGCCGGAAAGCCATGTGCTTGTTGCAGAAATACCCCAAAAAAAAAAAAACACAAAAAAAAAACTAGAGCAATAAATATCTAGCCCGGGAACAAAAATGAAATGGAGCAAAGGAAGAAGGGCACAAGTGCAAAAAAACTTGACAATGTATAAACCACCGGCACTGAATCTTCAATGTACCGGGGGTAATAATTTACATTAAGCCCTTTTGGGAGAGAAAAAAAAAAGAGGCCAATGAGTAGAAAACCATTAACGAGGGACGTTCTTTAATAGACCACTGCTTTCAACTCCGTAGACTCCGCAGACTCCGAGCCCGTTCCAGTGTTCCCCTCATCGCCGTTGCACCCCTCTTAGAGCCCCCTCCATGTGCTTCTCCCTGGCCCATGAGGTCGGAAAAGATAACTCCCTCGCATTATTTCCTGGCCCCTAGTTTCCCGTAATTTCCCGGGAAACGCTCGGGTTTGGCATACAAGTGCGCCGCGTTCATGGGGGAAAGGAACGAAAACCGGAATTGAACTGTAGACAGCAAAAACTTAAAATAAAATAATTAAAAATTAAAAAAATTAAAAAAGAATTGCCTACTGCCTCAACCGGAAGCATACTTGTTTTATTTCTGTAACTTGTTTCAATCGACGTCGACACAAACTATTCGAGATGTTGTCCAGAACTTTCAACCGTGCTGCTAGAGTATGTATACAAGGACCAATGTGTCCAGGAGAAGTAATTCGAGGTGTTTCATTGCCGTTTCAGCCATCGTGGTTGCTCCCAGATCGGCCTTTTCTATCCCTCAACGCTGATTTTCGCATGGAACGCATCGACCCGGGGGAAGGTAAACAGCCATTGACCTTCGATGATGGCTGTATTTGATTCATTGAATTGTATATGAACATACTTATGCCTTTGGAGTACCATATTCCATGTGGTTTGGTCACGTTTAGGCCCCCATTCGTACCATGGAAGCCTTCTTTCCCGACCCATTTTGCCTCGGTCCGAACTGGAAATGAGGGCTCCGTGAACGATTCAACAAATTGTGAGGTTAACCACACCAATTTACGATGGATAAACCACCATTGATATCATTTAATTAAACATTTACTAACCTACAGTCCGCAGTTAACCAAAAGAGATTCTTGTCATTGCATGAATTCCGTTCCGCTGCTCTTTTGAAGTCCTACGGTGTTGGTGTGCCAAATGGTGACGCTGCCACCACTCCAGAAGGTGCCTATGACATCGCCAAGAAGTTGGGTACCAACGAATTGGTCATCAAGGCCCAGGCCTTGACCGGTGGTCGTGGTAAGGGTCACTTTGACACTGGTTTCAAGGGTGGTGTTCAATTGATCTCATCCCCAGAAGAAGCTCAAAACTTGGCCAAGGAGATGTTGAACCACAAGCTTATTACCAAGCAAACCGGTGCCGCTGGTAAGGAGGTCACCGCTGTTTACGTTGTGGAAAGAAAGGATGCTAGAACTGAAGCCTACCTCGCCATTTTGTTGGACAGAGCCACTCAATTGCCAATGATTGTCGCTTCCGCTCAAGGTGGTATGGATATTGAAGGTGTTGCCGCTAAGGACCCTGATGCCATTAAGACTTTCTCCATTGGTTTGGATGAAGGTGTCACTGATGCTAAGGCTACCGAAATTGCCTCTGTTTTGGGCTACACTGAAGGTGCTATCCCAGAAGCTGCCAAGACCATCCAAAACTTGTACAAGGTCTTCACCGAGAAGGACTGTACTCAGGTCGAAATCAACCCATTGTCCGAGACTGTGGACAACAGAGTTTTGGCTATGGATGCCAAGTTGGGTTTCGATGACAATGCTTCTTTCCGTCAAGAGGAAGTTTTCTCTTGGAGAGACCCAACTCAAGAAGATGCTCAAGAATCTGAAGCTTCTGAATACGGCTTGAACTTTATCAAGTTGGACGGTAACATTGCTAACATTGTCAACGGTGCCGGTTTGGCCATGGCCACCATGGATATCGTCAAGTTGTACGGTGGTAACCCAGCTAACTTCTTGGACTGTGGTGGTACTGCTACCCCAGAAACCATCGAGAAGGCTTTCGAATTGATCTTGTCTGACAAGAAGGTCAACGGTATCTTTGTTAACATTTTCGGAGGTATTGTTAGATGTGACTACGTTGCTCAAGGTTTGATTGCTGCCACCAAGAACTTCAAGTTGGACATTCCAGTTGTTGTTAGATTGCAAGGTACCAACATGGCCCAAGCCAAGAAGATGATTGATGAGTCTGGATTGAAGTTGTACGCTTACGAAGACTTGGACCCAGCTGCTGAGAAGATTGTGGAATTGGCTCCAGCCAACTAGATAGTGAATACAACTTGAGTTAATTGGTGTAGCTTTATGCTTTTAAATAATGGATAATAATCTAATAAGGGTTACAGCTTTGTGGATATATCATTGTGTGTGTTCTATTGAAAAGAAACTGTCTAATGGTAACTTTGCTTTAACTACAAAATATGAATGTCTTCAATAACTGAAAAACACCAATTCTATACTTTCCCAATACTATTCAAATAATTATCCGATAATATTTCAATACTTACTCAACATTTACTAAATCATGTCAATTCGATATTTTCACTTCACTAAATTCTCACTAAAACTTCTGATGATACTTACTATTTCCGTCAATTCTTTTTATTTCGCCGCTATTTCCCATCATTTTCTCATAGTTTCCCATCATTTTCCCATATTTTCCCATCATTTTCTCACTATTTCCATCATTTTCTCACTATTTTACACCACTTCTTCGCCATTTCTCGCACTTCTCAAATTCAGTAAGTTGAAAAAGAAAAACACTCCTTAAAGTCTCCCATATTTGTCCACCGCAAAAGTACGACATTTCAAACCACACCTCCCACATATCACCCACTCTCGCCACTCAACTTTCCTGCAACTCCACAACTCCCCAAGCCAGATGTTTTTGACCAGATCCGAGTACGATAGAGGCGTTAGTACGTTCTCTCCCGAAGGCCGTTTGTTCCAGGTCGAGTACTCGCTTGAGGCCATCAAGCTCGGCTCCACTGCCATCGGTATCGCCACCTCTGAGGGTGTCATTTTAGGAGTGGAAAAGCGGGTGACCTCGTCGCTTTTGGAACACTCTTCCATTGAAAAGATCGTTGAAGTAGACAAACATATCGGCTGTGCCATGTCCGGATTGACTGCTGATGCTCGTTCCATTGTGGATCATGCCCGGGTTTCATCTTTGACTCACAATTTGTACTACGACGAAGAAATCCAGGTCGAGAGTTTGACCCAGGCGGTCTGTGACTTGGCGTTACGGTTCGGTGAAGGTGCAGGTGGTGAAAAGCGTTTGATGTCTCGTCCTTTTGGTGTAGCTCTCTTGATTGCCGGAATTGATAAAGATAAGGGCCCACAATTGTACCACACAGAACCCAGTGGCACTTACTATCGTTACGATGCTAAGGCCATTGGATCCGGTTCAGAGGGAGCCCAAGCAGAGTTACAAAATGAATATCACAAGTCATTGACGTTGAAGGAGGCAGAATTGTTGACATTGAAGGTATTGAAACAAGTGATGGAAGAGAAATTGGACTGCAAAAACGCTCAATTGGCTTCAGTGACCGCCGAAGGTGGTTTCCAAATTTATAGCGACGAAAAGACTGACGAAATCATCAAGGTGTTGACAGAGCAGTTGGCCGGTGAAGAAGAGGAAGAGCAGACTTAGAAATAGCAAATGATAGAATGTATCGCTTATTGTAGCTTCACGTGAAGATCTTGATTTATTTTTGGGATCGCCAATAGGTTCTGAGTTAGTCAGCGTAAAAAGATCTACAACTCTACATTTTGAAACGTCTCTATTAATTCGGAAAACTGTTCTCCAACTTTTGAACCAATACAAGAAGTGAATTATTATCGGACTCACCCATACGTCTAAGTGTTGTGATAAAATCTTCTAGATCTCCATTGAAAACTTCATAATAATTGTTCAACCCGTCGTTCAATGCACGGAATCTTTCCCGAACACTGTCATCGTCCATCGACTTGTCGGTAAACTTTTCGGGATAATCTTGGGCAAATTTTTCAAACAAGTCTGCATTCATCAAAATCAACGATTTCTTAAGTCGCATCAAGTAATTGTTATACAGTATAATTGTATCGAATATAGTCTTTAACGATTCAATCAATTGCCCATTTGTGATCAAAGAGTCTCTTAGAATGCTGTTTAAATATATTCCCAAACTTTCTTGCAACTTGTAGTAATCAGGGGCCACATCTTTCACGCCTGCGTGCGTCTGGCTTGCCGCCTGAATGTTACGGTCAAAGATGCTATTATTCACTTGATTGTACGTCTCTAATTGGGATTGTTGGCGCAAGAAAGCAGTTCCACGGGATCCAGAAAACCGGTCTGGGAAGATGGCTGCTCCCTTTGTTTGCTCATTTTTATCATCCCGCTCTGCTTCTCGTTTTAAAGCGTCTGAAAGGTCCGCCACGTATTTGTTAAGAGTCGAAAACTTGACGGCAATAATATCATTGTTGACATAGAAGTTGATTTCATTAATAAAGTCATTCACACGGCTGTGAAGAATCCTACTACGAAGAATCCATTTTTTCATCCGAGTCCCATAACCTCTGTGATTCCATACGCTGGAAAAATTGATCTCTTTCCATGTATTATTTATGAGTTTGGAGATAAATTTTAAAAGTATAATCAATTTAAACATTAATTGGTATTCAAATGCAAAACTTTGGGTGATGAGAATATTCAAAGGAAATGGCACTTTAAAGTCGAGATTAATGTGGCTGATAGCATATTCATCAGAATGATCTGGGTCGTATGAACTTTGCTTATCATCTGAACTGGATGAAGAAATCTTGCTGCGGTCAAGAGACTTGTTTAAAAGCTCCTTAAATACCTGAGGTCCCGATTTATTGTTGATGGCATTGACAGCATCAAATGACTTAACAGCAAGAATCTCCTTTGCCAACTCATAGAAGTTTGTCAGATCTATGAAAATATTTTCCGATGAAATCAGTCTTTCTTCGTCGGCGTCATCTTTTAGGGTTGAAGATGAAAACAAGTATGTGAGTTTGGTAGCAGAGACGATGTGCTTGTTTTTCCTTAAATCGTTGAAAGACTTGGACAAAAAGTCGTCGATTTTGCTTGCATCGTTGAGCAACAACGTTTTTTGAAGAGTATGAATTAATTTTGGGAATTGATATCCATCGAAAAAAAGGTTGAGTATATACTTGTTAGCTCTCAGATAATACTCATTCACCTTTAGTTCAAGGTTTGCCGAAGAAAGCTTTACTAATGGTTCGATAGAAACTTCATCCATGGAATCAAAACTAGTGATTCCCGTACACACTTTGAATATATTGAGAAACTTTCCAGTGGAAAGAATTTTATGCTGTACATCAGAATCGGCAAATTGGTTCACCAAGCCATCAGTTCTTGTCACGTAAACTTCATCCCAATATTTCTCTGTTTTAGGATGAAATATCTCGCTTTCTTTAATCTTATTGACTTTGATGAAAAATTCATCAAAAGGATCATCAATTTCACCATTTGTAAGCCAGTCGTTAAGCATGGCTACATAATCGACACTGATGGCGTCAAAAAGCTCATTAAGAAAAGTGTAACAAACCTGATCCCCTAGATACTCTTTTGAAAGCTTTTGTACCACTTGCAATGCCAATCCACCTTTACAGGAACCGAAAGTTGACTCATCCGTGGCAAGATCTATACGGCCGGTCTGTTTCAAGTCATTTTGGATGTTATGAATGAAGTTTGTAAAGTATTGTTCGTCATTGGTGTGCAAATTCTTCCTTTGGCGAGACAATTCATCGACCTGAATCGCTATTTCATAAAAAAGACCAATTTGCACCATTGCCTCCGAGCTTAGAAAGTTCTCAAACATGGTAAGATTGAAAGAGACATTCGATTTAAATTCTCGTTCTATTCGGACTATGAGCTGGCGGTAAGACGCTAGGAATCGCAGTAATTCCAGACAGAACCGCTGTACTACTTTACCATAATGTGCACGACAGTATTCTTGAACGAAATACGATAATCCCGAGTAGTATTTACCGAAAAAGACCATCTTCTTGGTCAAGCTTTTTATACTGATATCCAAATGTTTTGCTGTTTTAAAATCGGGTCCACGGACCAATGATTCCTGAGAGTTTGGGTTGTATTTTTCACTGTACCTAATATAGAAGCCTTCATAGCCTAAAAGCACAAAAAGTAAGTCCTTTATCACCAACCCTTGTTGTACTCTAAGATCTTCTATTTCTGTCAAGCTGTAAGGTCTTTTTTTGGATCGATTCAGAACTATTGTACTAACACATGAGCGTAAGACATCGGGAGTTTTCGAGAGCTGTACGAGCTCATATTCTGCATCGTCATTAACTGACAAAAAGCTGGTCATCGGGGCCCTTATACCGTTTGCCCTGCCTGGCTTTGTGTGGAGCTAAAAGGTAAACAAACGCGCAAATATGATTTCTGGGGTGGGAGAGATGAGATGTAGATAGTAGAAAGTTCATACATATTTTGGTGAGAGGGTGGGAGATTTGAGACGTTGAAACTTTCGAAGTTGAGTGAGATGAAGAGAGACATGTATTGGTATTATATGGTGATGGGAAGAAGATATTGATGATAGAACGAGTTGAATTGAACCTGCTGTTTGGTTTTAAAAGAATCAGATTTTCGAATACGATTTTGTACCTCTGGAATCACATTTTCACTCTGTATGTTTCACATCTTTATCACCGTTATCTAGTGGAAAAATTAGTGTCGCTTAATAAAATTAGTGACGCATAATAGTGTTGCATAATAAAATGAATTCCACTGATTCCACCACTTTGCATAACTCTATCTACATCATTAATATTTTCTTTGTAATTCCTGCTGGATGTTGTCGATTATTTCCATATCATTCGAGTCCATCATCAGATAAATCGAGATCATCCATCAATTCAACGGCACCAGCTTCTGCAGCCTCCTGCAAAGCAGATAATCCCGACACTTGTTCTAAATATTGCAGATTATTAAGACACTTTTTAATAAAATACCAGCCCTCGGTCCGGTAGCCATCAACCACCGGGAGTGAACAAGCTGAGCACTGTTCAAAAGCCGGAGCAATAAACTTATTCTGTCCGAAATTGTGAAGAAATCCTCGAATCTGATGAGGCACCTGGCCCAAAATATCAGATCCTTCATCATCTTCTGCTCCAGCATCTTTACCCTCTGGATGTTGCATCACAGATGCAAAAAGTTCAACTGCTAAAGAAGAAGCCACAAGTGCAACCCCAGGCCGCGTAACTGTGCACATCTGATCCAAAGTTCGCCCCGAAAGACTGTCATCAGGAGCAACTATATCGTTGCAGAAATAGCACCCGAGACGTTTTTGGGTCGAATTACTTGCCAAAGTTCCGTGTCGCATCACAAGATAACTATCGAACCCTAAGGCAGCATTCAACACGAGCTTACCTTTAGCAAGTCCCATTACAGTGGGGAGCCATCGAGACTCACGCGAGTCCATTAAGAGAAATACCACGTCATTTGCATCAAAAAGTCGTTCAAGAGTATCAAATGACGCTTTTTGTGCAGCTTCATCTTTCGAAGACACCGGGTGTCCAACCATAGGAACCAGGAGATTATGACCCTCGGTTTCCACCCCTGGAAATATCTCTTTCAAAGCTCTGGAAGCCTGAATTGCCTTCAATTCACCTTGACCTTCGTCACTGTGACAATCAGCAAATTTAAATAAAGGTTGTCTCACTGGGTTTGAATATGATACACGCCCATTATCAACAAACGTTATGCTACGCACACCCCACCCCATTAAAGCCCTTGAAACGTAACTGCCGAGGGTTCCAGCCCCTAAAAGTAAAACCTTTTGATTTTTGATCTTCTCCAAATCGAGTTCGGGTGCAATACGCCATTTCATGAGCTTTAAATTTAAGTCCACAGCCTGATCGGCCAACTGAAGAGGGTCAATGAGGGCCCCTAAGTTAGCAAGTTTCGGGCCAAGCTTGTTGTTGGCGTTTCGTTCCCAACCTGTGACCTTTGGGGCCACTTCAGGGTCTATAGGGTTTAGTAGGACCAACTGATAAACGGTAGCTGAGGTGTGACCTTTGACTATGGTTAAAGAAAGAGATTTTATTCCTTTAAGGGCAAGAAAGTACAAGTAATTTCTTAAATATGCTGAGGGATGTGATCCACAATTAGAATCGTAGAAGATGAATTCGGAAGCATTGTTCCAGCTCGAAGTACGTTGTTTCGAATCGTCAAGACCTTCAAAGATATTGTTTTCAAACTTTGGAAAAGGTTCATTTAAAGGTTTCTGGCTTGCGATACCCCAAGAACTGGATAACACAGGAAATACAAACCAATAATAGAATTTGTGCTTTTTCAAGTCAGAGAAAGCCACGAGATTAAATGAGGCCATATCAGCAAATGAAGGGAATTCAGAGCTTTCCTTTAATTGTAAAGCCAAATTGGCTCCCCTGTTATTTAATAGAGCCAGTTTATCTAAATCCTTAAATTCTTCGATGGTGTTTGTGTTTATCAAATGACCATTGATACAAAGACTATCACTAGGACTGTCATTATCGAAACTCAGATAATCTAACAGTACCAAGGGCTTTGTATTAAATTTGGTCACTCTTGGTGGCGAGGTCACATAAGCAGAGATTTCTTCAGACTCGCTCCCCAATTTAAATTTTTCAAGCTTCAATTGAGCTAATTTATGGAAAAATGAAGCATCTACCAAAGAACCAACCGCTGTGAATTTTAACGGCTCCATTCTATACTATCAATAGTTCACAAGCACGGGGTCGTTCTTATCGGGCTTCTACAGAAAAGGTATAAAATTAATTGAGAAATGTGGAGAAGATGCGACTGATTTTGCTGATAAGGTGGGAGAAATCATGCTACAGAGGATCATATTGATTGAAATGGTAGGCTTTTGGATGTTTTGCGAGGATTAAATCATAATTGGATACTTCCCTTGATACACAGTTATAAAGTATTTCAGTTTCTGGCTTCACAATGATTTTTATACATAAAAAGTGATACAATTGGTTTATTTCTAGCATAATTTTATCTCATCTCATCTCGTCTCGTCTCGTCTCATCTCATCTCGTCTCGTCTCGTCTCATCTCAACGCGAGACTAATTCCTTCACTCCAATTCAGCCAACATCAAATACACATTCAACTACAATAAAGAGTTTTTTCGTACGTCTTTTATCCCTATCTATGCTTGTCCTATTCAACTCATTTCCTGGTCCTGCAAAGTCATGTCGTCCAACTCGTCCAATAACTCGTCGATGGCAATTTCTGGAGACTCGTCCTCGGACTCCATGTCGTCCTCTGCTGTTGCTGCTGGAGCTGGATGTTCGCCGGCCTTGTACAAATTGATAGTCTGTCTCAAATCCTGGTCCTCTTCCAATTCCTGTAAGAAAATCTCGTAGTCTCTTTCCGCTCTCTCTTGTTCTTGTCTGGCTTGTCTCAGGTCGTCGTGAGCAACAATATCGTTGTGCTCCTTGGCCATTCTCTTCAACTTCCAGTTTCTGAACTTCTTCTTGTTGTTCTTTCTGGCATAATGCTTCTTGATCAATACCACTTCTGGAGTGTTATCAGTGTCCAATGACTCCCACAAGTCACTGTTGAAATTAGTGTTGGTCAAAAAGTATCCCATACATGAATCACCTGGATGCAAAATACCACCCAAATGCGATCTAACATAGTATGAATTATCGTTAACCCCCAAATCAGCAGCTCTACTCACAGTAATGTCTGCCAAAACTTTGTTACCCTTGATGACTCCAGTAGGTTCAACATCCAACACTATGAATTCGGATAACTCTGTGACATCGCAAAGCGAAGGGAATGGATTTCTCCAGTAAACACCTGCTTGAATATCAGCGGTTTGTAATGTGTTAGGATCCATGAATTGAAGAGAGTTTGTCACTTTAGAACAAATAACAAGACGGGGAATGTTACCCATAGAGTGGGCCAAAGACTTGGGTAAAACAACCAAATCGTCACGACAAATTGGGGCAATTTCCACAGAGAAAGAAAACTTATATTGGGAGTTACCGGATTGGGTATCCTGAGAAACCAACTCTTCGGATTTCTTCTGCTTTACTGGAGCAACAGCGCTCAAGAAATCAAGCATTTTAGCGGCATGATTTTTTTGAGAATAGAAAAAATCCAAACCGTCTTTAGATTCTTGAATTGAAATGGTATCGACATGAGCATTATGTTTCAAAATCAACTGTTCCAAATACAAGAAAGTTCTCTTATGAGGAACTTTTTGTCTAATTTGAACGGTTGCTCTCCAAGTATTAGTAGTGTAAGACTTAGCACAGTCAGGACATTGCATTGCAATGACCACATATTCGACTTCAAAAGTTTGTTGAACAATAGTATTAGCCATTCCTTCACCTTGAACTGTCAATTTAATTCTAATTCTTCTAGAGTGGGGTTCTGTCCAAATAAAAGCAGCATCGACAAGCCTGACCTTATTCAAACCTTTAAGTCGCCGTAAACAAAGGGCTAAAAGTTCTCTAGATTCCAACTGTGCTGGAATCCACTGATGTGGAGGTTGTAAAAACCGTTCACAATTACGACAAAATGAAACATTAGCTTCTCTAGGGATGCCCTGAGTGATATCAACCTTTAATTTGATACAATCCTCACACATAACGAGCCCCTTGGACCCATCGATGGGCACACCACAGTTGTAACACAACACGGTGGCCGCTTGTCCATAATTCTCCTGTTGGAAGTTGTCGAGCTGGGTATAGTTACTCATGACTAAGCTGAAAAGAAGATCATCTCATCGCAGATTTCTCCTTCTGAGTGGCGGCCTCGGGTACTGCAGATAGTACAGAAATTCGTGGTCTTGTGTGCACACCAGATACGTCCTGCACCTGAAACATGTCCTGCACATACTCGCGTATATCGAACCTTTTTGGTACTTTCCAATCGAAAGATCTAGCAGATTAGAGGCAGTTTAAAGAAGAGTACAGCGGCAAATGGTGGTGCGAAAGAGACACAATGCATCGCAGAATGGGGAAACACAACGTGTGACGAAACGGGCCAAGGCAGAGGTCGAAGAAGACGATGATGGCGACGCGTGGGCGGACGCTGATGATGGAAAAGAAGAAGAAGAAGAAGAAGAAGACAATGATGGAAAGAGTGAAGATGAGGATGAGGATGAAGATGATGATGAGAAGGACGATGATGAGGATGATGAGGATGAAGAGGATGAAGAAGAATCCGATGTGAAAAATAATTCAAAAGACATTAAGGCCGAAAACAATGGCACGGCGGACCAAAAACATGGCCACGAAAAGACCCCAACTGTTAAATCGGAAGAAGAAAACAACAATGGAAACGATCAAGAATCGACCAACGGAACCAAAGATAAATCTAAAAAGGATTCTGACGATGAAGATGATGAAGATGACGAAGACGAAGCTGAAGAAGAAAAAAAGCGTATCACTACCTTCAAGTTTGATGGGATATCGTACAGCTTTAAAGAACGTCCATCAGTCATTGAAGAAAAAGAGGGCAAGATTGAGTTTCGAGTGGTCAATAACGATAATACAAGGGAAAACTTGATGGTTCTCACTGGATTGAAGAACATCTTTCAAAAGCAACTCCCTAAGATGCCTCGAGAGTATATTTCGAGATTGGTGTATGATAGATCGCATTTATCTATGGCTGTGGTTCGTAAACCATTAACAGTTGTTGGTGGTATCACGTATCGACCATTTAATAACCGGGAATTTGCTGAAATTGTCTTCTGTGCGATTCTGTCAACTGAACAAGTTCGAGGTTATGGTGCTCATCTTATGAATCACTTGAAGGATTATGTACGAGCTACATCTCCTATCAAGTACTTTCTTACGTATGCGGACAATTATGCCATCGGGTACTTCAAAAAGCAGGGCTTTACCAAGGAAATTACCCTCGACAAGTCAGCATGGATGGGGTATATTAAAGATTACGAGGGCGGTACCCTTATGCAGTGTCTGATGCTTCCGTCAGTACTTCGTTATCTTGACCTGGGCAAGATATTACTTTTGCAACGAGCTGCAATTGAAAAGAAAATCAAACAACGATCTCATTCCAATATTGTGCGTCCAGGTTTGCAAATTTTCAAGAATGCTAAGGTAGGAACAATTAAGCTCAACCCGTTAAAGGATATTCCCGGGTTAGCCGAGAGTGGATGGCTGGAAGAGATGGATAAGTTGGCTCAAAAGCCTAAGAGGGGACCTCATTATAATTTCATGGTGACGTTATTGTCAGAAATGCAAAACCACCCTTCAGCATGGCCATTTGCTACTCCTGTGAACAAGGATGAGGTCGATGATTATTATGAGGTGATTAAAGAACCAATGGACTTGTCTACTATGGAGCTGAAGCTTGAAAATGACAAGTATGAGACATTTGATCAATTTTTATACGACGGGCGACTTATTTATAATAATTGTCGATCGTATAATGCTGAGTCTACCACATACTACAAAAATGCCACCAAGTTGGAGAAATTCATGACAGGCAAGATCAAAGACAACCCAGACTTTGCTCATTATTTGGATTAAAGATAAAAGAATAACATCACATAATCATGATTAAGAAATTCTCTTACAAATCATGAAAAAAATTGGGGAAGGGAAAGATGAGAAGATTTGGTGATGTTATGGTGACGAGCGGACAGATGTAACGAATGCCCTATAAATATACCATTAGGTTTTTCAGTTTAATGTTCAGATGAGTGGAGAAAAAGGCTAGCAAATACGCTCTGGTTTAAATAGCATCACATATGTACATTTACAAATACTTATTACTGTACATCTCCATATACATAAACATGAATCATTCACACTTCTATCTGCTTTATTCTCTTTCTCTCAGATAGACATAATCACATCAATTTAACGACTTCCAAGCCGGAACATTCGCGGATAATCTTGCTGCAACCTCGCTTTTATGCCGGAATTGTGGGGAGAAGCCACGAGAGAGAGAGGAAGCAGTATTGACCATTAAACCAAGCAATTGTACCTTTTTTAGCCTAGTTAAGATGAAGATGTTTTATTCTTATGATGAAAAACTAATAAGGTCTTACTTAAATAAATAAAATCTCTCAAATTATCATGATAAGGTCCCTAAATTCCTAACCAACCTCCATCTCTTCTTCTTCCCGCAATCGGAATTTTTCAATATTGCGACAAGATTTCTCAATCAAAATCGATACATTAAACGGAAACCTTTAAACCGACTCATCATGGTCCAAGTGTACTCATACTCCGAATCTGTGGATGTTGCCAATGCTGTTGGTCGTCTTGTTTTGAAATTGCAAGCAGAAGCTTTACAAAAATCATCTGTCTTTAACATTGCCTTATCTGGAGGCTCCTTGGGGAAAGTATTGAAGAAGGCCTTGATCGACAATTCTGAAATTGCTGCTCAAGTTCAATGGCTGAAGTGGCAAGTCTTCTTTTCAGATGAAAGACTTGTTCCTTTGGATCATGAGGATTCAAACTATGGACTTTTCAATTCATTGGTGTTACAAAGTCTTCCAGCTGGTTCAGAAAAGCCAACCGTTCATACCATTGACCCTGAACTTCTTAGTGGTAAGGATGGACAAACTGATGGAGCAGACTCTGCAAAGGATGAAGAAATTGCTGCTAAATATGCAACAGTTTTACCACAGAAGTTTGATTTGATTTTGTTGGGATGTGGTCCAGATGGTCATACCTGTTCATTATTCCCAGGACATGCCTTGCTTCAGGAACGAAACAAGCAGATTGCCTTTATTAGCGACTCTCCTAAGCCACCACCACGTAGAATTACATTCACTTTCCCAGTTTTGGAGGCATCTGGAGCCATTGCATTTGTTGCTGAGGGAGCTGGTAAAGCTGAAATCTTGAAACAGATCTTTGGTAATCCTTCTTCGGAATTGCCTTCCAAATTGGTCAATGACTTGCTGAATGTTGATGTTTCGTGGTTTGTGGATGATAGCGCAGTCAATGGTGTTGATGTTATTACTTCCAAATACTAGTTTTGTTTCTTTTCATTGATATATTTGAATGTGTATGGATCTTGAAATTAATTGAATTGTATTGACTATATATGTCCTCTTTTACGTATCTGAGTACATCTTCTCTTGATGTATTTTTGGGTTTATCCTCTTCTATGGTATGTCACTATTTATGTCACTTCATGCATGTCACTTTATCTATGTCAATTCATAAAAAATTCCTATAAATTACCCTCTTCACTGTAATCAACAACTTTAAATAATTTGAAATCTTCTTTCCCTTATCATTCACATATTCACACTTCTTTTCCTCTTTTTTCAGTGAATGTGAAGCATTAACTCATATCCTTTATTATATGTTTGATTATTTTATACTCCCTCTTGAGTATTTTTTCACTGTATACGTTCTCTTTGAAACAATTTTCGAGTCGTATTCGTCATCATTTAAATGCGCTTCCTGCTCCTGCCCCGCTGCCCTTCCCCCATCATGATTTCATTCTTCATGAACAAGTGAAGAAAGTGATACATTAAGCTTCATCTGGAAAATGCTACAATATAAATCCAAACTAACGCTTAAACTAATTGAAAATTCGTTCTCATATCTCTACTTCTAAAATCTCAATCTCTTTTTTGTTCATCTTCTTAATATTAAAATCACTTTTCTTCTTCACATTCAAATTCTTCATATTCAAATTCTCCGGACCTTCCCCCACCTTTTATTTCCCCCCTCCCCCTCTTCCGAAAATGCGCTTTTTTGAAATATCATCACCAACGCTATTGATCATTAATTTACGTCCATCATGGGTATGTATACATCTTTAAAAGCCTCATTACTCGAAGAATACTAACTCACAGATATAGGTGTCTCATTATGGCTTTGTCCGCGCAAAAATCTGCCCTTAAATGATAAAATCAGTACCCTAATGGGCTCACTTAATTCGCTTTTCCCCGGACTGCCACCAAAGTTTGAACCCCATGTCACGATAACTTCCAATATTAACGTCAATTTGGATGACCCAATACAGACACGTGAAGACGTTAATCGAATTCTATCTGCTGGTGCCGTAGCAGTCAATTCACTGCCAAAAACAACCGATATTGTCACATTGGGTCGCATCAACAGTCAACGCAAATTCTTTAAAAAGCTCTACTTTCAGGTAGTTCGAGACCCCAGTCTTCTTTCTTTTGCACAAATTATCCGTGAGATCTTTGTTATAACCCCTCAAGAAATTGAACTCGCCAATCAGAAATTAAATCCACATTTGTATACTAAAGATAGTCATGGCACCCTTAGACGTAAACTGATCAAGAAACGGAAATCCCGTTCACGTCTGTCATCATCAACGAGTGCAACGGGGGCAGGTTCCACCCCGGAAACTGTTGCTCCTGTTGATATGGAAGAAATCCAACGTCTTGCCGCCATTAAAGCAGCCCAATGGGCGACAGAAGAATTCGATCCACATTTATCGCTTGTTTACAGCGATATTTATCCAATAGACAACGCCTTATGGCGCACTATAAAAACCCGAGTGCTGGACTTTCTTAATATTGATAACTGTGATGCCGAAGACCTTGTAGATAACGGTCTTAGTTGGCACGGTGGTGTGTTGAAGCTCGTTTTATGTGAGGGAGACGTCAATGACTGGATAGAATTGGGAAGTGTTGACTTACATTGAAGCTGAATTAGAAAGAAACCACCTACAATATGTACTATAACTAATGCAATGACTATGAACAAGACCAAACTAGCTGCAAACTAACTTAGTAGACGAAAACAATGGATCCTATTCGGCAATGTTTTCGTGGGATTGAATTGACGACAAATCGTCAAATTTAATATAAACAAGCGTGCAAGTAAACTACCTCTGATTATGTGGCTGGCTCAACCGTAACCTTGGCTTCCGTTCGTGCAATTGGGACGGCTTCTAGCTCTCCATCAGCATATCTAGCTTTGAAAAAAGTGTAGTGTAAAACAATGTCGGTAATATTACGCATAGCTGGATCTTTTGCAAATTCGGGATCTAAAAAGAAGAATACTGGCATATCAACTTCTTCACCTGCCGATAATCTTTGCTCTTCGAAACAAAAGCATTGAATTTTATTGAAATATCCAGCAGCATTTTCAGGTGCAACCGAATAGGTAGCCATACCGATAATATCTTCATTAGACATATTTTTGGCCTTATAAAAGGCTAAAGCGGTTTCCCCTGGAACAACGTAAACTTCTTTTTGCTGAGGAGTGAATTTCCAGGGCAAAATTCCTGATGCCTGACATGTGAAACTAACTTTGATCCGCTTGTTCGTGTCCACGGGGATCACTTTATCCGGAGTAAATTTTGACGAATCAGTAATTGGAATTCCACCCCAACCTGTTCTTTGGCAAATGGCACGGTACAATGGGACGGATGTGAATGAAAGCGCTAAGAATATGATACCAACAGAAGCAGAATAGTAAATTGTTGATTTGTTTCTAAGCTTGACTTTCTCAGCTCTCATCTTATTCATCATATCCATCTCTTGACGCATAAGGCGGATTTTTTGCTCTTCAGTCATCTTGTTTGAGCGGCCAACTGTCCTCAGAATGTTCCTGACGCTATTACGACTGAACCTTCCACCCATTATTCCTGTTTTCCACATGGTATTTCGATTTGATACTTTGAAAAATCTCAAGTTTAAAAGCGCTAACTAATCGGGAAGAATTATTTGATCATCCCAATGCGGAAACATTAACTCAAATTGCTGCAACCAAAAATGCTACCTATATTAATATGACTAGGGGTTTATGAGATTATACTAGAGGTGAATATATAAATATATTAGTTTCGTTTTTAACTTACATAACACATCTCATTGAATGATTGACTGCAATTTTTCCATCACATATTCGTCTTTTCCCGACGAAATCATTTGTGAAATCGCTGCGTCACCTATAGTTGCACGCAATTGGTTGAAAGCATCACGGATGAATGTTCTGATGTTGGTGGAGAAAACGGGATCCTTTTGCTCAATGAGTCTCAGGTATCTTGTCTTCTCGCCATGAGGAGCGATATCCGGTTCTCCGTAGCAATAATCGTCTACTTCTTCGTAGATTATGTCTCTTTTGTATGCGTTACAATTACCCAGATCATCTTCTTTAATCTCCTCCAAAAAGATCAACGTTTTATGCATAATTTCATGGAACCTGGCTCTGAAAAACCCATCCTTTTGAGGGATGGCATTCACTGAAAGAGAAAGCAAGGCAAGTAGATTAATTTTCTTATTTCTGGGGTTCCCGTTGTTATTGATGTTGTCTAGCCAGTTGCCGAAAAACTTATTTTCATTTAAACCCAAAAAATCCAAGATTTTGAAGAGCAATGGCGGCGAAGCATTAGCAATTCTGGCAAAGAGTAAGTAGATCTTATTACCGGAAACGATCTCATGTGATTCATCAAGTACAAAATTAGTCATAGCGTTGAGAATACCACTTTCCATAAGACCGGTAACAAAATTGTCAGTTTCCAAAACTTGCAAGAACAAGATATCCATCAATGAAATGAATACTGTAAATGCGTCGTCTCTCATATTATGTAAATAGCCCGATAATGTTCTGAATATAGATTCACCAACATCTCCCATGAATATTTGTGGAGATATCAAAGCATACGACCTTAATATGGCGAGAATTGTAGGAAGAATTTCTGTAGCATTGAGCAAACCATGACGAATTAAAGGAAAAAGATTCATCAATTCCTCCTTTTTCAGAGCCGGGACATTTTCAGGACAATACTGCAAAAGTGGAAGCCATAAATCGTACCCATCCTCACTTAAAAGCGTATACTGTACCAGGTCTCCTGTGCATGCTGTGATAATCAAGGGGAGAGAAATCTCGTAAGTAGCTACGGAATTCTCATTCAAGGAAATAACAAGGTTCTTCAAAACTCTCAATAAGGAATTGCGTAAAATGGAGTCATTCTCATTGGCACTTGAATCCCAAAATTGGGGCACAACCTGAAGAATCTCCATCAAAGTTTCTTGGTCTATTAATGGATTGCATCTGTAAAGAAGAACTGCCAAAACATTTGTCACATACAACTTCGACTCTGTCAAACTGACTTCGCCCAAGAAAATGAGTGAAAGGTTGGTAAATTCCTTTAAAAATGGCTGGAAGTCATACTTGTTGAAATCCCATTCGTCAATAACCGTTTTAAGAGTTTGAATTGCTGTGAGTCTTACAACTGTGTCGTTGACCTTTCTGTTTTCAACCTGCAATATGGTGTTCAAGAGACGGAAAATGTCAACTCTGCTTTCTCTCAGACATTTTACCGAGACCCACTCTCCGATAATGAGACACACCCTTCTCTTGATAATTCTCGTTTCAGGAATATCGCTTTTCAACGCCTCGGGAATTAATATAGTCTTTAATATAGTGTCAAAATCTACAGAGTCTGCAATCGACATTGCTGATAATTGAAAAGTGCACAATATGGAGTCTTTAGTCAAAATTCCCTCTGCATTTTGACTTTGGCCTTGCAATCCATTAGAAATTTTGTTTAAAATGAATGCAGACAAATCATGTCTGAAGAAAGACACCAAATCTTGAAAGAAATTTTCAGCACATGGACGAATTTGGAATTCCCAACTGGATGAAAGTTCTTCATTACACCATTCCTCAGGTTCCAAAAGCCAGCCTTCCAAATCTGAAGGCTTTAAGCGCAAGTACCAGTCAATGATTAAATCACATAAATGTTGGATCACATTTATGGTAAACACTTGGGTAGACAATTTAGAGATTGCAGCATTGACTTCATCCCTTTCGTTACGTTCCTTAAGAACAACTGCGCCCTTTTTGTAAATGAATGCAACGACCTTTTTCAAGATCATAAAGCCCTTTAATGCCAACGATTCCCAAAATGGGTTTTCTTCTGAGCTTTTGTAAATAATTTCCGCCTTTTGTTCAAGTAAAGACATGAACGTAGTGATGATGTCAATTGAGCAGGGGAGCTGTACAAAGCTAGTTGGGTTAACATTGATCAATTCGACGTAAAGTTTACCATAACAATTTACGTATCGTTCCAACATATCAGAGGAAGAGTATTTCTCATGCTCCACCACAAGACTTTTCAAGTGGGAGATGGATAAGTTCAAGAATTCGGAAACATCGGTATCCTTTTGAGGTTGCTCATAGCCACTGGTGATAATTCTACGCAAATTTTTCAAGCAAAGGTAACAGATTTCCATGATACCCAAATCCATGGTAACTGAAGTCCATTGTTGAAAGAATTTGACATATAAACGAATCAATACCGGGGTAATCGTTGGTGCTTTACTTTGAAGAGCATGTCTAGCTCTACCAACTCTAACGATGGAGACGGCTTTGATGACCTGATTCAAGATGATGAGAAGGTTATTTGTAGCGGACATATCACCTCTCTTAAATGCGGCATCTTCTAATGAATGAGCAATCTCTTCGAAGACGTTAGGCCATTCAACGGGGAAATCAAAGCGTACAATTCGAGCGATCAGGTGAGCATTTTGGATTGCAAGTTGGTTGTTCTTTTCGGAAATCATTGCAAATAGGTTTGCCTTGATTTGAGATTTTTCCTCTTTGGTTATAGCATTGGCTCTAGACGATCTCCAGTACTTCTCTATACCATTCTTAAAACAAATGATCGCTAACCATCTGATCTGAAGCGGGGCATCTTGCTTAAGATATATTTGCTGGAGAAGATAATGGTACCCCTGGACTGTTTCCCACGCTTTTAACTGACTCTCGGCCTGCAGTTGTTCAGAACTACGGTTTGAGCCGTTTGCAACTGCGATGACCGCCAAAAGATTGTCGTAATTGAGCTCCATTGTGGCTGGCAGCTCTTGAAGCCAAAAATGAAAACTTCAAAAATGCGCTGCCGCGATTTGCAAGAGAAAGATCTGATAGGAAATTTGGGTAGTTTATCGAATAAATTTGTGAAATAGGGTATTATTAATGCTTGGTTACATCTCAATATAAATGAGGAATGTTTCAATGGAGTCTTTGGGTTTCAATTGTATCGGTTGTGTAAATAATTTATGACCTCATCTCGGCTAAACGCATATTTGAATTAAATTGTAAGCGAATATATTTAGTGAGCATTTATCACTCATATTGCAAATTATCGATATGGTAAGATACGATTGTAAATGATTGTGGATACAATTAGGTGCAACTATTTAGGTATATAAACGTTTCAATCAGCATTTTTGGCTTCTTTCACTTTTCAGCTTTGTGTCTTTGTTTAAAAGTTGGTTGGTTTTCCCATAAGCAGTTATTAATATTCTAATACTCTTTCATAATTGTCTGATCTTAACTAAATTTTTAACATTCTATATTTATCATGAATATATCAACTCATTACCATCTCTTTGACTCGTCACCTTCACCCCAAGTACGTTCGGTATAACCCAATTCTGACTTAACCCTTTCAATGACATCTGGAGGACCCATATTCTTACCCAGATTGTCGCTGATCTTAATACAAGGGTTCCCGCCAGCTGCCGTTAACTTAATCACAATATTCAATGGAGTGGACTTTTCCCAGGGCTGAGTGGAACGAGTGAAATCGTTTGTAAAGTATGTACCAATACCAAAAGATACCAAAAGCAGTAATTTAGTTGCCACTTTTTTGTATTTAAGACACTTTTCGATGTTCAACGAGTCACTAAAACAGATAATCTTTGAATTGTCAGCATATCCGAGTTTTTTGTAATGGGCAGCTATTTTGGTGGCATACTCTTCCGGATCTCCCGAATCTTGTCGCACACCAGTGTAGTAATCCGAGTATGGCTTGGAAAACACCTTTAAATAGGTATCAGTTCCAAAAGTATCGGTCAAGGCCAAACCGGCATTTTCAGGGCCAAAAGTATCAATCCAATAATCCATGGCAACTTTATTCGCATTAACATAATCATTAGTAATTGCAGCAATCCCCATAAACCACTCATGGGCAACTGTGCCTATAGGTTTGAGGTTGTATCTCTTAGCTAAAGCTACGTTTGAAGTTCCGAGCAAGTATTTGGCCTTGGAAGGATCCAAAGTACTGGCATATTCAGCCAAAGTTTTGACAACTAATTCTTGAGATTTGTAAGAACGACGTCTTCTAGTGCCAAATTCACTGAATAAACATTCATTTTCCACCAATTGAGCTATTTTGTTGCGGGCATTCTTCTCCTGTCCATCGTAAGTCCAATCGGTGTCTACAAACTTGAAATAAGCTTCAGAAACAAGGGCTAAAAGCGGGATTTCATATAAAATGACATCCAGCCATGCCCCAGCAACCTCAATCTCAAAATCTGAATCCTTTTGATGGAAAATGACTTGTTCCAGTGGGCGAAGGGTAAATGTTTCAAGATATTTTAGGTAAGAGTCGGGAAGCATAGGCACTGCTTTCTTTAAGTAGGCAATTTCCTCGGTTGAAAACGTTAATTGAGCCAAGGAAGCAATTTCGCCTTGTAACCAAGCGATAGCGGTGGCATTTAGGTTCATATTTGGGGTACGATTAGTCAATTTATAACTCACGGGGGTGTCTTTAAAGTGTTGAACCACGGCTGCGTGCATGGAGATTTTGTACAAATCCGTGTCCAAAAGTGACAGGATCGTGTGAGTAGGCATTGTTCTGATGTAGACTTGAGTTTATTGGGACGTTGGAATATGATTAGCTCAATGTAGAAGCGATTGCAGTGGGCTTAAGATGGTAAAACAGCAAAGACCGAGGATTCAAAATAGGAACCGATCCGGGCCGCCGCGAAGAAATGCGGCTGAGTCACCGCAGGACAAAGCCGGGTATGGGTTGCTGAGGGTGTTTGAAACACGTTAGTCAGCAATTGTTAGCTATTGTGTTTTAAGATGAGTAATAATATTGATATCTAAGATTACAAGTATGTAAAACTAAGAATTATGGTTTTTAGAGTTGCACAGGGCTACAAGATGGTGGGGTATTTGACACTTTTTACGCATGAGCAGCCAAGATTTAGTGTGTGTGTGTGAGGGGATGGAGGGGATAGTGGCGAGGGAAATGTCAAAATTAGTGATTGTTAGCGTTGACTTCGCAAATTTCGCGCTAAGTTCACGCAATTAAAACCGACGAAATCGTTCCATGAAAATGATTAAGGCAGTAGTTTTAAACCACATAAATTGTTGTATTTAGCACACAACTAATCAAAAACGAGAGATTTGGTCTTCAATTTTGCTTTCAAAAAGAAAAGCCATTTAGTCTCAACCGATTTTCTCTACATTTTCATCTCCGTCCTGCCTTAACTTATCCCCCCTTCTCTTTCTCCTCCACCTCTTACGTTCTTTTCCTTGTCATCGTATCGCCTCACTATTTTTATTCTCACTAATACCATCCCATACTGATTTTTCGCTGAAAATCTCTCAATTCCCTACAAAAATTCCCCCTAATTTTCTCAGTATTTCCTCACTAAAACTTTATGCATTCATTCTCACACCACCACCCCAGTATTCTTCCTGATACGGCAATGCGGCGGCATTACATTGTTTTTTCGAAAGAATTATATAATTTCTTCTAATCTTTACCCACTTTCTTACATTTCACCACCGGTTTAATACAGTTCTACTATGATAATCGTGGCAAAAAAGCCTTTGACGGCAACCTTAGCCCTCTGTTCCATTGTGGGAATCTTTATTTTTATGTCATTCTCCCCATCGAACTTGGAATATACCCCACTGGCTCTCAGACAATTCTCAAGCACGGCATCAAAGCAAGAACCATTTAACGCTAAAGGACAAGTTAATGAGGCAATAGATTTGGCAGTAGAAGGATCAAAGAAACAAACGGACGCAAATACATTAGAAAAGGAACCGGAAGCAAATGCAGAGCTCGGATCTCTGCCCAAGGCTATCGTGAAAGATGATCTTGAGTTCACTGAAACCCCATTCATGCCAAAAATGGCCAACGAAACTTTAAAAGCACAGCTTGGAAACGCAGCTTGGAAACTTTTCCACACTATTTTAGCCCGTTATCCTGATAAGCCTTCCAAACAAGAGCGCCTGACATTACTGCAGTACATTCTGCTCTTTGCTCAGGTATACCCATGTGGAGATTGTGCTCGTCATTTCCAGCAGCTTCTCGCCAAATATCCTCCTCAAACTGGATCGCGTAAAACTGCAGCATTATGGGGTTGTGACATTCACAACAAGGTTAACAATCGTTTGGGAAAAGCTGAGTATGATTGTTCAACGGTCTTAGAAGACTACGATTGTGGATGTGGAGATGATGAGAAAGAAGAGGACAGTACTTTGGGTGATAAGACAATCAAACAGGCAAAGGGCGAAGCTGGTCTTGAATTGAAAAAGGAAAACAAACAATTGGGAGGTTGAGTTAAAACAGAAAATCATACTGATACAAAAGATGGTACATTGGCTCTACGATTTATGATACTAGATTAACGAATATCGAGAATTTAATTAGCTGGCTGAATAGATGAAGAAGAAAGAACGAAATCAACAGTAGGTTTTTGAGATTTGAAGTCAGAATATACAAGGGACCAAACTAGGACATTTCGGTTTGAAAACGTTTTCAATTTACAACTTGATACGAAATGGTAAGCTGTTATGATAAGATTTGCTCAATAGAGGCCAAGGAATCAATATAGCTGCAGACACCAAACTTTTTGAAATGAATTCACGTATTCGAAATCAGATTCATGGATATCTTTTAAGAACACAGGGAAAAAAAAAATGAAGGCACATTTTTGATGGTTTATTCGATTTAAATGTATCTCGAATAGTAGAATTACTCCATATTAACGATAATTAGCGTGGATTGAAAATAAATATTAGTGTATTTATCATCAAATATAATAATACTGTCCCCCAATTAAAAATTTCCCCTAAGGCTGATATTTTCAAGCTATACCACAGCAACCAATATTCAGCTCTCTACGGGAAGATTTTTCAGATTTAAGCCGATATTTGTCCTGGAACAGTGCTCGAGGCCATACACTAGGCACGAGAGCATCTGGAGTTTCACGAGTATGATTGATAAGACTTTTGAATTTTGTTAGTAGTGCGCGGCCGCGGAATTGTTGCCCCAAAGACCGATACTTACAGATATGAAGCATTGGATGCGGTGATTCTTTCACGAAGAAGTTGCTGTTGAAGTTTCAGCTCAAGACGCTCGAGTCTTTGGTGACGAATCTGGCGAATATATTCGCCGTTAATTTCTGCATCCATAGCGAAAGAAGGGCGAAGCTATGATGAAAGAAGGACAAATGCTTCTCTTTATATAATATTCCTTGGCCGGAAAAGTGCCGCATTTGCAAGTGTGGGACTCGCGGGGTCAATGCACGAGGCCCGTTAGAAGTGGATATGAGTAGATGACAAGAGATAGGAGATTGAGATTTGATTTAGATTTGGAGTTATGTTAATTGCATTTATATTTAAATCTATCTGATAGTAGATCTATGATTAAATCAAATGATTGTAGATTAATATCAGTGTAGATTTATATGTATGTTGGTTGAGTGATGAATAGCTTTTTCGTGTTATTCAAATCTCATCATTTTGAATCATCTTCTTTGAATCATCTTTATTGATTCATTTACATTGGATCATCTTCTTTAGTTCATCTTCTTTAGTTCATCTTCTGAATTCGTCTTCTGTTCCATCTTCTTTAGATCATCATCTTATCTTTTCCATCTTATCTGTTCCATCATACCTGTTCCATCTTATGTGCTCTCTCGATATAAATCTCCTCAACCTATCCATTTCGCCTTGACTCATTTCTATGATCTCATCAACGAGATCCTTGAATCTTCTTACTTTGTATCTCTGCGTCTTTCTTTGTGGCCACTAAAACATGAAGAGTAACACAATACACACCGATATGACAGTAGCCAATATAAGGGTATCTCTCCGTCTTCGCGTGTTGATTTTCAGAATCAAAGTGTTGAGTCCTGGAAATCGCTGGATCGTACCCATCATTGACAGCTGAGCATTAGCCAACACTCCTCTCTGAGCAAATAACTCGTCTCTAGTATGGAATGCTTGTTGAAGAAGACGTTCTGCAAGACTGTTGGCGCCATCTACACGAACACGCTCCTCATTTATGTAATCATTTGCATTACTAGGTCCACCCATTTGAGTGGTCCGCTGCTTATGGGCATCAATATCGGAACGCACTGAGAAAAGCAAGTTGTTACGATTTCTATCGCCTGAAATGGCGGCACGAATCCCATTAAATACCCTTTTATGATCACTTAAAATCTCCTTATGTCTTTGAAGTTGTTGAAGTTTCAGAGTACTAAGCAGGAGGTCAGATTCAGAGATACGTATAAGCGTATTTATCACTTCGTCACGTTTTGAAAGGAGTTCTTGGATCGATTCTTGAAGCTCAGATTCTTCAGACAGCGCCACAGAAGAAACGGTGCTTTGACATGAAGAGTATCTCGAAAGTAAAGGATCTGTTTGTCGTTCAAAATTGAGTGCTTGTGCCCGAGTTTGGGCAAAGCTTCCGGAAGACATGTTTAATTTTGTATCTTTCGCTTTGGCTGGAGACTTTGGCTGGGGAGGCTTTGCGCTTTTGACGGTGGTGGGAGAAATGATCAAATAAAAAAAAGCGGTCCGCCTTCTCAAATAAGTGGGAGAGTTTCTTTTAAGGACCGCCGCCGCCGCCAGGTCCTCTGTGTGCATTATGTGCAGGAGCAATTCTGCTGACCATCATCAATCATATACCCCAAACTATTTAGCAATCACCATTTGCATTTACATATACACATACACATGTCTACGCCACTTTCTGAAGATGGGTTGCGCCATGTTAGTCCTGAGCCACTTACTCTTGAAGAGATGGAGCTTCAAAAATCTCGTTCAGGCGACGATACTCTGCTGAAACCTTACTTTCTGCAACCCCAATTTCCAATTCTCCGCAAGATCATCTCGTACTTAACATCGGCTCAAAAATATACTGGATACCTTTTCACAACGTTTGCCGGGATCCATCTAACTTCTGTAGTTATTGCACCGGGTTTAGGACTTTCGCTTACTAAATCTCAAGACCTTTTCGAGATGGCTAGAACGATATATTTACAAGTTCCTGGTTTTGAAACCACCTTCATCACTGGCGCAACGATAGCACATATTTTGAGTGGAGTTTCTATTCGTGCTATCAGATACTATATGCGTCACAAAAGGCGTGCCCAATTGGAGGAATCTTCATCATTAAATAGGCCTTCTGCTGATGGTCCAGTCTTTACCAAAGATGGTCGTAGAGATGACGTGGGGCTTGGAGGATTGGCTAGTTTGTTTGGATTGGGTTATAAAAGAGCATGGATTTCACGGTTGACCCCAGAATTGACTCCATTAACCTTTTCAGGATATTTACTCATCCCAGTGGGTCTTATTCATTATTCACTTTTCCGTGGTGCTCCAATGGCAGTGGATGGAGACTCGTCCTTAATAAGTTTACAATATGTTTCACATGTTCTCGGAAGTGGAGTCTCGAAATACTGGGATCTTCTCCATGCAGCATCGCTTGTGGGATTGGTTTGGCTTGGTTCTTATCATATGGTGACTGGTCTTTGGAAATTACGTCGAAGATTCAGTAAAAGAGATAAACGTTTGGGATATATCTTGGTTAATGGGTTCACCTTTTTGAGTGTGATAAGTTTGTTCCGTATACGGCTGTTGGGACTCGATTCTGGTTTCATGGGAAAGCAATATGCCAAGTATTTGGCCATGGCAATGCCAGCTGCTTTCGCTTGATGAAACAAAAAGGACCGTGGTAATGAGCAAGATGAAAAAAGGGAGAAGAAGATCGATGGAAATATGGATTTTGAAAAGATAATGGTGAAGGTAAAGAATTCATACCAAAGTCAAAAATTTCTTCACCGTCATACTTCGAATAAATCAGTTTGCGGTTCAAATACTCGATTTAACCATTGGTGAAATATTATACGAGGAGGTCGTTTAAAACAGCGAAATTTGACTTGACCTACAATAGAGACATTTTCTAAGAAACGATGCCTAAGCACTTTCTAACATAGACGCTTTTAATACATTAAATAACACGCTCATTACAAATAAAACCTGAAAAAGTTACATCGAATTTTCTTGATTATTGTATTCATATATTTCCCATACTCCTCTTTACTCCGTCACGTTGTGTGTGTTTGTTCATCTCCCTATTCAATTTCGTTAATAAATAATCCCTAAGCGTGGGCCAAGGGAGCAGTTGCAGTGGCATCTGGACCAAGTGTAGGCTTTTTAAGCGTAGAGCGCTTGGATCTGTAGTCCTTGACGGCACTCTTAATGGCGTCTTCAGCAAGCATCGAGCAGTGCAACTTAACAGGAGGTAAAGACAACTCCTTGGCAATGGCTGTGTTTTTAACCTGTAAAGCCTCATCCAAAGTCTTACCCTTGACTAATTCAGTCACGTATGAAGAAGAAGCGATGGCCGAGCCACAACCAAAAGTTTTGAACTTAACGTCTTTGATGACTCCAGTTGCGTCATCGACTTGAATTTGAAGTCTCATGACATCTCCACAAGCTGGAGCACCAACAAGACCGGTTCCTACATCAGGATCATTCTTGTTCAAAACACCAACGTTTCTTGGGTTAGCATAATGGTCAAGAACTTTTTCATGGTACAGCCTCTTAGATGTGATGGGCGAGATGGCGGCAACGGGGGCACGGAAGTTGACTCTAGAAACAGTAGATTGTCTGAGAACAGCTTTAACCAAGCCGGTTCCACCAGCTCTGGATGCGATCATACTTCTTGAAAACATTTTTAATGGGGTTAAAAAAATGTGGTGGAAGTTCAAGCAATTTTCAAGTTTGTGGTTGATTTTTTCCTTTTTATCTGTTTGATCACTCAGCTGGCACGGGGAAGAGGGGACTTTTTAGTGTGTGGGACACGTCCGGCCCGGTGCCGAATAGGACAAATTGCAGCGAGTGCGGGGCTGTGTGCAGGACTCCCCAACGTATTTTGAGTAATAGAGTCTATGATGTCAGTGATTGGTACAGAGGAGCAGAGATAAGGGGGGAGGGCGGAAAGAATTTGAATAGGAAGAATTGTAGAGAAGGTGTTTTTTTTTTAGGGGAGGGCGGAAAATTCTTTAGTTAGTGGATATGGTGGCAAATCCGATATTCAATCGAAGCCAAGAGAAAATGATTGCCAAGTTCAAAACATTATAGCAAGAGAGCATCCTTCCATATTTAGCTCGAAGTCATATTAAACTCGCCCGCCTCCTCTCTCTAAATTACTTTGTTTGGGCCAAAATTTTCAACACCGTTCGCGGGATTTAGTGACTCTTTTCGCTTTGTTTTGAAAAGTATACCGCAATTTCGCGCCAATGGTTGAAGGAAAACCTGCAGCTCAGCGCCGGGCTCTTAAATCCGCCGCGGAGTCAGCGGAGTCAGCGAAGTCAGCGAAGTCAGCGAAGTCAGCGAAGTCAGTAAAAGTCAGTAAAAGTCAACGGCATGACTTAGCACGGACAGGGCACTTGGCTAGTACTGGCTTGGTGCACTGCATTTACCCAGGGAATTAAAGTGTAGTGTAATATTCCTAATTTTTTATAAATTTAGACTTGCTTTCAATTTAGCATTTCACCTCTAATCAGTATTGACCAACTTCTTTGTCCGGTAGCTTTAGTCATCTCTGCTCGTCAATTCCCCCACTAACTTAGCGCTCGTAATTGGCTTTTCCTCTCAATGGCGCAGACGACTTTTTTATTCCATCCCTCTATTGGCTATATATGGTTTTCTCGGTCTTCCTTTTTCGTCAACAGGTCAACAGTAATCTTTTCGATCGTCAAATTCTTTAATCTGGCTTTCGGTCCAATAATTTACAATACTATAGAAGTGTGTATGAGTGACCTCTCCTAACAGTAATCAGAGCTTTCAACTATTCACCGTTAGTAAATTTTTTGTGGGAAATAGAATCGTTTGCTCCGAACATGCTCCGAACTAAAACGGCTCCTTCTATTGCCGGCTTCCCTGCATGCAGACGCTAATATCGCATTATTTAGCTGCCGCTGCCTCGGCTTGTTCTCCACAAACTTATTGCTTTCGGCCCGAAGCACGCTCCGAACTGAAACACCGATCTCTGTATTAATTACCGTTTCTTTATCTCGTTAAATCTCCATTCATTGAATTTTGCTAAAGTTGCTACCTCTACATAGAAATTTTTATCTTTCAAGCTTCAAATATTCGAAATTTATCTGCTCGTTTTAATCCTCTTTTATTGAATATCTTGGCTCTAAAGGCCCTATTTTTTTTAGTGTTTGGAAACTATCTCTTCATTTCTGATGACAATTATTCGACCTAACTCTCTCAGCATCATTTAACAACCGGTCATATACCTCGTCTACTTTGGCATTGACTCCATGTGACTCATCGTCTTCTGTAGAGTCGATTGATGCATCATCTTCGTCAAAATCATTTCCCAAGTTAGGCAGTTTAGACTCCTCTACCACTGGCTTCCCCTCAACATTCAAATCTTTTTCCTTCTCTGAAGAAAATGTCTTGTTTTCTCCATCTGCCAGAGCCAGACGGTAGATTTTATCCAAACTGACCCGCAGATTGTAAATATTATCAATCAAATCATTGACTGATTCTATACCCTTTGCCGCTATGACAGCATCACGAAGCTCCGAACCCGATGGAAGAACATTCAAAGGAGGCAATGGTTCGCTCTTATTCCTACTTTCATCTCCCCCTTGTTGTTGCATAAATATACCCCACCGATGAAATTCACCTTCTTCCTCTTCCTGTTCTTTTGCATGTGTTGATGTATGCGATATCGAACGTAAAAGAACTGGTCGACCCGTCAAGGTGTCAATTGGTACAGAGGTACCATCGGCGGATGCAACTTCGACCACCGAGTGTGGTTGATCGAAATAACATCGTTGATTTTTGGTTTCAGATACATTTCTCGGAGACAAAAGAGGACCTGCAACAATTAATTCATTAGAATTCTCATGAATCGAGTCATGGACAGCTGTCAACAAGTTGTTACCCATGCCACCATTTGGTGCACCATTGACCGTCATACTTGGAAGAATTGGTGTATTTGTAACATCCTCGGATTGTGAAGGTGTCAAAGCTTCTCCTCCATAATAATTTGATTTGGCTCTTTCTTCATACAATTTCACAATTCTTTCTAACGATGAGTCTAACAAACAAAGTCTCAACAATTTCTCCTTCTCCTCAAATGTCAAGACTTCTCGACTGCGCTTGGTAAATAAAACATCGAGCTTATTATGAATATCTTTTCGAACTGATCTAGTTCTTTTGATTAAAGCACTTGTAATGAGCTTTTCAATTTTGAGCTCAGCAGCTTTCGAGTCGCTACCTTTTTCACCTTCTGCATTAAGCAACTTCTCGGCACTTTCCATCAAAAGAGTACCGTCGAACATTAACTCCTCTTCATTCACGTCATTGCTATCCTTGTAATCTAAGTTGATGGTTCTATCCATATTTTTCATCAAATAGAATGCAATTCTTTGTGACATTTCATCAGGAACCAAATCGTAATCTAAATCTAATGCAAGAAGGGACTTAGAAGTCTTGGCGGCCGCATATAAAGTAGCTATAGCCGTTCGATTCAAATCTCTGTTACCAATAAAGGAGACATGGTTCAATTTGCTAACCTTTGGTATGATATCGGCAATGGCACTGATAGACAGCGACGTCAATTCATTCAAGTCGAAGTGTATTCTCCGAAGGTCCTTGATTAAAGGTAAGAACTTATTCAATTTGGAAATCACCAGAGGAAATATTTGAGGAATTGAGCTCAAATCTAAGAATCTTAATCCAGTCATTTTTGTCAATGATGATAAGAGTTCCGTAACTTCGTTGATGTCACTTAAGTTCGTAGAATTTAAAGAAAGAAATAACAATTTCAGATTTCCCTTGGAGAATGCTTTGGTGAAAGGAGCCAATTGACCCTGACTAAGGTCATTAAAAGCAATATCCACTCCCACACATTTGGATTCGGGGCTCATTATCCAGTCCGCGACAACTTGTGCCTTTTTGACATTCAAATCGATGCCTGCAATTCCCAATCTGTAAGTGGAAGCCATGACAGTTTTGGTGATCAAATGAGATAAGATTACCTCGCTGATTTTGCAACCATTAATAACCAATTCTTCAATACCACCATGAGTTACAAGAGATTTAATAAACAAAACCCAGTTCATATTGGATCTGATGACATTGGCAGGAGCATCTGCCTTGATCTTCTGTTGAGATATGTCCAACTTTTTAAGAGTTTTGTTAGTTTCGAGGAACTTGCACAAATACGTCCATCCTGTTGGATCGATGGCGACATTTCTTAAGGACAATTTCTCTAAACAAGGATTATGTACCAACGATGTTAAGAATATTTTTAACATTTCCGTAGTCATTGTGACATTGTCGAATATTACGGTGTTGACTGGAGTTATGGTGAGAAAGTCAGCAAACGACAAAACATCGATCAAAGTTGGCTTGGGATTCAAAAGTTTAAGTACCTGAAGCGGTTTGGATTTATTTTTCAATTGCTTCAAAGTCGCTGGTATGGGCAAAATTTCTCTTAAATGACAACATCTGGTGTAGATTGTATCTAAGGATAAATTTGCAATAATTTCGTCTTCATTATCTTCTGGTTGATGTTCAGTAATTTCCCCTTCAAAATGAGCCTCATGTACATGAATTGGTTTATCAATTTCCAAATTCGAAGCATCATTATTTTCGTTAACTTCGGCTTCGTCTTCGTTAACTTCGGAGATCTTCTTTTTATTTTTAAACAGGGCAACCTCCAAAGCTAGCTTTTTGGCAACCAGGTTAGCTTCCTGTGCGTGTTTGTTGGCCTCGACCAAGGCCTTTTTTTGTGCCTCAATTGCAGCTTGAAGCTCTGCATCCAGGCATCGTGGACTTTGTTGGCCAGCTACCTTCCCGTCAACCATAGAAATCCCTTGAGAAAGTCTTGGAGGTGGTGCCACCAAGTCTTCCGGAATCAAAACATTTCCCTTTTTCGGTCTTCTAGAAGGGATTTGTTGTTGCGGATCATAAGCAAGCTTGTTGATTGCAAATGCTACTCTTTTCAACTTCACTAATTTGATATCTTCAGCCTCTTTTGTGGCTTGAAGATCAATTGGCTTTGACAGTGCTGAACCACTGGTTCCCTGGGATACTGAAAGTCTCTTTTTGGGGATGCCGTGGGGTGGAGTTTTCACAAGAGCTGCCAAATTTTGGCTTTCGGCAGCATGATGACCCGAGACCCCTAGTATATTAGGATGAATCTTACCATGCAGTTGAGACTCTGTATCTTTGTTTGATGGTGCTGCAGGCGCTGGGGATGAACCACTACTTTTAAATCTAGACAGAAGTGATGAAAAGAGTGACTTCTTTTTCTTTTCAGCAGAACTTCCAGAAGAATTTGAGCGACTGAGCTCGCCTGATGAGGACTCAGACTTTGCACTTGTAGCAGATGATGCAGAATGTGATGGAGATACGCCAGGAATAGTACCCACACTGACTCTACGTTTGGTATTGGGTACATCGGCCACAGTTACGGGTGGAACCACCGACGAAATCGATCTACCTCTTCCTAACTTAAATTTTTCGAGTTTAGAAACCTTTTCTTTACTTTCTCTGGTTTCTTCTGAAGACATTCCAGGTCCTTTCGGTCCCTGTTCATCCAACAGCGTTTTAGGGTCCACAATATGATCCTTTTTGGTCGGTTCCAATACTGGACTTTTGTTTGCTGTAGAGGGCAAATTAAGATCAGCTGTAGGACGGTTCAGGGATGGCAGAACAACTGATTCTGACGATAATTTCAAATTTTCTTGTTCTTGAACTGATGTGGTGGTATTGACGCTGTTTTTAACCAGTGAATTGGCGTCAGTGGCAACTTCTTGATCACCAAGCTTCTTCTCCTTTTCAGGGTGTTTCTTCTTGGTGAGTTTCCGAGATTTACCACGGAAAAGCCAATCTACATCACCATTGGAGACACCTGTATCAAATTCCGGTAGACTCAGCCCTAACCCATTGGGATCTGGGCTATTAGTGGCATTTTGAGGCGGGGTTGCCTCGATAGGTGCCAGCATGAACAACAAGCCCGTGGAATTGTAAGGCCGGAAAAATTGCGGAGGTGGATATAAAAAGGATTGGAATATGAAATATTTGACCTCGACCGTTAATAGATGAGGTCAATTGATCGGTCTATAATGTAAGGATGATGGAATTGATATCCAAAACAATAAGTCAAGATAAATTAGTACTAAAGTTTCTTCAATTTTCCCACGCTTGGTCGGGCAATCCGGCATAAAAAGAGGTCTCCGGGTGGTTTGATAGTGAGAGGAGGTCAAGAAAAATAATCCGGGAGATTTTCAATAGGACGGGCTCGATTGGAGGGGAACGAACGTGGAGAGGTTTGATGAGGAGGGGTTGAAAAAAGGATTAAAATTATGTCTTCAATTACTTTGGAAATTTAGATTTAAGTATGTTAATAGTTTTCCATTGTTGAAGTTTAATATTTTGATCTATATCAAGCAAAAGCCAGAGCCTGCTGGCATCTAGGTCCGGATGCCTGTATAGTAGTACTCGAACTATCTGCGCAGTGCATAATTAATCCGATCTCGACCGCACCCGATCTCGACCGTCTGTTGGGCTGCATACATCGTAGTTGATACCGATGAATGAGCCATTTAATGATTGAAGTGCGGTCTTTAATCAACCCCAGATATTCGGAAGTATCAGATGAAATTAAAATCAATGACCTCTGCTGATGGTTTTCGAAGAGAAACCCCTCTCATAAAAGATTTTGATGCACCTTCCGTGCGTTTTTCCCTACATTTGGCTGCGTCAAGGTAATTGTTGCATAGCCGGCCTTTGATTTCAGGACTTGTCATAATCAGGTTGATGAAGAAATTTCGTCTATCGTTTAAGTTTTCACATTAGCATAAGTCTGAAATTTCACCTGTGCCTACTGAAAATACGAATATTCAGCCGTTTCAATGAATATGTCAATTGTATATTTGAATATTTTAAACATTCATTTGATTATTTTGGTGAGTTATTCATCTTAATTCATCAAATTACTTTTAACGATGTCAAGTTTTTATTCCAAATTCATCATCACTATATTCTAATTAAGTCCATACATATGCTTTAATCTCGTTTCGTTGTAATATTATAAGTTCAACATAGAACCACAGTTCCAATTCCATATGCTTTCCATTAAAAATAAGCTAATCCATTATGAATGAAAAGAAATAGACTGAATTGAAACCCCTATAGCCTTCACTGAAACCTTATCTTGAGTCTACCATTATTCATCGATCTATTCTCCTATTCTATTCTAATCTGCCTGATTGTATACCATTACATAAACTTTATGTGGTTGTCCAGTTTTGGGGTCGATAAGCTCAAATTGGTCGACTTTTTGAAACCCCCAGTGCTCGTAAACTCGTCTGCCGTGATCTGTGATAGCTTCAAGTACGGCAGGTACCCGATCAACACGAGCTTGTTCTAAGTAAGGAAGTACCACTGCACTCATAGCTCCTTTAACTTCTCTTTTAAGTGGATCTCTGCCCAAAAAGTGCAAAAACCAACATTCTTCAGCGTTGATTCCAAGCTTACGATGGGCTTGTTTGACCTTGGTATCATATTCGTATACCACTTCCGGAGTTTCTTCACTCCTTTCGCCTTTTTTCACACCTGGAGGTAACCAAACAGCAACCCCTGCATAGTCTTGTGCTTCTACAAAAATTGCCTGCAATTCGTAAAGCTTTTGAAACCTTTCTTCCCATTTTCCCTTAAAATGGTCTTCGTATGTGATAGCTGTATCTTTGTCAATATCATTGAAAACTCGGCAAAAAAATTGGGAAAATGGTACCGTGGAAAATGCACGCTCTAAAACATGGCTCACTTTAACATAATCAGCATTACTGTTGACATTGATCGACATTTAGATCCTCTCTTAACCTATCTTAATGCTTTGTAAGATCTTAAAATTATATTTTTTTTAGGGTTAAGCGCTGTGGCTTTGATGGCTCATAACGTCAAAATCTATAAGACATCAAATGATGTACTTTGATAGTTCGAGGATGTGCTGATTACTTTCGCATTTACAGATATTACATCTTTTACTTCTACAATTTTATTTGAGGTCAATATTAGATTACTGATAGATATACTACAAGAAAAACTGAACCGCTTAGTTAGAAGCTTGGAATTCAGCGATCTTCTTGTCGATCTTAGCTTGTCTCTCAGCCTTGGAGATCTTAACTTGTCTGTACTTCTTGGACTCAGCAGCGTATTGCTCCTTGGTGAACTTCTTCTCGGTTGGCTTGAAGACTGGGTTAGCTCTGATAGCTTCGTGAGCCTCAGTGTAGATGTCTTCAACGGCATCAGCATCAATGTCATCTTCAATGTAACCCTTGAAGATAGACTTGTACTTCTCTTCATCGTCATCCATCAATTCTTCCATGTATTCAGCAACGTGACCACCGAAGATGTACTTTCTCAACAATTCAGCGTCCAATTCCTCACCTTCGATATCCCAACCTGGGAATCTGTTTGGAGAGTGAGGAACGTACAAACCACCGTCGGAAGCACCCTTCAAAGCACCGAAGATACGGGCACCAGTGGTGGTTCTTTGCAAACCAATGTCCAAGAAGACCTTGAATGGTCTTGGAGCATCTTCAACAGCCTCGGTGAGCTCGAATTCACCTTCGACTTCTTCAACACCTTGGTAGGTCTCGTCCAAGCCCAACTTTTGCAAGGCTCTTCTGGCAACCAACAAACCGGTAGCGTAAGCAGCGGACCAGTTAGTCAAACCGTGCTTGATACCGTAACCTGGCAACTCGTGGGAGTAAGCAGCGGTCAAGACAATGTCACCAACAATTTGGGAAGAGACAATTTGACAGATGATGTCCTTGTTGGTGATTCTAACGACCAATCTGTACTTTGGAGAGTTGTACTTAGCCTTGTGCTGAGTGACCAATCTCTTTCTTTGGTAGTAGTCGGTCTTACCCTCTTGTCTTCTACGGAAAGGAGTTTGGAAACGGGAGTGGTAAGCAGAGCTCTTGGTTTCTTTCTTTTGGAATGGCATCTTGGCTAGTTAGTTAAAGAACAAAAACTTTTTCCAAATTTTTCACTCATATGAAAAGTTTCGCTTTGTGCAAGCACACGACTTCTGTGAAGAAAAAAATTTCCGGGCGATGCATAGTGCCCATATATACGCAGGGCCGTGCTCTGGTTTACTGATATTGTGCGGGTTATATGCACGCTACAAACTATGGCTGCAAAAATATATCACTTCATTATCATAATAAAGACTCACTCAATTCAAATACGGATCAGCATTGAATTGAAGCTCTTTTAAGTAGTCATAAAATTCGAAGTCTCCTTCTAATGTGTCCCAAAATTTCCTCAACATTTCAGGAGGTGTAACCAACAGATCTTGAGCAGCAGCCTCGTTCAAAATTTGGCTAAACGTCTCCTTAAAGTAATCCACAATGTATTTGAGCGATACACAGAGATAAAATGAGTGGAAAAACTTTGATGATAACTTCATCATCAATTCATAAAGTCGGGAGTAGATATCAACTAATTGCTGGTAGATTTCCAAATCACTTTTGAATTGCAAATCAGCCCATTCAATTGCAGCTTTCCCTTCTAATGATTGGGCATGTGAAAGAAGTTTCAGAATAGATAAATTCTCTTTGAGACCCCTAGTCATAATTCCAGCCAAAAAGTACATTGAACATTTCATAGAATTCCAAATAAAGGGAGCCGCTAATGTTTCGTATTCAGCTGGCATCATTTTTGAAGGATTCAGAGCAAAATCATAACCTAATTTGAGAAGAATTAAGGTCAACTCAATAACTTCACCAAGCAGCTTTTCCTTTTCACTTTCCGAATAAGGAGCATTCAAGTGTGTGTAAAATTTCACTACTACTTTACTTGATAACAAGGTGGAACGGAGAAGAATCTCATCCACTATAAATGACAGTTCTTCCGCATTCATTTTTGAGTTGAACAAGTCCTCATAAGAATTCAAATTTTTATATATCAAACGATCGAATTCATTTGAGATTTCCACAAGCTCTTCCAAAGTAGTTTCATTTTTGTTCAAAGCCTTACTGCTTCTTCGAAGCAACGCAGTAGCTAGTGCTTTTAATTTGAATCCCCTTGCCAATTTCAATTCACTACCTGAGAGCCAAAGACTATTAGAATCTAATTGTTCGAAGGGTTCACGGCAATTGATCATTTCAGTGTCGATCAACAGCAAGGATCCATTGTCAAAGGCCAGGTGGGCCTCAATGTACAGCAAATGGGCCCAGGTTTTTCGCCACAAGTGTGCATCCTCGGACCGGAGAGACAAAATTGTAATTTCCGTAGGATCTTTATTAATACCGAGAAATCTAGCCATCTGTACAAACAACCCAGAAAGAGTGTTTGGATTGGCACTTCTTTCATCAAATTCAGGACAGTGTAAAAGATAAACCTTCAAAAGTAAGACAGATTGTAATTTCCTGAAATCGACTGCTAGTAACAAAGAAGAAGAAAGGATCAAAAACTTGGCGTAGTCAACGAATTCATAGCCGATCTGAACCTTCGTATCTTGAAGTCTTTTCCAAAGCAAATAAGAGGGATCTGATAGTATGTGTACATCACTAGCTGTTGCACCCGCAAACTTGTTATGAGGTATACTCAAATAGCTGAATCTTAAAATAATGCACAATATGGAAACCATCAGTCGTTTGCTTTCTTGTGCCTGTTGATGAATTGACTCGCTTGAAGAGAAAACTTCAACGACCTCCTCCATGAATTTTTTTTCATCTATGAAAGGTGCAAACGTGAAACAATACCTGAAAAATCTCTGTGATAAACTAAGGGTTACGTCCAATGGAGGAAAATTTGGTGCCACCGGATTTGGAGGTGCTGTGTTTGGCAGGCATAACTCAGAAGGTTTCGATAGTATATTATAGGCCTCATTATTTTCAAGAGATCTGGAAAAACTGTCGTATTTCTGTACCACCGTGGATCGATATTTGTCAAACAACATGTGAATGTACTTTTCATTATTGGCATAGTACAAGTAAGAGCTTCCCCCATAGGTTAATAACTGGTTGTTTTTCAACATAAACGGTGAAACATTCTTGTACTTTATAACCGTCTTATTTTTTGCCACCGGTCCTTCCAGAATCGTTTGGTGAACCAGGCCAGTTGTTGAACTTTGAGAGACAGAACCTCTTGAAGCTGAAGATATACTTGTTGGTGAAGGAAAATATTCTTTGTTTCCGGGGTCAATTGTGGAAGAAATGGGTTCATCGTCTTTGATTTGGGCCATTTTAATACGCTTGGTGGCTGTGGGACTGGAGCCTGAGACCTCCTTCACCCTTTGTGCCAATACATCTTCCTCATACCGACACAAGTCCTCTACTTTGTACTTGACGCATCTTCCACAATGAGGTCTGACTTTGTCACATTTCAACTTTTGAAGACGACATGGAGCACAAGTTTTCGGTACTCGATTCCTTGTTCTCTTGATTTTGACTTCTCCTGAGCTCATGTTGTGAGTTGAAGGGAATAACGGAAAGGTTCTGAATTAGATACAATGTGGCCGAAATAAACTCCGTAATTCCCGAATACCGAGAAGTCCTAAATGCGAATTATCCCTAGTGCCGCTGAAAAAGGTTAACTGCATTAACGACTTTATCTCCGCGTCGAGCCATAACCTCAACTCTTTCTTTTCAGGAAATCATAGTGTCTGCTAGTACTTCTTTACTCTATATCGATTTAGGATCCGAAAATGTTTTTTTTCAAAGCAGTAACTATAAGAAAATTAGTGTGCTTTCCATATTGATATCCCTAGATAAAGGTGTGTATTACGTCTTTAAAATGTTTTGCAGGACTGCTCATTTCTGCTGTCAGGAAGTTATAACAAGTGGCTCTGTGGCCGAGTGGTTAAGGCGATAGACTCAAGTTCTATTATCGTAAAGATGCACGCGTTCGAACCGCGTCGGAGTCATTATTTTTTGCCCTTTTTTTTCTTGATTGTAGGAGTTATCGATATATCCTTTCACCAGCTATAGGTGAGAATTTGGCATTGAACAGTGCTACAAAAGACTTATTTGAGTGTGTATTTCTTCTGATCTAAACTAATTGGACTTTTTGGGGGCGGTGGCTGCATCCAAGACACCTGGCAATGGCTCGTTACCAATTCCATACAATAACTTCACACCACCGACCAAGGCAATAACAATTGCAAGAGTGGACCATAACAACAAGTTAGCTTCCGACGAAATTTCCTTTTTGCTACAGTCATAGCCTGCCCATCTAGTGGTCTTTTTGGCCTTTTTGTTAAAAGTTGGAGAGCACAAACAAGTCCAGCACTTGGAACCAGTCTTAGTACAGACTCCATGAGCATTACAGTTGTTTGTTCCAGCTTGGCAAGCTTCCTCGGTGGAGAAACATGAGGAGCTGGCCTGAGATGAGGAAGTGCTAGATTCTCTGGCAAAAAGGCTTTCTATTTCATTGGATCTCTTTTCAAGTGTTTGAGCAGGAATTCTATGATCCTCCACAGCGTTCACAAGAGCTACAACGTCAAAGGAAGTGGACAAGTCCTTCAACATGTCACCCAAGACCCTTCTAGCAAAGATGTAGGTGGCAGAGTCAGCACCAATCTTCTTTTTAAGAGAAACCAAGGAGTCAAGCTTCATGTAGAGGATGCTAGATGTATCCAAGGTTTCAGCTGCATTTTTGAATTCAACGAGCTGAGAAAGTTCACTGATGAAAATCTTGTCATTGATGACGTGAAGCGCTGATAAATCGAGCTCATCGGCCTCAAACTTATGTTCGGTCTTATCCTTAAGGTTCAAAAGACTATCCTTGAAGGACTTCCATATTTGTGGCAACTTTTCATTAAAGTACTTGAAATGGGAAACCAAGTGGTTTTCGCCTGAGTTGGTGTCTGCTTTATGAACGAGTTTAATCTCCTCAGTCAACAGATTAGTTTCATACTTGTCTTGTAAGTAAAGAGCCTGGGTGGGGAAATTGTTGAAAACTTCATTTTGGAGCTCTTCAATCTTGTCCTTTTCATCGACAATTTCAAACACTTTACCTTGATCGATAAAGGACTTTGGTTCATCTACACCATTCACAAATACGACAATCTGGGTTTTGTCGCTATCTTTCTCTATTTCCACTGCATTCAAGAAACGGAACGTCTCTTCATCGTCGTCAACCGGGTAAAAATCGGCCACACCAAGATGGTCTGCTAAAGCGAGCAAGGCCTTGTGGGAGTCAACGTGCTCAATTGTAGACCTATCAGAGCCCAAATAGTGAAGTATACTCTCAGTACTGGCCAAAACACCACCAGCTGCAAGCGATACTGCCAAAAAGCTCCCAAGTTTCATGGTTAATGATGAAAGTCTCAACGGGGTTTGCCGTAAATTACTGGTTGGATATCCGTAATTATTACTTCTCAACGACGGTTGTGTACAGGCAGATAAGAGGTAATCGGCAGACAAATATGGGAGATAGTTGATACAGGGGGGGCGCGGGGGTCCGGATGTGGGAGATATTTTAGAGAAACACGGGAGAGGGGGGAAGAAAAATTAGCGTGAGATTTTAGCGAGACAGTAAAGAGAAGGGAAAGATAAAGGATGGGATAGATGGATAAGTATGATATTTAAAACAAGAAAGGGAAGTAATTGATTTACATTTGTTGAAGATGATAATAATTTGAGCTTCTCTCCAACTTAATAAAGGTGTAAAGATCCATACAATTATTCAAACATGAAATAATTATGATAAGAAAATGTCATAGAATTGACTTGGGAATACAAAAAGTGTCAAGATTATTCATTCTATTTAAAATCGGATAGATTTGAGTTTTGATTCATTATCTTCTGTTTATCTGAAATTGAAATTAATCATACCGTTCTACTGGAAGATTGAATATTTGATTCTATTGATATGCTAGGAATTGAATAGATTAATGTTTTATGCACGATTTCTTTTGTTTTCTTGTTCTCTTTTTGTTCTCTTCACTAAAATGTTTCCTCTAAAGTAATGGTTGGACTTTGAGGAACACCATGAGCCCGTGATTCTGATACGGTGTTGATTTTAAGGTCAGGCTTGAATAATGTTTTGGTTAATGACCTTGATCTGGAAATTCCGGTTATGGGTTGTGACAGTTTAAGCTCTGAGAGTTGATCGCTATCATTAAATGAAGCTGGATCAATCCCTAATTTCACCAAATCATCATAAACATTGATCCTCTTGGGCTCCGGTTCTTCATAATCTTCCAGAATTGGAGAGCTTGGTTCTGAATCTGTTTGACCGTTGTAGTATCTCTTGAATTTCTTTAACACTTGAAGCGATCTCTCCTCACTATTATCTGTAAGCGAATCTTGCGATCTTGAACGGCTCAATAAGTTTTCTTGCAATGTTACTTTCACTGGAGATTCTCTTTGTACACTCTGATGCACAATTGATTGATCACTAGTTAAATGCTGGTACAAATTTATGGCAGCCTCTTCTGAGCGTAAAATAATGATAATTCTATTCAAAAAGGGTAACGTTGACCAGTGTTGTATATTGGACAAGTAGTAATCCTCAATGGTAGATTCATCCTTTGAATTCCGATGTTGCAAGTTCAATACCTCCAATTTGATACTATCGACAAACAGCATCGTCTCCCGTTTAGCAGTTGTTTGGTATTCGGAGTAAGACTTCTGGGCAAGGAAGTCGTCCTTAGCCAAGTTTGTAATGATTATGGTTGTTTTCAGGGGCATGATTTCTTTGCTATATTTTGGCGAAGGTGTGAATCTAAATTGGTTGAGCGTAGTTGGTAATCAATTTTGCTCAAATCCGGGGCTTGTTTAATGCTTTTATGCTGACAATTGACCTCTCCCTTAATTGAGATATTTCTTTAATTGCCACTTTTGTCAAGGCTATCTCAACTTTTCTTGGAAAAGTGGGGCTGTGTCGCACCAAAAAAAACTCTGGGCAGTGATTTAAGGCTGTACCGTAGGCTATGGGAAATAGTGACTTAATAAAATGTAAGGTTACATTTGACGATTGGAAAATTGGATTTTCCACAATATTGATCAAATCTAGTAACATAATATGAATGAATTCAGATAGATTTAAAATTAATCATTCACTCTTTGTTAATTCCAATATTCTTCATACAAGGCTTAATTTTCAGGGCGGATTTCTCAAACACCTCTGGTTCAAAGTATAAATCGTAATGTAAAGAACACATTGGGTTAAAATTGGCATTGCATGTTGGACAAGTAGATTCACATCCAAGGTATTCCAGAATGGAAAGTGTTTTGGAACATCGCCCACACAAAATTGCTGCAACATCAATATCCTTTAATGACCACCGCATGGGATCGTGATCGGTATCGGCATCATGACACTCATAACAAGGGTAAAACACGTCACAGCATTTGAACTTGAGGGCTATGATATCAAGCTTGGTGGCATAGTGCTGACATCTAGTTTCCTGATCTACAAGTTGACCCTTTAACTGAAATTCCATCGTACTAATGAGTTCCCCGGACTATGAAATTTCAAACGAAATCCATTCCTTTTCGCGGCCGAAAATTATATTTTGGAGTCGTTGTGAGTCGGCGTGAGTCGCAACTTGTAGTCATCATTTGTTCTACATTCGCAAATTACCGGCTGAGAAGAATTTAGAGGAGATTACCTTTTTTTTCTTGTACACTTGATGTTTATAGTAAGTGATAGAGAATTTAGCAATTACAATGAAAATTTTGGAAATATTATTTAACCCCAGATATGTATTCGGCATTTGGGCTATTCTCCTTTATTTTCTACTTTCAATACTTCTTTACCCGATGCTATCTTCCGAGGTTGGGATTTGTATGCACGAAATTTCTTTTTAATTCTTGTGAATTTACTTTTTCTCGGCCATCTCCAGATGATCTGTCGTGCCAACTTCAACCGAGTGACTTCCAACTTAAGATCGACATCTTTTAATATGTGCGTTATGATGTAAGTTAGCATGCTTTGAAACGCGTGTAGAGCGCATCATTTTGTGGTAAACTTTCTGGGCCCCACATTGCGTATCCAGAGAAGGCATGGTAAACATTGTTTAAACTTTTGACTATGTTCTCTACTTTGCGATGAGATAGGAATACAGTTGTCAATCTTCTATCAGTCAACATCTAGTAAGAAAGCTCATTACGAGTGCCTGCTTTTAATTAATGATACAGCTATTGTATACGTAGAAGTTACGTCAGCGGCTACGGCAACTAGTACGCCATGCTTATCAAGCACAAATGTTAATGATGGCCGTTTATAGTTGAAAAAAAAAGAAAACTTTATGATTTATTATTGGCCGCATTGGTAGGTTTTTATGCAAGAGAACTTTTCAATTGACGCAAGTGGCAGTGATTGAGACTATTAATTGGTCTGTTTTTATTTTTATACCAAAATAGGTTATGCACAGAAGAAGAATAAGCCTTTGTTTCTTTTCATACGGCGAATTGCGAGATGACCTTTAAAGTTCAGATTAAGTGTCATCATATGCATAAAACGGCTGGGCTGTGATTGACGATATTAATAGTTTTAGAAATACATTGCGTCATCATTTATATATAATCCCCAGATCTGGCACTTCATCAGGTTGTCATTACAAAATTTGATGGTTGAGGTCTTGATGGCACCATTGATACCCAAAAAAGAGGGTGGTGGAAAGCCAGATATATTAGACAGATTGAGAGATGCCCACAGAAATTTGAAAAGATCAAAGAAGCAAATTTCCCCACAATTGATTAGGGAACTTTTACAATTACTTGAAGATTCTCATGCTACCATAGCGAAAGCTGTTCAAGATGAGCAAGACAAGCCGGTCCAGAAAGAAATTAACCCATACGAAACTCCCAAGGAAAAACTTACAGTCCCACAGAATATCTTGTCAAGACAACTTCATATTCTGGACAAACTAGATGAAGATCCGATTGAATTTGAAAAATAACTTAACATTATGTGGATCGTGATAACGAGTGCTGTCTTTCCAAGGCATTGATGATAAGATTCTTGGATACTGCCATCTTTGATTCTCTCCTGAAATCGTTCGTTAAAGGCAGGGGATGTTGTATCCGAGGGTCTATTTGTCTTCCCAGCAAGTCTGGGGGGAAGCGATCTGAATCAATACGTACCAAATTCACGGTCACCAAATTAGTCACTGGTGACGGAAATTAATAATTAGAAATTCAATTCCTTAATACAGTAGCCTTTCTAGGGTTTAATAGTAAATTATTAGAGAGATCCGAGTATATTTGATCATCAAACCTTTCTTTCCTTTTACTGAGCGCGATGCGAAATTAGGGCATCATTTAACCAGCTAAAGTACGCTAGAAATTAAGTGCTAGTGCGGTATCGAATCTGCGCATCGCTAAAAAAAATGATGTAATAAGATTTATGTATATGGTCATGGTGTGGTCAAGGTTGAAAGATTTTGGTTGAAGAGGCATGGCATGAAAAGGTACAGTAGTCAAAATTGCATAAAATACAGCATATGAATATAGGCATGTTAAAAAAACGGTATCAGAACACGCTGCAATTTGGGAATCAGATTTTATTTTCATTGGAAGAAAGGGAAAGCTTCTTAAATTTAAACCCTCCCTCCCTTTTCCCATCCAGCGCATCTTTTGTGTAGTCGCACTGCGATACCCCTAAATTGGCACCCCAGCCCTTTGCGACACTCTAAGCGTGTTTTACTTTGCATGGGACGCCAAAAAAATTGGCGATTCGTAGTCGTAAATAAGCAAAACACAAAAAATAAAAAAATAACATGGCCAAAATATTAAACCTTATTGCGTTGTACCTGTCCTTTGGAAAAAAATCTGTTACAATGTATGATTAACCGCTGAAGTGAGATAGCTAATTATTCATTGGTGAATCTTCACTAATTCATCAAGTCTCAATTGGAATCAATTTTGGCCCAGAAACTACAAACTTATTGCCCTTTCTCAGAAGCTTCCAAAAAATCATTAAATCCATTTTATAAAAAAAAAATAAATCCCTGCTAAATCTCACAACATAACAAAAGCGAGTTCACACTACAAAAACAACAAATAAAAAAGTTACACACCACTCAACCTCACACTCAACCAAATAAATATTGGACGAGTCGTGAAGTGGAACAAGTTGTTAGTCGTTGGATAGCCTTTAGAGCAAACCATTCGATCATTATACCTATTGTTCCGGGGTTTTATTGTCTGTTTTGATCAATCGAATTTGATATTTATCACAAATCGAGGAGAGACCACAGACTGAAAGACACGGTCTTTTAGGACAAATACAATCCAATCACTCATCTTATAATAGTGCATTTTAACAAGAACCTTCTGAAGTACATTATTTCAACACCAATTCCTACAGGTGAATCCTACTTATTTTAACTCGTCGCTCGCTAACAAATATCATCACCCTTTCGTCATAACAAAACATAATGAAATTAACAACAAATCGCAGTTCCATCAATGATGAAAACATTGCCATAAACCTGAAACAGTTACAGAATATCACAAAACGACTGCCTCGACGTGAAGTTCTCAGCGATGTCACCGAGGAAAGACACCAAAATATCATCAATCATCGTAAACAAAATCCCGACCTGCGAAAGTCATGTGAAGGTCTTTTAAATCCAGATTCTGATACAGTCAGATTGACTCATGATACAGACTTTGGTCCCGATGTTATTGGTACTCATTTCGAACATGTCGGTGTTAGTTCAGATTACGTATCGGATTCTGATTTCGAACATATTGTACAGAATCATCAAGAGTCAAAGCGAGTAGCATTTGGCGAAAAAATTGATGACAACGATTTCGACGTCGATCAAGAGGAAGATGACGAAGCAGAGTCACTTGCCGTTTACAGTGATGTAGGCCAAGAAGCAGAGAATATGGAGGTTAACGAAAATGATAATTCAAGTCTTAGCACCAGAAATGAAGGTGATGTTCAACCAATGGAACCCATTTGGAATAGAACCATCTTCAGCGAGCTCCAATATGTTATGCGTAAATTTTCCAGATCAACTTTGGATGACAAAGATGAGGATACTTATGACGTAACTATGGTAGCAGAGTATGCCCCAGAAATTTTTAATTACATGCATGAATTAGAGCATAAATTGGCCCCTGATCCACTATACATGAATCATCAAGATGAATTGAAATGGGAAATGAGAGCAGTTCTTATAGATTGGGTGGTTCAAGTACATTCTAGGTTTAACTTACTTCCAGAGACTTTATACCTCACCGTCAATTATATTGACCGTTTTTTGAGCAGGAGAAAAGTATCTTTGTCCAGATTTCAATTGGTGGGAGCAGTCGCAATCTTCATCGCTGCAAAATATGAGGAGATCAATTGCCCCACCGTGCAAGAGGTTGCATACATGGCAGATAATGCCTACAGTGTGGACGATTTCTTAAAAGCCGAACGATTTATGATCGACGTACTTGAATTCGACATGGGATGGCCAGGACCAATGTCTTTTTTGAGAAGAACAAGTAAAGCAGACGATTATGATTATGAAACCAGAACATTAGCCAAATATTTTTTGGAAATAACTATTATGGATGCCCGATGCGTTGCATCCCAACCAAGTTGGTTGGCTGCCGGGGCTCACTACTTATCCCGTAAATTATTGAACAGAGGAGAATGGACCGAAGCCCATGTTTTCTATTCAGGATACACCGAACTGCAGCTCAGACCATTAGCAGAAATTTTGCTAGAGAGCTGTAGAAATGCTGCTACTCATCACAAGGCTATATTTGAAAAATATCAGGAACGCCGTTACCGCAGGTCTGCAACTTTTGTGCAAGAATACTTTGATGCCATTGAAAATTAAATGGTATTTGAACAATAAGCACATATCATTCCATTAATAATACGATTCTTCATATGGTAACTGTAGAAAATTCCAGCATTAGTATCATTTAATACCGCATACCCTTGGCCTTAGCTGTATATTATATCTCATTTATCGTTGAGGTGCGCTGAGATAAATTATCAAGAGTCTCCCACTTATGGCCTCACCCCATCTCTTCACATCTCAAATCTAATTTTCACATTATTACACACTACAATGAGTTCCAGAATTCTTGCTTCAAGTCTCCGTCGTGCAGTCATCAATGCTGCCAAGCCTTCTATTTTGAGAGCTGCCCCATCGTACGCTCGTATTGCTCAAATTCAGCCCGTTAGATTCTACTCTGACAAGTTCAGCTCAGCTTTGAAGAAGGTCTTGGACAGCGAGATCCAAGATACCGCCTCCGAGGAAAACGTGTTGGAACAACCTTCTGAAGATTTCCTCAGCAAGAGTGGATTCTCTGTTGTTGACAACGGTGGTAATGTCAACGTGACTTTGACTAAACAAAGCTCTGACAACGAAACTGTTCACGTTTTCTTTGATGCTGACAGTGTCACTAACGTCCCAACTGGTCCAGTCTCAGAGACTGATGCCGCTGGATTTGAACAGGAGATGGATGAACTCGACCAAATGTTGCCAAACTTTAAGGTTGTTGTCGAAAACATTTCTAACAACTCAGCTTTGGTCGCTCACTTGGTGCTTGACTCTGAAGCTGCCCTTATTGTAGACAACTTTTACGTCAAGGAGAACGCTCTGGAATTACTTAGCAAATACAGCACTGGTGACTTTTCTCAAGACTCCACCTACCAGGGTCCACCATTCTCAATGTTGGATGAGAGTTTACAAATCACCTTTGAAGAATACTTGGCTAGCAAGGGTGTTGATAACGAATTGGCTGAGTTTGTTTTCGCCTACTCCGAATTCAAGGAGGAAAACGAATACAGACAATGGTTGCAGTCTGTCAAGACTTTCTTTTAAGCCAGTTAATTCTCAATTCAATAAGAACGAGAAGTACTTGCAATCTTGTAAATAAAAACTAAGAAAGTATATACAGATGATTAATTTTATTGTAGAATCCGTTCAAATGGTAATGAATTCCGATCAAATGGGTTAGTTCACATGTCAATCTGGTACATAAACAAGAAAAAGTTCATAGACAAAACTATTGTTCATTCCTTCCGCTTCATTACTTTATTAATGTCTCAAACCATAATTAAGATTTAACACGTTATTACGTCATGTTTGCCGAGTCCAGGTAAACAGATATTTCAAATATCTTGAGCAATATCTTGAGCAATGTTTTGAGCAAAGCACCGAGAGCAAATTGCTAAATATCATTAGCAATGTAAGACCATCGTGTTGAGTTTCTAGAATACTGAGCATCTAGATCATTGAACCTTTGACCGGATTTAACAATTTTTAAAGTCTCCAGACTTTAACCACCTCATTTAATAACTCCTTCGGCTCAGCTGACGCCCGTCTTTCTCGGCCACTACAGCCGATCACCAGATTCTTTTTTGGTCCAGATCGTCGATCTGCGCCTACATATGGTCCAAAAATTAAAGCCGGATTGTTTGCTGCCGTCAGACGTCATTCTAGACTGCAAGAAAGTTTATGATACACCCCTTAGCACCCCTTGTCCCGGCTGAAACTACTTTGATCGATGCGAAGTTGCTGCATTAGAATTGTACGTGCAGAATTTCTACGCAGATATTCGACGCAGCAACTCTTGATGAAGCAAGTATCAAATAAATCGTGTTCGTTCGGTACATGTAGATGTCGGAAATATAGAGTTGCTGCAACTTCTAGCGGTTTGCTCAAATAATAAGTCAAGTCTGAACCCAGATCTTTTGAACTTACAAATCCTTGATATCGGGATTGCTCAAGAAATAGAGCTTGCAGATTGCTATGCAGCTAACGGTAATAATAGTGTCATATATGCATGTGGGGTTGATCTCCGACTCCTATTCTCCGACTGCCGCACTCCAAAATTGGGGTGAGGTCCAGGAGGACTGTGTGCACACTTCTGATTTGTGACTGCTTTTTGTTCAAGTCTTAGGGCAAGTCACGTGATGATGAACCAGTGGCTTCGGCCGCGCATTTTTCATCATGAAAAAATCGTTTCCAATCGAACACATACAGCTACACTACATCATGTCTGAAGCATCATTCTCCTACGCTGCTTTAATCTTGGCAGACGCTGAACTCGAAGTCTCCGCTTCCAACTTGTTGGCCATCACCAAGGCCGCCGGTGCCACCGTCGACGACGTGTGGGCTGACGTTTTCGCTAGAGGTCTCGAAGGTAAGAACTTGAAGGAATTGTTGTTCTCTTTCGCCGCTTCTGGTCCAGCTGCTGCTGCTGGTTCCGCTCCAGCTGCTGCTGGTTCCGATGCTGCCCCAGCCGAAGAAGCCGTTGAGGAAGAGAAGGAAGAATCCGACGATGACATGGGATTCGGTTTGTTCGACTAAGCGTGTTAACCCACAATCATAATTACATACAGGTTGTATCATAATGAGACGTTGAGAAAACTGAGATTAGACTTATATTGTAGGATGTTCAATGACATCAATGTAGATGAATTCACCTTCCTTTTAGTGTCATGTATCGGGGAAAAGTTTGGAAAGTTCGGGATCTTCGATAGCTTTAGAGCTCGGGTAAGGTACCACTACCATTTAATCTCTATTCCAAAAGAAAATATGACATCGCACATTTCCGACGAATCTGTCCCTGAGTCTAGCATGTGAATTGTAGAGTTATACCGAAAGTCTATTGGTCCTGGCCCAACTTTAATAATTGCCATTATGTAATGCAACTTACACTTTCAATAGCCGATAAATAATAGTAGTTTTATGTAAAAATAGGTTATACGGCTAAATCGTGGTTACGTTAATCTCAATACTGTGGACTAAAAAAGATTCGAATAATTTGTCGCGGCTGCAACCAAAACTAATCTGGATGGAAGGAAAAGTTGCAATCGGGTTATAGGGGTAAAATTGGGCTATCGGGCAAAGATTAATCAGTTGATTGAATCGATTTAATTATACTTGGATGTTGAAAATCATGAGACCAGACCATCTAGATCCAATTTCTATTGCTCTTACATATGCACAATGTTTGACTACAATTAAATGTGATGTTAATCAATATAATCTCTCCACAATTACAAGTCTGAAGTCACTAAGTTCATTCTTAAAGTTTGTTAAGAAGTAAATCCAATTAACCTTTGTAATTAGGACTCGTATTCTAAAACCAGTTTCGGCCATCTATCGGTTTTCCCGCGGCAATGAAAAAATTTAAGTTATCGTATATCTTGAACTACCCTTTTTGTAATGTTTGGATAATTGGGCGATAATTCTGCAAATTGAATTATGTCACTGGAATTAAATTAGAGTATGTTAATCTGTTGGCTCTTCAAATCATAGGCTGAGACCAATTGATCAATATTTCATATGCCACGGCTGGTCAGGTTAATTAGGAAAGTAAAAATTAAATTAATTAATTTTTGAAATCTCTGCCCGAACCCCAATCCAATGCATAAAATTACGTGGTCGGGTTTATTCAAAGTTCTCGTCATGATCTCATATTCTACGCATATAGACAGCCCTAGAACATAATGAAATTTAGCGCAAATAAGTTAGAAGTATTTTTAGCATCTCCGGACAAAAAATTAAAATCAGTTGATTACTATCCCGACCACTTATGAAACTTAAACGGGGAAGGGCTGATACTAATCACGCTGTCAATGCAAGGAGGGGTAGGGTACCTGTCATCGGAGGTATGAGATTGATCGGGCGATCAAGCAATCTTACTCGAATCTACAGATCTAGTCCTTTTTACCTTAAGCACTTGAGAAACCTCATAGAATAATTAATTGCTTTGATTGTTATAAACAAGTCAAGTTACTTTAAATGATAAGACGTGGTGCTTCTCAGCCGTGCAGATTCTCGCGGAAATAAGCGAGGTGTTTGGTACTCTTTAGTATGAAATTTATTTAGTTAATTAGCATTGACGCCACAAACTGAAGATAATCTAATGGGGAAGGTTTGTAAAAAGGGGCCCAAAATGTATATCACAAATACTCAATCAAGCAAAATAGTATGGAGATGCAGATGTTCCAGAGATATCTATAAAAAATTCACGGGGTTAACCTTAATTAGGCAATTATCAAAATTTAAAAGTGATGATATGAGTCGTCGTGGAGCATATGAAAGCCGCTCACAGCATGCCAAAGACTCATCGGGCGTCTTTCACGGCCAAGCTCCATACCGAGGATGTAAATAATAGAAGCTTTTTTGAAGCAACTCAATAAAATGTGGAGCTTCTATCGTGATATTCTTTCTGATCGCATCAATAATTGGGTAGTACAATTCATCAAATATGAGTATCTAAGACATAATAATGCTACTACAAAATTTTTTTCAGCGTGAATGCGAACTAGCTAACATGTATCGCGATTGTAAATTGGGAATAACCACGGGACTAAAATTTCAGCCGTAAGAAAAGTTGGCCGAAATTTTGCATAATTTCAAATCAGTGGGGAGGGGCGGCAAGACAGTTGTACAAAGATTATTATTTTCCTCACCCGAGGTGAAACGGTCGCAATAATAAGTGTCAAGCCAAGATATTATCCTGCACAGCGAGGGTATCCTGATTTCAGAGGGGGTAAGATGCGACACGGCGGAGAAAATGAACTCAAATACAAAAGTAGCGATGACAAATCCGGCGCAAACAATCGCGGAGATGACAAATGTTTGCCAACGTCATAGCCCAAAAAGTCATATTCGTCATAATGCGGTTACAAATCAAGTGGAGTTATGATAATTAGAATAGCAAGGTGTATACATAAGGAGAATAAACATTATAATCCTTTGGACCAAAATGTTATTGCCCGAGTTATCATCGTTACGGAACCGATGGTAGCCAAACTCAAACGGATGTGAAAATTATATCCGAACTTTTTTTTTAGATTTACGCCCCATGGTTCGGATGTTACTTGCTCCACCCTTTAGCCGATCCACCTGCAATAAAGTTTTTTATTTCCTTTTTTTTTTTTTGACATCTAGACCTCTAGTGTTTTTCGGTCCGGATTGAGTTATGTGCTATTTCCGGTGTCATCATCACCGAATGCATTCAACTTATAAAGAACACATTTCCTGTCCTGATTTCATAATTATACCATTACAATTACAACTTTATATTGAGTGTTATAGTACACCCCATCTTATCTCATACCTACTTCGCCTCCGCTGACAACTTCAATAGTTTGTCATTATTTCACATAAAGAGTCTGTTGCTTTCCTAGCTTAGCACGACTTGCCCCATATAAAACATATTATCAATCCACTTATTTTGTCATTATGCAATCCCTGCAACCAATGTCATTTGCTCAATCCTACATTCTTGCTCTGAAGGTCAGAAGTAAGCTCACTAAGCAAGCCACCGACCCTAAGACTAGTCTTCGTGCTTTGGTTACTCAAGCCAACATGTTAGACAATCTTATGGACCACATTGCCTCTGAAACCGCAAAGAGAAACCAAAAGATGAACTCAGTTGTCATTGAAGACACTATTGTTCAAAGAAGAGACAGAAACGTCACCATTTCTCTCCCTGACAGAAGAGACCAAAACACTAGCATCGCTGAGTACGAAGTCGATTCCGATTCTGATTCTGATTTTGAATCTGAATCTGATTCTGACTCTGACTACTATTATTCCTCAGAAGAGGAAGATGAAGATGAAGAAATTTCTGATGAAGAACAAACTGCACAATTGCAGCAATTAACAAACATAAGAAAGTCTTCAAGAGATTGCTCAATGGTTAACCAAATTTTCCCTCACAGAGAAAGTCATGGAGCTCATCTTTCTGTGATTGTAGAGGAAATGGCCGCTGAAGATGAAGTCGAAGATGAAGACGATGAAGAAGAAGATGAAGATGAAGTTCACGTTGAAGATGAATCTGTGGAGACCCACGGCTTACCAGGGTTGTGTCGCAGCCAATCACTTACAGATGAGGAAGATTTCGAACAGAGCAACTACGTATTTGATACAAACCCAGGAGAACATTATAGTCCTCGTTATGTGGAAGCCAAGAATATGAAGTTGAACCAAGTACAAATACATGACGATGTGCATAGCCACCATAGAAATAATGCTATGGTCGCTGGAGTTTACTGAAAATGCTTGGCTTCTTTACACTATAACAAATACGTTTACGCTCTTATGACAAACACAAAAATTCCTTATGATGATGGCTTACGATTTACGACTTACATTTTTTTTTAATATTTATTGCTTACCCCAAATTTCAACTAATAGAATATATAAAGATTTGAGTAATATCAACCGTTGTAGATTTCCAGTGCTATGAGTCTTTTGATTTAGACAATGATTTAGAAAATGACATAACTGTTCGGAGATTTCGCTTCGGCCGAAGCTATACAAATCAAGCCGACCGACTTACTTCCGAGGACACTGCGCCCTAACTTTAATAACTCCAACGGAGATTAACTAAAAAAGGAAGACATCATCGCTCTTGAATAAAAAAAATAATAATAATTACGATGATGACCAGAGGGGAAAAGACCAAGCCAAAACGCCAAGTTTTCGTTGGTTGCAGGCTGTGGATAGTGGTAAATAATCATGCCATAGTTACATTAGCTTATTGATGAAGAGGAAAGATCTAGAGATTGTCTCCAATTTTTAGCAATTAATTAACATGTTGCAAATCACCATATTGATATGGGACCATTAATCGGCTCTACTCGGCTTGAGGGACATATGCAATTAAAAAGTAAATGCCGCGCAAATTCAGAAATATCGATATCACAGCTCCGATGATATCTCTGGTTCAAATTTATTTTAGTTTGTCATCAAATTTTTTATCGATATGGGAAGTGAAGTTGATTTGTTTGATACAGTGTCATATAGTTGTGGTAGTAGAAGTCAAAATGCTTAAGTCGTAGTAGCAATTTTAAAAATAAATGTGGAGTATAAGCAATTTAGTAAATAGCAAATAGAGCTATCGTATGAGTCAACAATTTCGCGTTCCTTCATCATCAAGCACGGTACCAGGAGGTGCATCCATCAACATGGTTAACCGGAAAAGTTACACATTGGAGAAACTTTCGGACCGGTCTTAATTTCCTAGTGGAAAGCAATATTTAGCCCTTTTATTCGGGTAAGAAAGGGGCGTCATCCTGCATCACACCTTGCCAAAGTTGCCAAAGACTACACCTCTGGAACCTTGTAGGATACTCTTATATGCAAGATATAGCAAAAGTGCAATGTTAAAATTATTGACGTAAGATATTTGATTAGCAACCATTTTCAATCCCATGGCAACCAAAGAATCAACTTATTCTGAAGTTCTTTCGCTTAATTATATTTCTAATATCTACCAGTAGGGTTGAAACAAAGAATATTGATCTTTTACTCCGAAGTGAAAAATCACGCACATAGTAAATTATGGATTTCATGTTTTCCTTCCAAGTAAACCATGCAATAGCGTCCGGATAGACGGGTAAGCACCTGCACTAAATTAATAGGCGAATTGGTAGATAAAGGCCGTTCATGGGGATTGATCTGAAAGTCGTTCTGGAATCTGATAGCCGCGCCCACTTATCGGTAATATCTGGGCTAAATCAACCTGGTCAATATTCCCAAATTGACAAATTGCCATCATGCCAAGGAACCAACTCCAGGCATGTTTAGCCTTTCAACTCTACCTTGAAGTATAAGAATTGACTTGAAAAAACGAGTGCCCTTTTTCGTAAACTTCATGGTTAGACTCCTGGAAATTGAGCCATTCCCGTCAATGAAAGACTTCGGGTAACTTGTGCATTCTCCGGGGGCTTTGTTCTTTTCTTTCTTTTTTTATTTCCTCGTGCACCACTTGATGTTAATCAAAGATGTTAAACCACTCTCCGGGAATTTCAATTGGCATTGTGAGGCCCCCTCTCCTCTTAGTAATACCAAAAGATCTATTATAGTCAATAATTGGGCTTTTACAAAACCATTATCAATATCGCTATTATTATGTTATTATTATGTTATTATAATTTCTATCCTGCAAATCAAAAATTTAATCCCAAAATTTGGTACACCTTAAAACTTCCCTATTAACCATGACTGAATGCAATATCCCATAAGTTCGCCTTTTTAGCTTAGTGGTAGAGCGTTGCACTTGTAATGCAAAGGTCGCTAGTTCAATTCTGGCAAGAGGCAACTTTTTTTTTCTAATTTTATTATGTAATTTTCAATTAGTGTATCCCCCGCAACCTTGTATGCAGGTTGTTTGCTCAGAAGATCACCTCATCTATCTTGAGGTTTCGTTTCTTACTGCTGGCAGACTTCTTATCATATTATGATTCCTAGGAGTCAAGTTGGGCGTATAATCACGCGACTAGGCATCCAAAGACAGCATCAATGGGCCCAGCTACATAAACCGAGTGTAGGTAGATCGTTTACCCGCCTGAACACCCCCCTTTCAGTGATGGCAAACCCTGGCAGGCCTCACCCGTTTGCCTCTAGCAAACGCAATTTGGGCTTTATCAAGATTCTTGGTCGTGCTGTTAAAGTACCGGCCTATATTGGTGGAACAGTGGCCGCAGGGGGTAGCTATGTGGCTTATAAAGTTGAACAGGCATCCAGTTTTGCCAGCGATCAGCTTTCGGCTTTTAAAGATATCACCGATGGTGTTATGGACAAAGCCGGTAACTTTTTCGGCGGCTTTGGTGGTGGTGGAGAACCATCTGGTTCTGGTGGTGAAGGTGGTGATAGTGGTGATACAGCCACGGCTCTTGGAGCAACTGCAGCTGCTGTGGGTATCGGAGCCGACGAGGAAGACGAAGAAGAAGCCGAAAGAGACGAGGATGAGGAAGAAGAAGATGAGGAGTTACTCATGGCCGATGACGATGACGATGAAAACGGTGAAGAGGAGATTGCGCAATTGAACGACGATATGTTGAGTCTTACTCGTCAAATGATCGAGATTCGTAACTTGTTGCTCACCGTCGATCAAAACGACACATTAAAGCTTCCTTCTATTGTCGTAGTGGGCTCACAATCTAGTGGAAAGTCCTCCGTTCTCGAGTCGATTGTTGGACAGGAATTCTTACCAAAGGGTTCTAATATGGTCACCAGGAGACCCATTGAGCTCACCTTGGTCAACTCTCCTGATGCAGCTGCAGAAACCGTGGACTTCCCAGCTTTGAGAATTTCAAACATGACAGATTTCCAAGAGGTTCAAAAAGTCTTGTACGACTTAAATATGGCAGTTCCTGTGACTGAATGCATCTCAAACGATCCAATTCAGATAACCATAAAGTCCCCCAGAGTCCCAGATTTGTCTTTAGTCGACCTCCCGGGTTATATACAAGTGGAAGCAGCTGACCAGCCTACCGAATTGAAGCAAAAAATCAGAGAGCTTTGCAATAAGTATTTGGAAGCTCCAAACATTATTCTTGCCATCTCTGCAGCTGATGTAGATTTGGCAAATTCTTCTGCCTTAAGAGCTGCCAAATTGGCAGATCCAAGGGGTGAAAGAACTGTGGGTGTTGTGACAAAGTTGGATTTGGTTACTCCAAAGAGGGCCAAAAGTATCCTTTTGAACAAAAAATATCCGTTGAAAATGGGATACGTTGGAGTCATAACCAGAGCTCCCAAGAAAAAGGACCTGGCATCTGGTCTTTTCAGTAGAAAGCAAGTGACCGGATACCAATCCTATGTTGCTCAACAAAATTTTGAAATCCAATATTTGAAGGATCATAAGCAGGATTTCTATGGCACGACAACGGGTACCACCCACTTGAAGAGAAAATTGATGAAAGTGTTGGAAAAATCTATGGCAGCTTCTCTCCGTCCGACTCACCTTGCAATCCAACAGGAATTGGAAGAGGCTTCATACAGATTTAAGGTCGAGTTCAATGATAGGCCCCTCACCCCTCAAATGTACTTGGCAAATAATATTGATATGATCAAATTGTCAACAAAGGAACTCAGTGAAAAGTTCACAAGAAAGGAATTAAAGGAAATATTAAAGCAGGAATTGGATCAAAGGGTGTTGGAATTACTTGCCGAAAGGTACTGGAACAAACCTTTTCAATTAAACTCCGGTTCAACCATTAGTGCGGACCATAATTTAAGAGAGCTTCTGCAGATTAAGAACATAGACGACGACATTTATTGGCATAAAAAGTTGGATTTAGCGACAAACTCACTTACTAAATTGGGAATTGGCCGTATCTCAACATCAATTGTATCAAATGCCCTTGTTACAGAAATAATGAACCTTGTTGACAACACACAATTGAAGAATCACCCCATGGCTAAAGCTGCAGTTAAAGATGCAGCTAGGTCTGTCTTAAGTGCAAAGTATTATTCCACCGCCGACCAAGTGGAAAATTCGGTCAAGCCGTTCAAATATGAAATTGAGATCGAAGATCGTGAATGGAGTAATAGTAAGGATAGCACAGTCAAATTATTAAAGGAAGAAATTCGACAATGCGACGACGTCTATAATTCCTTGAAGAAACATATTGGTGGTAGAAAGCTTCTGCAAGTTGTGACGTACTTGGAAAAATTGAACCAACAACAAATGGGTGACGTAGATCTCAACTCAACCGAGGCACTTGGATTTTCTCAGAATTTGATACAAAAGGGAAAATTAGCCATTTTTTTGAAGGAGCGCCAATCTTTACTTGAGATGAGATATCACTTCGTCAAAGGTTCAAAAAAATGTAAAAAGAAGGAAAACAAATATCAATGTCCTGAGATATTCTTGGACGCCGTGGCCACCAAACTTACAGGAACTGCTGTTTTATTTCTTAACGTTGAACTCTTGAGTGATTTTTATTACAACTTCCCACGTGAACTTGATTCAAAGTTTTTCAACACTCTTTCAAGAGAAGAAATAGAAAACTTTGCCAAGGAAGATCCAAAGGTCAAAAGCCATATAGAACTTCAAGAACGTAAAGACTTATTGGAAGCTGCATTGAATAAAATTGAAGGGGTGCTTGCGATTCAGCGAACGAAGAGTACTCCAAAGGATGACAAGAAAGACTCCATGTTCAAATGGTAGTCATTAATATTATAAATAGAGGTATTTAATAATTTATGTACATAATGATTTCCGTGTATTTCTATAATAGCTTTATGCATTCAGGTGATAGTGCTAATGATCTTATCGAAAATAGACTCGATGTGTTCATTTGCAGAAATATTCTCAAAAATAGGTGCTAATTTATTAAGGTCGAGGACTTTCCTGATCTCTGCAGCTGAGTCAATCTCGTCTGAGTCCACATCCATATCTTCGTTCTCAAAATTGGTGGCTGTCACAGTACGGTTGACTGCAATTTCAGCCTCGGCTTTGGCACTTTCGAGCATTTTGTTCATATCTTTTGTGATTTCCGATATCTCGGCATCGTCTGCCATTTCCTGGGAGGGAGAGCTGATGTGGCCAACCCTGGAATCCAAATCAACGAAAGCAAAACCAGATTTATACTTCCTTATAGAAGAGACACCTTGGTTATGGATTGTTGAATAAATGGGTACCAATGAATTTGGTTCGAAAACCAAAATCTTGGACTTGACTTGCAAGTCGTTTTCAACTTCTTCGTAATAGTTTAATGCCAACGCGATTTGATTCTGAGCTTTATCCACAGCGATCAAATTGGCACCGCCGATCGGTGAATTGACCTTGGCAGTAAGAGGAGTAAATTCACCCAGAAGAAGATCAAAGGTGGTGATCCTTGTTTTAGAGAGCACAACCAAGTGATGACCTAAAATCTCTAAGTACCTTATCCTCGATCCCGAAAGTGATGGCACCTGAAAGCTTGCCTCTTCGAATGTGTGGGTATTCAAAGTAGTGATGGTACTTTCATGTCCAAGTACAAGCAATGAACCGTCATCGGACCAAGCAATAGACACGGCTGGCGATGATAATGCACCACTTGTCTTGATTTTTCTTAAAGTCCAGGCAGTTTGTTGAAGTTTAACATTGGCTTGTGTTTGATTGTTCTGTTGTGATTGCAATGGTTGCAGTTGTTTTTGGTAAATTTCCTTAGGAATCCGAGGTCTCCAGATTCTTAAACCCCCCTTAGAGTCAGCTGTAATGAATGCTAATCCACCATGGTAGTTCACCGGAGCTGGTCTCATTGAGATTATTTCGTTACCAGGTCCATGTGGATCAATTATTTTGCTTGAAAGTTCCCAGAATGGGTTTTTACCTGCCATATTGTCAACGTATTTCCAGAATTTCAATGAATATTGGTTGTCATTTTTGGATAACAAATTGTCGACCTTGGAGCTTGCAACGGAGTCGAATGTACACATCCATTCACCATTACTGGTGAAAGACACCAAGGAGACGTTGGGGTCTATCAATTTGCTCTCGCTTCTGACTTTACCCATTTGAAGAACTGAGGCTGCATGTTGTGTGAACACTTGCTCGTTTCTTATAGGGTCATAGACTTGAATTGAACCTCCACGTGGAAAATATAAAAATTGGGTTTTAGGATGGACTTCAAAAACAGAAGTGTAATCATGTCTAATTTTAGACTTATCAAACGAATCACCATTCTTGTGGAATCGCTTGTTAGTCTTTACCAAGGATGCTTTAATTGCAGGATGGGCAAACTTTGGTCTCACACCATTGACTGAAAGACGACTTGCTAAGTCTACAGCTGAGATGACTAAGATTTCGTTGTTGGTTTCCGTCTCATCGGCAGTTTCAACATTTTCGAAATCGTCTGAGGTAATAACGGGCATGCTCAACAGCAAGGTGTAGAAATCGCTTTTGACGGTATCAATCGATATTCTTTCAATGGCTCCGTTCAATCTAGGCAAGAACTGGGTCTTGTCCGTGTCTAGTTGCCAAAATACCAAGACCTTTTCTAAACCTCCCGAGAGTAAGTAACTATTGTCTGGGGTGAATTGCAACGACTTGACCTGATCTATGTGCCATTTAAGAAGTCTCTGTGGTCTGCGAGCCTTTGCAGACTCATCTTGATCCATATCACCGTACAAAATTTGAATTGCACCCGATGAAGTACCCAATGCAACTACCGAATTGTTTGAGACTGCTACCGACGTGATGGAGGTTTTGTAAGGAAATTGAATGGTCTCGAGCAGTTGTTTGTGCAAGTCATACAAAATGACCTCATTGGATGTCAACACAAATGCAGCCTTTCTTTTGTTTGTAGAAATGGCATATCTTATGGAATTTTTAACTTCGAGTAAAAGTTCGGATTTTGACAGAGTCCGGTCATAAAGATAAACATTTCTAGTGTGAGGTGACAGTTTCGTGGAACTGTTTTTTTTGCCAACGATAACAAATGAAAGATTTTCGTCCTTGGGTATGACGGTCAAAATATTGACACTTGCAGGAGATGAGGCATCTTCATTATCCAATGCCGAAGTGATTGAGATGCGGTCAGATTTCATCACGGGCAGAGAGACTCTTTCTTTCCAGTTTACGTACAAAACATCACCCGATTCTTTGAAAAGCATTATCTGATTGCCATTTTCAGGATCCAACTGACCTTTAATCACTCCATCTAAGCTAATGGGGATGGTTCTTATGCATTGTCTGGTTGCAAGAAAGTACACTCTAAGTTCGTGCAACATCAACACGATGGCGAAGCGGCCATCCTGTGAAAAAACACTGCTAGCACCATCAGGCAGTCCAGTCCAGTATGGCCGCCCTCCAGAAATGATATCTGTGTTCCATTCGTGGCCTTTCATTACGTTTCAATGCCTACCCGATGGAATCAATCACTTGGGTTTGTCTACAACTTTTTTCCACCGGAGAGATGAGCTTGTGTGCAGGGCTCTTCGCCTGGGCTCTTCGCCTGGGCTTCCCATTCCTGTACACAGTCGCGAGCAAAAAAAAACCCACCCCAAAAACTGACTTTGAAAAAACCACGAGAAGAGATCTTGACTCGAGTGGAAGAGCTTTTAAGGATATGATCATTCCTATTCGTTGTTTCTCGTGTGGTAAAGTTGTCGGTGACAAGTGGGAGACATACTTGGAGTACTTGCAAGATGATACCATGACCGAAGGAGATGCTTTGGACAAGTTGAAGTTGAAGAGATACTGTTGTAGAAGAATGGTATTGACTCATGTCGACTTGATCGAAAAGTTCTTGCGTTATAACCCATTGGAGAAAAAGGACATCAACTAGATGGAGCAGCACTCCGGCCAAGCCAAGGAAAACGGCCTAGTTTGCCGAGTTCTGAGCTATTGCATATATGATTGGAATGAGAGAGGGAGAAGGTAGTGGTGGTGGTGGATACGGAGGCGGTTTTAGACGACCAGTGATCAATAGGTCACACGTGAATGTGGAAAAGGTATAGAGAAACTACAGAAAAGCTAGAAAATGACCTAAAAGCAACCACGGATCGAAAATCAGACCGATTTTTTAAACAAAGTTATCAAATAAAATATAAACAATATCGTTCGTTATGGGCGTCTTATGTACCAATAATAAGTGAATTGAGAAAATCAAGAAAAGTCTCTGTAGTATTTTAAGCAGAAAGGAAAGAATGGAGGATAGGGAATGGAAAATGGAATACTTAGATAATTGGTAAAAAATGTGAGGAGATCGGTTCATATGTCGTTTGCATTACTAATATTTAATCCTAACTTACTCAATTTTTCAAGTGCAATGCAACTTCATTTTCAACAGGATATTGGTCAAACCTCCACTATTATTTAACAAAACCTCATAAATTCTCGGCTTCAATAGTATCAATAGCTTGCACATATTCGTAAAAGAATGCCACCAATTGCAAATGATTATCTATGCTGATTTTTTCATCCACACTGTGTATGTGATTATCTTGAGTTAAATGTTCATTGAATTGTGGAGAAAATCGGTAAATATTTTTGGTCAAATTCCAGTAATGTCTGGTGTCTGTATTAGCAGTCATAATACCTGGTGCTGTCACAATCGGGTAGGATAAATTTTTAAATACCAAGTCTTCGAATACGTGTCTAATGGTCCCAGCCAAATACTTCCAGGCGTTATCATTAAATGGTGAGACAGGTGCGGGTTCCATGGAATGTCCAAATATCTCAACACTAAATAAGCCATTTTCCGTTTCCTCTACCAAGACCTTTTCGAAGGCATTTAAACCAAGTTTATGCTTTGCCGCCAATGGAGATATTCTATCAATAAATCTTTGTTTAATGTCTTCGGTACTTGATTCCACAGCAACTCTCTGATTGACAAAGACCTCGGAATATTCAGGCAACGCATTCACCTTCTCTCCTCCATGAATAACGTCTATTGCCTGTGATGTACCTACAAGGAAACGGGTGGTCGGATTCTTTAAAACGGCAGAAAGAATTTTAGAGTTTGCAAACTTGTCAAAACTTGCCCGCAAAATTGCCTTTCTTTGCAATGATGGCATTTTCTCCGAATTCAGAGCTATACATTCGAAAAATTTCATCATGGGATTCTTGTTAGTCAATTGAGGTGTATAAGGGTCACTCTCAATTAATTGAATCAATTCTGAAATGATGCCGATATTGGTGTTGTCCGGAGGAATCGAAGAATGGCCGCCTGAGGTTCTGAGGGTAATTTTTATGTCAATATATCCCTTTTCACCGGTTCCAACAAAACCAATGATCTGATTATTAAGAGGATTAGGGATTAATCCGGGACCTTCATCGATGATGGCGTAAATACTATCATTGCCGTACTGTTCTTCAAGCCATTGTGATATTTTAGCTGCTCCATTAAACCCTGAAATTTCCTCATCAAATCCAAAGGCGGCAATTACTGTTCTTTGTGGCTGAAAGCCATCTTCAACAAGTAGTTCTAACGATTCCAAAATGCCAATTAAAACGTTTTTGCAGTCAAAAGACCCTCTACCATAGATATAATTATCGTCAATAAAGCCATCGAAAGGAGGATGAGTCCAGTCCATCAAGGTACCTTCCTGTACTGGAACTACATCCTGATGTGCCGCTAACATAACTGGTTTTAAGTTTTCATTAGATCCTTTCCACTCAAGTACAAGTCCATAAGTGTTGATTCGGGACACTTTAGCAGCAGCAAAAATCGCTGGGAAAGTGGTTTTCAAATAATTGTGAAAGTCTTCGAAAACCAACCAAGCTTTATCAGTTTCATCAAAGTTGGCCTGTTTATCGTGAACAGTGGTGTCTATTTGTATGGCACGGGAGAGCTTTTCAGCGGACTTCACTCGGAAAGTGGCATCATTAATGATCAGCACAACGGTCGAATTATCTTTGAAAAACTGCGGGGGTGCGACCGTTGGAGCAATAGGGCAAACACTCTGTTCATCAATGGGTTGTAAAACAATTTTGACGTATCCTAGAAAATCGGTGGCGGATAAGAGAATAGATGCAATAAATGCTGCTAAAGCTAGGATAATATACTTTTGTTTAATCTTCAAGTTTGCAAGTATGGATGTCTCAGTAGATTCCCTGTCATCTTGAGGTAAAGACACCATTTTTTAAATGATCAATCACTGCAAAACAATATAAATTCAATTCGTTGTATAGGCCATAATTGAATTTATAAGTATATTTATATATATTTTGGCGTGTAGTATGCAATTCACAAGTACGAAGACGCATAAAGAGCGCTTAATTAATTTACGAGATTGATGAGATTGAGGGGGTGTCAAGGGTAGTGGACCGTAGAAGGTATATATAAATTGCAATAAATTTTGGTCAATTGTGGAAGAAAATTTTTAGTTATAAGAGATAGTTATGATTCATATCAATAACATCTAAAGTAGAGCTCACTTGATCTATTATATAGTATCCATCTACAATATTTGTAGAGCCAGGTTTTTTTTCAAATCAATTGTCTGCTGATAAATAATTCGAAATGTGTTAAATCGAGCACATTTTTGACGTGTGGATGATTACACCGCAGGTTTCTTTTACAGGGAGCAAGAAAATATTGAAGTTTTTCTGAAAAATACGAAGAAAGATTAAAAGTTCTCAATCCAATCAATAGATGAAACAGAAATTCGAAAAAATGTCCCTATGCTTAGCCTTCTATCGATTCAGTATTAGACCTCATATGGATCTTTAATTATGGTACAACGCATCTAAATTGTCTGAATGCAGCCTGAAAGCAACAGAGTGCAGCAGTGCGACCAGCACAAAATAAAAAACAATTTCCCCATCCAAACACCCACTTCTTGGCATAAATCTTTGACTTCGTACTTTCGCACTTGCTCCCTTACTCAGTTTTTGTAGTTGTAGTCACGTGCATGTGTGGCTCCTAAGTGAGGGAGATATATTTTTTTCCAATCGGCTAGCCGTAAATGAGACGGCCACAAATGTGTCCCTGAATTTGCCCCCCTATCGGTGCAGGATATAAATAGTTGATCAGGATCAGTCTACATTTAAATTCCTATTATCAACACTCAACCCCCCTGTTTTATTAAAATGACCACTTTGAAAAACTACATTATCACTGCTAAGGACTCAATTAGCGATGCCGACTACTCTGCATTGAAGGGAAAGGTCAGTGACTTGGGTGGTCACATCACCGATGAATTCTCCTTGATCAAGGGATTTAGCGCCAAGTTGCCATCGATTCACTCCAGCCTGCTTTCCGATCATGAACATGTTGCCTCCGTCGAGGAAGACCTGGAGGTTAAGATTCAGGACTCCAAATAGTTACTATAGACACTACCATTGAAATAAACATAATGTCGCCATTTGATCCTCATGTAGAGAAAGCAATCAGATCGAAATCCTTATCTGTGTTGATCTTAAGTTTGATCTTGTGCCTTTTATATTCCACCAGGTAAAGGAATAATTATATATACACATATATATATATATATGTATGATATCATTAACCATTTCATCAAGCTCTAATTGATCAACTGCATGTTAAAGAATCCCCTTCTACCAATTTCCGACCGATCTTTCATAACTTTATAATTGTGTAGTTTTGATGGAAGAAAATTTTAATTGTGTAGTTTAAATAAGTTTCAATTGTATAGTATTGCTTGATCTACAGGCTTCATTTAAACTCCATCAAACTGCAAATTTAATCAATTCATCAACTTGCGAGTTTCATGGATTTTTTCATATGTGACTTTTGATCAATCCTTATCAATTTTGTTCGACTTATCCATCCTCATGAGATTTTTAAAGATAAAAGTGAAATCTTATTGACCAATTAATCGATAATTATCAACTGAAAACTATTTCTACCCTTACAATACCTCCTCAAATTCCCTTCCTATTCTGCAGTATTTCACCCCCTTAGAGATTGTACTGGCCGCCACCATAACGCTCTGGTTGCTCTCCCTAATTGAGCACAATTACGCACATTGCCGTCGCTCGATTCGGCAGTGCTCGCACCAGAACGGCTAATTAATGTGGAGGTTATGCAGCCATTCCTGCACCGAAACCCGCCGAGCCTTCCTTAGCCTGGCTCCAATAAGCTAAATCAAGTAACAAGGAGATAGATATCATGCCAGCAAAACATGAAACTCTCTTTAGGCCACAAGTCAATTAAATAGAAATACATAGATTAACAAAGATAAAGATAACAAACTTATCACCTTGACTTTTCTATCCCATAAGCCCTGTTCTCCCCCTCAAACTTCATGCCGCTCGTAGCTATAAACCTTTTTTTTTTTTCTTTTTCCTAGCGACTTGTCTAGTACATTACCCCCTTTTTACAATTCTATACACTTGTTCTGTACCCCACAGAAGGACTCAATTGACTCAATTTAGCCATGTCTGATGGTTATAACTCAGCAGCTCCAACGAGCTACCCACTGTTATCACTCCAGCCAAATTTCAAGCCCGTAGACCGTCTTTTCGAAGACAGATTGAGACAATTCACTGATGAAGGCCAGTACAGAGAACTCAACTTGCCGCACTTCTATGACAGGGGAAGACTTGATACTAATACTGAATGGTTAAACATAAAAGTTTACCGAGTTCCTGATAAGGATGGTAAAACCCAAAGACCACTTTTCAAGGATATTGATTTTGATTCCATTGAGTGGGAAGATGCCAACAAGGGTTATTCTTTCGGCCCTTCCTGGAAAACTTTCTGGTTTAAAGTTGAATGGGAAATCCCAGAAGATTGGCTTAAACATGAACAAATTCATTTTGAATGGGATTGTGGTAACGAAGGTCTTCTTTACACTGAAAAAGGGTTACCTTTGCAAGCTTTCTCCGGTAATGGCGAAAGGATTGCCTTCAAGCTTCACAAAAAATACTTTGTTTCTGGAATTCAAAGATTCTACTTGGAAGTTGCCTGTAATGGTATGTTTGGTATCAGTGATCAGGGTAATCCTGACCCAAATAGATACTTCCAACTCTCCCGTTGTGATTTGGTATTACCCAATCTCACTGCAAGAAAGTTGCGAATGGACTTTTGGATTCTCTCAGATGCAGCCAGAGAATTCCCAGGAGACCAATGGCAGAAATGGAGGGCAAATACCATTTGTAACGACATAATGGATGCATTTGATCCTGAAGACGAGTCATCGTTGGAAGTTTGCAGAAAGATTGCTCAACAATTTATTGGTAAGGATGTCGACAGCGACGAAGTTTTCCACGTCAAGACATTCAAAGGCAGAATTGATGTGTTCGGTGTAGGTAACTGTCACATTGATACAGCATGGTTGTGGCCCTTTGCTGAAACCAAGAGAAAAATTGTCCGTTCATGGACTTCACAATTGAACCTTTGTGATGACTACCCTGAATACATTTTCGTTGCCTCGCAAATGCAGCAATTCAAGTGGTTGAAGAAATACCATCCAGAAATCTTAGCTCTTATCCACAAAAAATTTGAAGTCAACCAATTCTTGCCAATTGGTGGTCTGTGGGTGGAAAACGATACCAATTTGCCCAATGGAGAATCTCTTATAAGACAATTCCTTTTGGGTCAACAGTTCCAATACAACGAGTTTGGAATCAAAGCAGACGTGTTCTGGCTTCCTGATACATTTGGATATTCGTCACAAATTCCACAAATTTGTCAAACGGTGGGGATCAATAAGTTTGTTACTCAAAAATTATCTTGGAATAACATTAACTCTTTTCCATTGAGTACTTTCAACTGGGTTGGTATTGATGGTTCGCAAGTCTTGGTTCACATGCCACCGGCAAACACCTACACGGCGGAGGCTCATTTTGGAGATGTTATGCGCTCGCAACGTCAACATAAAAACTTAAGAGATGTTCCTACCGGTTTGCTCCTCTTCGGTAAGGGAGATGGTGGCGGTGGTCCAATCCCTGATATGCTTGAGAGATTACGTCGTTGTAGAGGTGTCTCAAACGAAGTCGGTTTACTTCCAACTGTCCAATTGGGAAATACAGTGGAAGATTTCTTTGACCAAGTTTTGACCGACTCAAAGCAAGGAACTACTTTACCTAGTTGGGTCGGTGAAATTTACTTGGAATTCCATAGAGGTACTTATACTACTCAAGCAGATATTAAAAAGTACATGAGAACTGGAGAAATCAAGTTACACGACTTAGAATGGATTGCAACCCTTCTTTCAGTCCAACCCAAATACAAATACAAATACCCTAAAAAGCAGTTGCAAAAGTTGTGGGAAGACTTGTGTTTGTGCCAATTCCATGATGTTTTACCTGGAAGTTGCATTGGAATGGTTTATTATGAAGAAGCCAAGCCAATGTTGCGGAAAGTCTTGGCTAAGGCCGATAAATTGATAAGTGAGGCAATTGACGTTCTTAATGAGCACGATGGAAAGTCTACTAAGAATGCTGGAAACACTTCTAAATTGGGATTTATCAACACTCTTCCATGGGAAAGACATGAAATTGTGGCCTTGGATGAAGCTAGTGATATTTCGAAAGATGAATATCAGGTTTCAGCTGATAACAAAAACTATGTATCGATTTCTTCTAACGCCGAAGTGTCAAAAGTCAACAAATTGCTGGACATTAAGTACAAGGCCACAGTAAAGAAAGAAGGATCAGGTTTCATCCTTTCCAACGACTTGATCAAGGCTTCCATTTCAGAGGATGGTATCATTACTTCTTTGTATGACATCGAGAATGAGCGTGAGATCATTGACACTACTTCCACAAAGCAGACAGGCACGGGAGTTGTCGGAGGAAACCAATTGGTTATCTTTGATGACGAGCCTTTATCTTTCCCAGCCTGGGATACGGAATTATACTCGTTAAACAAATTTAAATTCCTCAAGGGTGGAAAAGTCACAATTAAGGAAAATGGACCACTTAAGTCTTCCGTGGTTGTGAAGCACGTTATTTCTGATAAGTCGTCAATTGAAACGGAGATCTCTATCGAAGGTATCAACGGTGATGCCGACATTGTTCAAAACAATTTTGTCAAATTCTCCTCTGACGTCGTCTGGCACGAAACCTACAAATTCTTGAAGGTTCAATTCCCTACCACCATCCACACTGCTCCAGATGCAAACTATGAGACCCAATTTGGTATTACCAGACGCCCAACTCACTGGAATACCTCTTGGGATGTCGCCAAGTTTGAGGTCTGTCACCATAAATTTATGGATTTGTCAGAATTTAACTACGGTGTCTCAATTTTAAATGACTCCAAGTACGGTGGTGCTATCCACGGTAATCTTATCAGATTGTCATTGTTGAGATCTCCAAAGGCTCCAGATGAAAAGGCTGATATGGGCAATCACCACTTTGAGTATGCTATCTTCCCACACGCAGGCAATTTGGGAGTGGATACCGTTAAATTGGGTTACAATTTCAATCACAAAATTACTAAACCACTTTTGACTAATTCCAGTGGCGGATTGGGCAACCTTGTCTCATTGGAAAGCAAGAGTGGTAGTTTGGTTTTATCTCAAATTAAGAGAGGAGAGCGTGATGAAGAATTCAGTTCTATCTATCCAAACATTGACACCGAAGACCTGGGTAAATCTAGTATAATTGTAAGAATTTACGAGGCCTTGGGAGGTTCTTCAAAGGGTAAATTGACCATCAAATTGCCCGTTAAAGCGGTGTATAAGACCAATTCACTTGAAGAAAAAATTGAAGAGGTTAAGGTCAGTAAAGAGGGAACAGTTGATGTCAAATTACGTGGATTCGAGATTGCAACCTACAAAATTGTCATCTAGTTGACTTGTGTTAAACGAGACTTCTTTCGCTTAAGAATGGAAACCTCATCGCATAGGTCAAGAAATGTGTCACATTTTCAAAAAATATGCCCCAAAAAAATACAATTAAGATCAAGAAAATCTTATCAGGAAAAAAAGTAGTTGATCAGATGATTGCCGTGATGCATTTTATCGATTAACAATCTACTCTATTGAATGTTTTCACTAATTACATTGTAGCCTAAGATAGTGACGCGTAGAACAAAATAACAACATGTAAACATACGAGAAAGATGCCTAACAATTCGACCCTTATGGTGGCTTAGAATGGAATAAGTAAGTGAAAAAATACGTCCCAAACCGGATTTACTATGCCCGATGCAGCAGGACCACGAATTTTATACATAATTCTCTTATTGTGACGCATACGAAGGTGAGTGGGGGGAAACAAGAGGAAAAAAAAACCCTTAGAAGTAAACATGAGAAATCGTACAGTAGGCGATTACTTAAGAAATTCACTCATCACGAATTGATCATTAGCATTAACTTGTAAAGATAAGATGAAACTAAACCTTGTTTTAAAAAACCTTGCCATCACCTCTTATTTTAAACAACCTCAAAAAATATTTTCATCGGCTGAGTAAATCGCGATTTGGAATTGTTTGTAAGGTATGTGATAGTACCCCACCAAGTTTAACTAGGGTAAATGTAAATTTAATGTGAATTTCCAATATGCAACCCTATACAAGAGAGTTGTGATTTTGAAAGTAGTGCAAGGGTGGATAAACGATATGTCCTTAAATCTAGAATAGAGAATTATTGACACAAACACGCCGAGAAAACCGGTATGTGCCACCCATCATAACGAAGTCGCTTAAACTTATTATTATATCCTCTTTAGACCTAAATTAACACATCACAAATCCTTGACGATGGGCTGAAATTTTAAGGTGAAAGAATTTGAAGATAATGAATTAAGCCGATTTCTCTTCGGAATCGAATTATAGCTTTTGCCTGTAGATGCTCCCCCGCGCACGTAATTGATTAAAGCATCCCCCATATCTTGGGGAGCGCAACTTCGAGAAATTTCCACTTATAGAAGTTTCTATTAATAGGCGAAAGAAGAGCAACTGCAAATTTTCGCTGGTGACTCTTAAGGCCCGAATATTGCTTTTCTTTGTACGTTTTATTTTTCGATTATTATCCTTGCATATGATTTTTGTGTACGTATTGTAGCTTTGGGTTCACCGATTGCTGTAACGGGACAGGGTCGTATTTTGGAAGATGAAATGGACTGATGCGGCAGGATTTAGAGTCATAGAGTGAAACTGCAAGCGTAGCAACTCTCGGGAATTGACATTGACGCATTTCACTTGAAATCTTGATACCCAGGTTGAAGTTTTACTTCAGATCTAGACTCCTAATCAATTTAAATCAACTAGGCTTATAATAGCAGGCTTGTTATGTACTAAATTAAGAATGTGCACGGTAAATCGCATGGTAACACCAGGGGGAAAAAACATAGTTTTTTTTTTTTGTAAAACGGAAGCCAAAGGAAAAAGTATTTACCAACGATCGGGTAAAAAAAAGAAAAGAAGTAAAAACAAAAAATTAAAATAAAAAAACAAAAGCTATGCGGTGCCGGTAATTATTCACCTATCAACAGACATAGTACAAGCACATTAAGCCCCTTGCCTCCTTACTTAGTGAAAGCATTGCATGGCTTTTGAATGTGCCGAATTAAAATCTCTTGATCTCTGTAGTTGCAGCCATCATAAACTTCCAATCAGACCCTAGTTACAACAGTGAATTTAAACCGTAGAAACTGCTGGTAGACCGTGAGCTTAAAGCTTTTTTTCCGCTTGTCAAAAAGCTATTTTTGCAATTTTATTGGATAGAAACTCGAAGGAGAATTTTTTTCTCCGATGAAAAAAACAATTCGATGCAACCATGCATTATTTTCTTCTTTTTGATTTCGCGACTATGTCACGAGCCTTTGGATGGACGAAGCCTTGCATGGGAAGGTTCGCCGCTGGACGAAAGATTTTATTATAAAAGGAAGGCAAGTTTTCCTCTTCTTTTCATTAATTAACCAATTCAAACTTATTACTTTCGCTTTTTAACAATGAAGTTCTCCTCCGCCATCATCGCCGCCTCTGTCGCTGCCCCAGCTTTCGCTGCTTACACCAACGGTACCGAGACTGTCACTGAACAATCTACCACCGTCGTCACCATCACTTCTTGTTCCGACAACAAGTGTACTGAGGTCCCAGTCACCACCGGTCTTACCACCGTCACTGAGGTCGACACCACCTACACCACTTACTGTCCTCTCACCGACGACAACACCGTCACTGAGACCGAGAAGTCCACCACCGTTGTTACCATCACTTCTTGTGCTGACAACAAGTGTACTGAAGTCCCAGTCACCACCGGTGTTTCCGTTGTCACTGAAAACGAGACCACTTACACCACTTTCTGCCCACTCACCACTGAGGCTGAATCCACCACTGCTCCAGCCACCACCGCTGCTGAGTCTACCACTGAGGCCAAGTCTACCGTCGAAGCTGAATCTACTACTGCTGCTTCTTCTTCTGTCGCTTCCGTCTCCACCGCTGTTAACGGTGCTGGTAAGGCTGCTCCAGCTTTGGCTGCTATTGCCGGTCTCGCTTTGTTGTACTAAGCGTGCTGGATTATTTAGACTGAATAAATAACCAGTGGGACATATTTACGTTTCTTAACTTTCTTGATAACCATTTAATTTCTTGCAAGTTGTGTTTTCAATAGATTTCTAATGCATTAATTCAATTTCATTTCAGTGTAGATTAAAGTGAGTGTCGTCTTCGACATACAACCTTAAGATTCTTTCAAATCTGAAACAAAACTTAAAAATTTTGTTGCAATACAATAGGGACAACACATGAATCTGAATCTAGCTCCTTTCCCAACCCTTTTTTTTTTACGAGGGGAAAACGCTGAGCCTTCAATCATGAATTGAGGTCGATAAACTTTTCAATTGTTTTTGCATTTAAGCGTCTGCATGCAAGGTGCTCTGCAGGTGGTTTAGAAAACGCACCAATGTAGTAGTACTATTTTTTGTCGGCATATTTTATTTCGCGTAATATACAAATTCCATGCCGGATAAGAGTTCCGAAGGGAGTAAAATACGAATCTTCAATATTTTCGTATTATGAGCAATTTTGTAATATGGTTATAGGTTTCAAGCTTTTTCGTATTGTATTGAGAGGTTAGTATAATTTTCCCTTTAAGGTTTCAAAATAATACTTCGTCTCCTCCCAATAAAAAATCATGATCAGAGGCTGAGTCGTCTACCATTACACGGGATTGAATATTCTCAACCACTTGTGAAACCTTACCATCTAATTTGTGGTAGTTTAATTCACTAATGCCGTACACTTTGATGTTGGAGATCCCACACTTGGTATTTTTTTCGGTTTCAAAATGAATGTAGATGTCATGAATAGGGATGCGTAAATTAACAAGGATAAGTGGTAATTGTATAGCGATTGTTTGCTTATAAGTGGACACGGTAACCTCCTTTATCTTTAGATATTTTGTAAGGTATTTTTGTGAGTACAGCACGAGTTCAGGCTGTTTCTCATTATCAGTTTCAAATTTGATGTCAGTTAATTTCTGGGCAAGTCTGGCCTTATCTTTGCTAGTTTTAGGTTTAATGTAGATGGTGATTTTAGAAGGTGGGGTATGTTCTTGATCAATTGGGCTTTGTATCACCACGTCTGTAGGAATGATTTTATTATACAATCGAACCCCCACTGAACATTGATTCAGGGTACAACTCCAACTCTCTGTACCGTCAATTAAGACGTTATTTGCGTTAAACTTCCATTGGTTCGGATTTGGTATACTGCTTGAGAGATAGTCGTACCAGCCAAACACCATCTTCCCTAACAATGATCTTTTTTCATTCCCAGGTGGCCCAGGAAGTGTCAAGAAGCCCAAGATCCTGGACCCTAGACTATACTCGGCATAATTTATCTTGAGAGTCACCTCGGAGAACTCATCGAGGAAATTGTCTAATAAAATCCCATTGGCACTCTTCCTGAAGAGCAGATCTTGGGTATTGTTAAGAGCTGGGTCATGACTTAAAAGGGTCAAATCATCTATCAAATTAGTAACTTTCCGCCATGTTCTCAGTTCGCTGGACTCTAATTTTGTCGCGATAAGTGATTCTAACATCTCTTTAGTAATAAAGTCATTTGAGTTTGGTTGCGTCTCAAAGAAATGGGCGATCTCTGTTCTCAATTCTCTTGATCTTAATTCTTGTTTGCCATCATGGTAATCCTCGATGAATGAGTACAAGAAGGTTCGAAACTCGGGTTTTAACTTAATAGCACCATTGTGAATAGTTACTGGGATCTTTTGTGGAAGAACTTCCAACACTTCTTGTATGATGTCTTTTTTAAGCCCTCCAATGTTTGTCGATATGGCTGCAATATCCTTTAATTTAGAGTCAAAAGAATTAAGCTTGGCCTCAAGTTTCTCTGGATCGCTGTTCCCTAAAAACTGAACAACTTGTCTTTTCAAAGTGTTCAACTCTTGTTTTAAATGGTTGACCACATCTTCAGCGGGCGAATTTTGTGAAGTCTCAAGTTCTCCGAATCTAGAGGAAATAGCTTCAAACTTAGAATTTAGACTTGCAGTGATGCTGTTAAGATTTTTGGCAATTACTTCCTGCTGAGATTGGAGTTTCTCATGATCGTTCTTAAGTGCTTTCTGATCATCTCTAAGCCTTTTATTGGTTAATTCTAGACGCGTTGCTGTTTCATATAACCACTCTAATCTCTTAGAAGCATCGATTGGTAGACCTGGCAAAGAAGTTGATGGATTAAAAGCCACAATTAATAAGATAGATAAAAGAAGTAAAATTAAGCCGATTCCGAATGATATTAAGTAATTCCATCTCTTAGATTTGGAAAAAGGCTGTGCTAAGGCTAGCTCATCTCGTTGGACAGATGGTATTTCTTGGTAACTTGGCACTGGTGCGGGGATGTCTTCGTCGGATTGGCTCTCTACTTCGGTCAGGTCATCGTAGTATGGATCTAGATGATCTATTTCAACCAGACCGGTTTTTTCGTATTCTTGGTAAGCTTTTTGGTAGTTTCTCGTGTCATTTGAGGATTGATGCTGGAAAATATTCACTACTTGATCATGTGGGGATGCGTATTTGGAGCGTAAGGGCTTTGCTGGAGCGACTCTATCGTAATAATGAATGGATATATCATCGTCAGTCTCTCCTACAAGTCTAGGAAGGCTGGGGAATCTGGACATGGCGCAGGTGTGCGTAGATGCTGCTATTTAAATCTAAACTGTGGTTAATCTGTTTTTGTTATGAGTGCGAATCGGAAATCCACAGTGTCCACACTTTTAGTGGGGAACATCATTATACACGAATTAAATCAATAGATGCAAGCGAAACACACTTTTAGGTATGGCTTGGCGCCACTGCAAACGCGGTGTTTGTTTTGAAATAGTCACCATAATCCACAATTATTTACAAGGTCGATTGCGTCTTCTTCATGAACACTATTTGTTCTAAATTTATCTACATCTCTACAGCAAACTCTAATAATTCATCATCACAGTACATTAAATTTCTATTTAAAATTGCTTAAGAAGACCTTCAGACTTGGTGATGTCAGAGTAGCTTCCACCGTCTTCGTGACCAGAAAATACAATAGTACCATCCTTGATAACAATAGAGTATCTGGCGGTTCTCAAACCGAAACCTGCGGCTGACAAGTCGACCAAGTAGTTGTCTCCTAATTCCTTAGACAAAGCTCCGTTAGGGTCGGTAGCGAAGATAACGTAGTTTTCCTCATTTTTGTAGCCCAAAGCCTTACCCCAAGCAGCGTTGACGAAAGGATCGTTAGCAGTGAGGACAATAATCTTGTCAACACCCTTGGCCTTAAATTTTTCAACGTCAGCAAGGTAACCAGGAATGTGTTGCTCGGTACAAGTTGGAGTGAATGCACCTGGAGCGGCGGTAATAACCACGGTCTTACCTGGCAATTCCTTGGCTAAGTCGAAAATTTGAGGGTTAGCACAAGAGGCAATGTCTTCATTTTCCTTGGCGAAAGGAATGTACTTCAACTTGACATCGGTTGGGAACTTAGAGTTAACTATGGATTAGTATTGAACCAAAGACGATTTGAATTGACTCCTGAAGTAAAGAATTGCCTCAATGGAGTTGAATTCAATAGTATAATAAAATTGACCTAAAGCCGAAGGGAGTGGAGTATAAATTGAAATTGACATGGAAAGAGGCACACCACTTTATCAATTGAACGATTGATCATTCGTCTTGTCTCACTTCTCCTTCATCAATGGCATCATTCAAAGTACATACCTGCTGGTGCGGACATTTTGGTGGATTTCTGGTTGCTATTAATTGAACTAATTCAACAATATTAGAGTTTTCAATGGGATGAGGGGGCACTTTTATACACGCTATGGAGCTGAAAAGTCCGACCAAATTAAATGAGATCCTCCAATTATGCAACCATGCGCTTGGTAAGCACAGTATTTTTTTTATCGCGGCGATCGAAATTAATCAGCATCTAGACCGAGTTTTCCCCCCACCAGATGGGGTCTCTCTACAATGTGGGGGAATTAAATTCGAATTAACGCAATTTGTTTGCTACCAACTCCCTCTTAACTTTCAAATTAACCCAAAAATTCGTGGATTACATACCAATTGACCCCCCAATTGAACTGTTCAATCCAATCTCTCCGTGATGGCGCAATGCTCTCTTGCCGAGTCGGCTTAAATTGGGCCCGCTACTCTAGGCGCATAATAGCGTCAGCACTAAGCAATTTTCGCCATGGCCGCTTAAAATTGTTGCTACAAAATCTTGAACCGCAACCCGCAAAAGCACTGATTACCTCATTTTGCACCATGACAATTGTAATAATTAACTTAACGATTGTCTAGATCTGCTCCAAATCCCGGAGATACTCTTTGTGTGGGAATAATTAATTTATCATGATTAACAATATTAATATGTTTATGCGTTTAACTCCGATATAGGTTAAAAGCGATTTGTAAGTGGGCTATTCTAGTTGCAAATAAACATAACTGTGGTGGTATTTCTCAACAAATTAACCGTTGAGTTTGCCGTTAAAGTTTTCGGTATATTTCTTAATGCTTCTCTGCACATTTTGTCTGCATATTTCTTCTTTTTTTTGTCATCTTTTATCATCATAATTCAAATTATTTCAACATCATCAGTAGGTTCAACAATATTACTTCTATTCAATAATTCGAACTACCGAAACCAAAGGTCCCAAATTCAAAACCTCTATATTCAAAGTCTCTGAATTTGAGTCTCTCAATTGCCTTTTCCGCTTTGCCAACGAGTCAAATATTTACTTCCTTTTCTACACTCAAAATTTGTTAACCTTTTCGATCTCTACACAAATAAACTCAACACTACCGACAAAACGCTCCCCGCAAAATAGCCCATCTGCCCACCAATCAATAAAGTAATTGGCCATTGTTGCCAGTCTCGGTCCCAGTCCAAAGGAATTGGCAATACTCCGAACCAAGTACCAACAATGCCGGCAGTAGCGCTAAATATTAATTGATTGGACGATAATACTGGCAAAAGTTTGTCTTCACCTGGGGCAAAAGCTGAACGTAACAAGGCAAAATTTAATTTATAGTAAACCAACAAAGGTAAAAATATTAAACCCAGCAAGTTTAATGCAAGCAAATAAGTTTCGACAAGTAAGCCATACATCGGGGCACCCAATAATATTAAAGTGATGAATAAAGGTCCACTAAGTAAAACGGTAACCACCACTGAGCTAAATAAAAGAAGGAATTCATTTTCATCGGAATGTCCCTTTTTCGTCTTCAATGCAGCTCTAGTAATGATAATAAGTATACAATATGCAACCTGGCACGCGTAAAGAGTATATGCTGCTGTAGTTAATCCCTTACGAGGGTCTGTTATTAAAATGGGGTAAACGTATGCTAACAACGCGGGAACATGAACAGGAATGAGAGTCCATGAGTGGAAATTTGCTAACGATGAAGCTAATTTCTTCGTTGAAATGGTATTGGCATCTTCTGCCGATGAACCGGCAAACTTGACGCTCTTTCTGGGCTTAGAACTGCTACCCATTGCCCCACGTTGTACGGTTAAAACTCAAGTGGTTGAAACTTCAAAAACGTTTAAAAAAAAAAGAACGGTACTTTTTTTTTGGTGCACGCTCCTAAGAAAGATGATACCAAGCTCTTATAATTTTTACAGTATATTAAGTTATTGTTAATATTTATCTATAATAATTTTATGATATTTATCTATAATTATTTATAAATATATATAAACTTCCTGGAAATTTACATATTCTTCAAGACGTTGTCAAACTCGATTAAATCCTTCCAAACATCTTGGTAACTGTTGGCACCAACCTTCATCACAAAATTTCGCTTTCTATCCTCAGTAAGGTATGGGAATACCAGAATAACATCACAATCTAACATTGGTTTCAGGTTGGAGTCATTAGAAACCATTGGTAAATCACCAAAGCGGTTCAATCTCGGATTCAAACCGCAAAAATGATACTCTTTATCGATAGCCTGTTGTTGCAACACGTACATTCGCATATACGTGGATTCACTCACAGGGAAAACGACAAAGAACGACCCATCCACAGTGGAACCCACACACTGGAAATTGTCCAGTTCGATCTTATTTACCTCTTCATTTTTGGGTAATGATCTCAAACAAGTGGGGGTAGAGTTGATCTTAAAGGCCGTCTTTTCAAGTAATCTTTGACCATTTAAAGATGTTGGATCTTCTGGGTCAAATTTTAAAATATGCAAGATATTATTCTTATCAGCGACCAAAATGTAAAGCTCTTCATCTCGCACGATGAAATCAGCACAGCAAACGTCAATTGATTGTAAATCCTTTCCGAGCAATATCATTCGGAACGGCTCGGCGTCAAATCCAGCAAGCCAAATACTTTTTAATGTATCTCCAAGAATAAGCATGTTTCCAAAGCTCTTGGCTTCTGTAACATATACTGAAGTATCCAAGAAGGCAACCGGAACAACACCATTATCTTGCAAGTCACGAACGATGACTTTTTGTCCCTGACTCACTAAGAATCTTCCACTGAGCTCACAAATGGCCGTGGCTGCACCCTTGGTGTCTTCTTGAAAATATTCCTTGAACTTATGATTTGTCTCAGGTTTACCTGGCTCTGGAATAATATCGATGATTTCGTAAATCTTGAAACTTCCATTGGATTGCAAATCTTCCATTCTGAATTTTCCCGTACCCACCACGATGAATTCTTTTTTACTTTTGAACCGTTTGTGAGCAATTCCAACGTCCAAGTCCATAGATTTGACGGACATACCAACTTCGTTTTCTTCAAAATCTATAGAATCAATGACTGTCCATGAAATTGGGGAGACTAACCTAATATGTCCTTTGTAAGTGGTGGCAGGAGTCTTTGTATCATCGGTTCCAACAATTGGATTACCTTCTTCGTCAAGACAATTGTATGGAAGCTCTTCGTAAGTAGAAACACTGTAGGTATTACTCAGACGATGGAACGCGACTCCCTTAATAGTTTCACCAATATGAACAGATTTCAGAGGCCATTTATTGTCGTAGTTAAAATCTTGAGGTATTTCTCCAATTCTGGCATTCTTCTTGCCATCAAGGAAGATAAATCCATTTTGGATTCTCTCATCGGAGTACGAGGCAAATGAAACGCTTTCAATCTTCGAAAATGGAAAAATTCTAGGAATAGCGTGCTCGGTCTTAGTTATCCAATATGGTGTAACACCGGTCAAGAATAAACCCGAATACCCACTACAATTGGACATGTAAACAAGTCTTCTTTCAATGGTTGTTCCCGCGGGATACGCATTCTCTGGTGCACCAGTTATTTTCAAATCTTTCTGCTTGACAAATTGGTAGTTTTCGCCGTCAAAAAACAATTTGTACATAATGACTTGTCCTCCGACAGTTAAAACATTTAAATATTCATCTTGCAAATCCTTTTCAGCAGATTTACCGAGACTATTAAGAACAACTTGCTTAATGAATGGATCTGGCATAGTTTCTTTATTTTCGAAGAAACCCAAAGTGAGGTGTTCGGTGAACTTCTCAAAATCGTTTAATTGATAACATTTTTCTTTGTGGTATCTGCTGAAAACTACAATTCTGTTATCACCTGTGACCAAGACGAAAAGAGTGGTCTTGAGAGTAGCGGTGTCCTCACTATTTACAGTCGGCGTCTTTACTGATGCTGAACTATGTTTTCTTTTTGTTCCTCTATTGAAAAGAACGTTGATATCTTTTTCCACCGCAGTAAGTAATTTGGAGGAGGTGATATAACCAGTCGTTATAAGCACGTCTGATAAGATCTTGGGGAGATCAACCTTGGTGAATGAAAAAGCGTAGGTGTTGACCGAAAAAATCAAGGCTTCACCCGAGGAAATTGTCAAAAGAATAAACTCCTCACGTTGTGTAGCATAAAGAATTTCGTCCCCAGCTTCTAAGTTTAAGAGCGACTTTTTCAAAGATGCAACTTTCTTGAATTCGGAATCGTACATTATCACTTTTTTCGAAGTGACCTGAATAGAGAACAGACCATTCTCCAATTCAAAAAGCGACACTGTCCTCGAATTGTTTATAAAATCTTTAGCATCTAATCGTGCAAAAGACTTGTTAATTTGGAAAATTTCAGATTTTTGATTAACATCATCCGAAGTGACCAAAAACTTTTTGGAAATGGTCCACATTCTATTAATCAGTGAGAAACTAAGCGATGATTTTATGATCGGCTGGATGTTGGGTGTAAAAATGCTCAAAGACCCCTGACTTCCCAGCCCTTTCGCAGCCACTATGGATACTTCTCCAAAGCCTGGATTGGGTAAATTTGCCTTGAACTTATCCAATGTGTAGTGTCCGAAAGTAAAGGAAGAAATTGGACCGTGATTCATTAAGGTATCGTGCTTGATGAAGACAATATTACCATTTTTGACGTTGACCTTTTCCTGTACCTCTTCGTCTTCGTACAAGTCTTCGTCATCGTCAATATCGTTATTGTCTGCCTTTTTACTAACCTCATTGATTTGCTTTTGTGTTTCAACGAGTTGCAGATCATCTCCATCATCTCTAGTTGCTTCTATTAAGTAATTGTCACCGTTTTTATTACTGGCAAAGATTAAATTGTTGTCCAATAATGCACATTCACCTGGGTAGTTGAATTGAAGGGACTTGTGGTGTTCTGGGAGCAATTTTTCGATGGAGACTTTTTTAATAGACTTACCGTCAATGCTAAATACAACGTAATAAAATTCACCATTTTCTAATATCATGAGTAATCTGTTTTCATTTGGAACAGGAGTTATAGTACAATTTTCCAACTTGATATCCAAATCTGATTGGTCAAGGTAGGATTTTATGGAGCTTGTAGCGGAAGCAACAAATTTATTGACGGCAATTCTTCTTGAGATACCACCAGTGTCAATATGGATTATCTCGTTTGCACCGATAAGTAAACTACCATTGAATGGCAGAGGCAATGGAACGATTCTATCAACATCATATGGTAAATTTTCCACCTTTAAAACGGTTGTTGGGTTTCTGGTTTCTATGTCAAGTGAAATGAGCATGAAATTGACATTATCCTTAACATTTGGTAAGTTTCCTGCCCATGTTGGGTTAGAGACAGACAAAATGGCCAATGTTGGTTCTCGATAATTGTATAAAAATTGAAGGTCAATTAAGTCGACAATACTAGGATCAATTGCTTGAGCATCCATCATAAAACTTGGATAATGCAAATCTGTATTTTCTATCCCTGGACCTTTAGAAGTATGACCATTGGTCACGATTGAAGTATCGGCGTCTTCCATATCACTGTCCTCATCAGAAGTGACAAACGGTAAAAATACCAATATATTCTTGAATCTCATACATGCACAAGAGTTTGAATTTGGCTCGAGAATTAAGTGTGTTTTTGTCAAGGTCTCAAAAGTTGTGTTTTTGATGGCGTTTTCATAATAGTGAAGCGACACGGTGGTGATCGAATGATAGCGATGGTTCCATTTGACAAGCGACATTTTGGCCGATTTCGTGGAAACAAGAAGGTAGTCTAAATCGGGATTCTCTATAGTACGAACAGCCTTTAAATCTGTAACTTGACCATGCAATTTGAACTGTTGAATGAGTTTCAACCGGAATTTTCCACTTTTAGTCTTTACGGGTTCGAAGACCTGAAGAAGCGATGACTTGGCAATGACCAAATGCTTCACCAAAGGCAGAATCAAGTTACATCCAATGGAGTGCGAGACCCTCGTGGGCTCGATGAACTCACAATACGCATCCATCTTGTGGCTAAAATTGCAACGCTAAACTGCCTTTGATGTTGAGATGGGGGAGGGGGAACTTTATGGTGGTGGACGCCCTATATACAGGACATCAAGGTCGTGACTGAGGATGGTAAGGGACAGACATACTTTTTGCTGTGGAGGGAGAAATTATTTCGCCAGGGAAAGCAGGTATCGCAAGGATTATATGACAAATGAAATAAAAGTATAGGAATTTGTGCGTCTTCGAAGCGTTGACGCCCCCAAAAGCTCCCCTCTAGAGATAGCACCGTTTAGACGCCAAACAAGCGACCTCTAGCTCGTGACTACCAAAAATGCGATGTCTGTAAGAAACCCGGAAACAAAGACAGATTGGATTGGGAATTCAAAAAAGTGTAAAGTTGAAGAGGTTTGACTATATAATTGAATGTTTTGATTAGTAAGGAGTAAGATTTGTTAGTAATGTTAGTTTATAAAAGATTTATTTAATGAGATATATGATGATTTTGTCAAAACATTTCACCGGTTTAATGGAGAATAATTTGTTGGAGTCAAAGTGGGAAGATTGTGATTATTGTAGGTCGAAGTAAATGTGAATAAGCGGGAGAAATATAGAGACAAAGAGAGACAAAGAGGAAGATACATATAAGTTGCAGAGAAAATCTTAACATTTGAATAAAGAAAAAAATAAGTTAGGGAAGACTAATGCATCTTTAATGTTTCAAACTTTCTCGATTTCTAAGGTCTACACTTTTTTTCGTATCGTCTAAATTATCATTAATATATATAGAAAAGCGGTGATGCTCTGGGCTACCACAATAGACTAATGGTGTGCCCTAGAAAGAAACAAGTGATAAAAGAAAACTCGTTGCAAGCTGCCGCGAAGAAAGTCGTTCATCATAGAATTGTAGTTACAAGTATTCTATAATTACAACAAAGCAACAGCAGCTGGAGCAAGAGCAAGAATAGCGTTCACGATGGCAGCTCTGTCACCACCGTTACTGGAGGTGATGACTGGGACGGTCACAGTGGAGGCAGAAGCGGTGCTGCTCAGGAGAGTGGAAGAGGCTGGGGTCTCGGTGACAATGGCATTGGTGATGACATTGACGGTAGAGTCAGAGGTGGTCACAGTCTTGGCAGTGGTCTCTGAAGAAGCTTCGACGGAAGTTTCAGGGCAAGTGGTGGTGGTCTCAGTGACTTCTTCGGTAGTCTTAGCTTCAGTGGTCTTGGCCTCAGTGGTCTTAGCCTCAGTGGTTTGTTCAGTGGTCTTTTCAGTGGTCTTAGCCTCAGTGGTCTCCTCAGTAGTTGGAGCAACAGTGGTCTTAGACTCGCTAGTAAGTGGGCAGAAGGTAGTGTAAGTAGTCTCTTCTTCAGTAATACAGGTGACACCAGTGGTAACTGGGACTTCAGTGCACTTGTTGTCAGAACAAGAAGTGATGGTGATAACAGTGGTAGACTTTTCAGTTACAGTTTCAGCAGACTCAGTAGAGAGAGGGCAGTAAGTGGTGTAAGTGGTGTCAACGTCAGTAACAGTAGTAAGACCAGTGGTGACTGGAACTTCAGAACACTTGTTGTCGGAACAAGAAGTGATGGTGATGACGGTGGTGGACTTGTCGGTGACAGTCTCAGCGTCGTCAGTGACTGGAGCAGCAGTAGTAGCTGGAGCAGCAGTGGTAGCTGGAACATCAGAGGTGGTCTCTGGGCAGACGGTAGTAACAACAGTGACCTCACCGTTTTCAGTAGTGGTGTAAGTGGTCAAGCTCTCGGTGGTTTCAGCAGAAACTGGAACGACAGTAGTCAAAACGGTTTCAACACCGTCAACAACAGTGGTCAAAGTGGTGAGACTTTCGAGGTCAGTGGTAACGGTACAAGCACCAGAGTCGTCACAAACGGTCTTGGTGACGTAGAAAGAGTCTTCATCGGTAACAGTTTCGTAGTCGTAGATGGTAGACTTGGACTTAGCTGAGGAAGATGCATCGTTGGCAGCCAAAACTTGAGTGGCCAGTGGGAGAACAACAGCAGTGGCACTGGAGTTGAAGTATCCGGCAAAGGTCAGAGACTCTAACACTGGGATACATGTGGAACACACAACGGTGGATTGAATGGTGCTCAAAGAGGACTCGGCGGAAGCGGAGGCAGCAAGGGCCACTATAGGAATGTAAGACTTCATTGTATATGGGGATATGTGTGAACTCGGAGTTTGAGTATTAATCTGGTAGGCCTTTTCGATGGAAGCTACAGAAATATGCTAGATGATGATGGATGAAGATAGGGCAGATTGAGCTGGCTTTATAGATCGTTTGTTCAAAACCTTGCTGGACAGCTCAGCCCATCACTCTACGCATCTCCAGGTCAACTGGCCTCCTTCGGGCCTAATGCCCAGGTATTTGCGCTGGTCACAGTGCCAGGTGCGGCCATTTGCAGCATTTTTGAGCCTCGCAGGGCGCATTTTAATTTCCTGCAGCTTCCAATTTCGCTGTCGTAGCCAGCGCGGATATGGGACTTTGTGCAGGAAATGCCGTACCCAGAGCGATGCCATCTGATTAAGTTCTTGAATAGGCACGACTTCAAGCCTCGAATTCCGCCAGAATTACCTGTGGTTGTTAAGAAGGTTGCCTTGCCATAGATGAGAGTGTTTACAGTTATCCTATTTTTAGTTGCTGCTGTAACTGCAAGTAGCTGGTGGAGCAGTATCCCTGGCTGGGACCGATTAGTTCAAGTACTTCCAGTCGTCGCAGGCCTGCCCGATTCGGCATTTGATGAGATCAACTCCATCGAGATCACTGATAATGACTACATGCTGAAGCTAGGACAAGCCAGATTCCAGTTTTTCTACTTCTATTCGAACGACTGTAAGTACTGCCGACTCTTTGAACCGGATTTCGCTATTTTAGAACAATTGTTCCACCCGGCTCATAGCCTTCCCCAGTTGCAATTAGTGAAGGTCAATGCACCTAAAAATAGCAAATTGAGCTCACTTTTCTCCCTCAGAAGTTATCCCACATTACTCATATTAAACAACGAAACTAAAGAGATCCTTAGGTTTGAGCACGAACGTACTTTGAATAACGTTGTGGACTTTATAACAACCATCACTTCGATCGAGCCGGACCATGATCACTACAAGCTGCCAATTTTCGCTGTCAATGACAAAAATTTGGATACATTATTAGCCAGCCGAGAAGTTGACACACTTATTGTCTTGACAAGCGAATGGGCACGAGACTGGATGAAGCTCTACTCGCCTACTCATTTCTACCAATCTTTCCCGAAATTATACCGCTCTTCGCGCATAACGTTTGCTCTTGCAGATGTGGAGAAGTCCGACAGCCAGCACATTTTAAAACTGTTCCGAGTGAGCAACACCCCCTCTGCTGTCTTCCTCAGCAAATCTGGGAGAGTTAAAGAGCTCCAAACTTCTACAGAGGGACCTTTGTCAAGTGACAGACTTACCGATGAACAATTGCAAGATTTCGTAAATCATTTGGATGATGACGCACCTCATCATGGAAGATGGTTTGAAAGCTTCGAGGAATTTACCGTTCGTGATTTGAAACATGCTGGTTCCGAAAACGGTAATAATTACGAAGAATCTTTTGACTCAACCGTTAACGATTCGGATGATGAACATGGCTTAGATCCGCAGTATCAAGAGCTTTTAGCTGAGTTTCATTTATAGACTAAATAAGTATATTGCCCGCATACATTTATTATTTTTTTTCACAATTATTCCGGATCGGAAAAATTGCAAGCGCTGCGTTATTTACAAGGCTTGCCAAGTTGAAGCACAGAAAATCAAATTGGATCCCCGTTATACGAGATCGACAATAACCGGGTGATTTGGTTATGAGTTCTTTTTGAATTTGAATATAAGTACACAAGATACACACCCTACGAGCGCAATTTTTCATACAATGTTATCGCAGCCACAGTTGCACAATCACGTTCGGCTCAGTGCTTATTTTCCCGATTATTCGTTCGGCTAGCATCTATTTCTACTCTCATTTGATAACGGAAAGGCATAATACAGCCACACTATGTCTTTTTTCCTCTGAAAATGTGATGATTTAAATCATTGATAAGCCGTAGTATATATAAAGACCATAGCATCGTATTTGTACGCCATTGAAGATGGTCAATTTGCCATGGTGGATACCTCAAGAAAGAATCGTGGTGGAAACAGAGGAAGAAATAGCTTCAGCGTACACCGGAGGAGCTAATAAATCTAAGGAAATCAAGGAATATAGAGACGAAGCCAACAGACCTTGGTGGAAATTTTTCGACGAATATGAATACCGTAAAAATGTCCCGAAATGGACCTGGTTCGGCACCGGAACAACACCAGAAGAACGCAAATTATTGTTAAAACTTGATTTACATATCGTTATTTATGCAATGATTGGTTATTGGTGCAAATATTTTGATGCAACCAATTTAACCAATGCGTACGTTTCTGGTATGAAGGAAGATATTGGAATGAAGGGAAACGACTTGATCGATACACAGGTTCTTTTATTGGTTGCAAACATTATTTTTTGTCTTCCTATGACTTACCTTTTACCTAGAGTACCAAGTAATTACTTGCTTTTCGTGGCCGAATTCTTGTGGTCACTTTTTACTTTGGTAACGTTTGCAGCTCCTAATGTAAAAACTTTGCAGGCATTTAGGTTTTTCTTGGGTGGATTTGAAACCGTTTATTTTCCAGTTATTCATTATACTTTGGCCAATTACTACAAAACTTCAGAAATATCTTCAAGAGCTAGTATATTTTATTGTGGCCAATACTTGGGTATCCTTACTTCTGGATTACTTCAAGGTGCTATTTATGATAGTTTAAATGGTGTTGCAGGACTAGCTGGCTGGAAATGGATGTTTATTATCGACGGTATAGTTTCTTTTGCCGTAGCCTTTGCCGCTATATGGGCCATCCCAGGAAATCCTTTTAAATGTTATTCGATCTTTTTGACTGATGATGATATTAAGCTTTGTCGAAAGAGAATGAGAGAAAATGGTACCGATGGAGGAGAAAATCTTAAAAGTTTCTTTGACTGGGCAACTTGGAAAAAAATGCTTCTGTCATGGCATTTTTACATCTTTACATTAGCTGGTATTGGAGGTTTCTGTGCGAATGCAACCTCCGCTGGTGGCTTTGCTTTGTGGTTGAAATCAGTAAAAAAATATGAAGTGGGAGAGTTGAATAGATTGACTGCCATACCGCCAGCATTGGGTATAGCTTATGTGTTGTTCACCTGTTTCACAGCCGATATAACTCAAAAAAGATTTGCTATGGTCATACTAGCTCAGAGTTTTAATTTGATATCTTGTACAATGCTTGCAGCTTGGAATATTCCTATTAACGCCAAATGGTTTGCTTTTTACTTCGGATATTGGTCGTGGGCCCAGCTGTCGGTTTTCAATCCAATGCTTAACGATATCCTACGTCATGATCAGAATTTAAGATCCATTGAGTGGACTACAATTTATATTTTGGGAATGCAAGCCTATGCCTGGATATCAAAAATTGCATGGCCAACCGTGGAGGCACCTAAGTTTACTAAAGGTTATATCACTGCAGGAACATTCGGAATGTTTCAAGCGGCCATGATGGCTATAGGTTATTTCTTTTATAAAAGAGATGAAAGAGCTCGTGCGTCACAAGAAGGTATTATTTTGTACAATTCTGCCAAAGGTGATCCATTCCCAGAAGCAATTGAAGATGAACGTCATCTGGAAACCGTTTCTTTGGAGAAAAATACAGAAAAGGTAATTGTAAGAGAGAGATACGATTCCAATAGCGATTAGCGTGTCGAAGATCATATTATTATTAATACTTACTATTGCAACAAAAGTTTAAGAAGAAGAATGTAAAACCCTTATAAAATTCCCTTATAAAATTTTCATGTTATTAGAAGAGAGTGGTGTATTGGCGCGGCTAGATTGAAACTGATGACTAAAGCCAAAAACTGGGAAACAACTAATTTGATGTTTTATGACCTCCACCTTATTCTCTACAAGCCTTGAAATATTTCACAATTTATTTTTGCTGTAGAGACCTACTTATGACAATAAATTTCTGTACCAGCTAGTTTTGATTTTTTCTTCTCCATCGTAAGCAAGCTGTTCATTTTCAACTTTGAATAAATCTTCTTCTATTTCGACTTTCTCCGATTCGTGAAACATATTACGCTCCCTCTTGAAAAGCCTTCCCGAAACATACAATACCACAATTATGGGAATAGTAATATAAGCAGCAAAAAAATTACTTACAGACCACCCTGAAGGGAAAAAAACACCATAACCGTTTGTAATTGCAAGGATACTGAAGAAGCAAATACAAAAATATGCTCCGAAAATTTGTAATTTTGGTTTGTAAGGAACCCTGTCAAACAAGTTTTGGGCGATAACTGCTTTTCTGTACCTTAAGAAAGTAGTAGAAACTATGACCCAACTTATAAAACCAGAAATAGTGGTGATATTACTGAGCCATGTGAACACTTGCGAGGAAGCAGTGGAACAATTCAAGTAGGCTAACAAGGTAAATAAACCAGTCAAAGACACACTATAAATAGGAACACCGTATTTGTTAGTTTTCGAAAATATTTTTGGTGCATCACCTTTCAAAGCCATAGCATAAAGGCCTCTACTAGCAGCATAGTGATAAGCGTTACCAGCACTGCACGCAGATGTCAAAATACAAGCGTTTATGATATGGTTCAAAACAGGGATTCCGGCGTTTTGAATACCAATAACAAAAGGACTGGCAGCAGCGTTAGAAGCACCCGCCGAGATGGCTCCCAACAATCGAGGATCATTGTAGGCAACAATAATAGATGCAATTAATGGTGCCATAACGAAGAAAAAAACTAATCTGTAAAAAAATGTTCCGCATGTCCTTGGTACATTCTTTCTTGGGTTTTCAGCCTCTGATGCACATGATGTAAGTAACTCAGGGACCAATACAAAACTGAAACCGCTCTTGACTAAAGCAGTCCAAAACGCCAAAAACTTTCCAGTATTTCCTTCCACCAAGTGTTCCGTAAAAGCGCCAGGCTTTTTCCAGTAGTGAAAGCCCAAAACATGGTTTTGATTTGGTGCTCCGCCAAAGAAGATAACTATACCCACAATAAAGATCCCGAGGAGACATAGGATTTTAATAATTGAAATCCAGAATTCAGCCTCCCCAAAAAATTTGACTGGAGAAAAGTTGATGATTAAGGAAATAGCACAAAAGATAGTAATAAAAATAGCTGGATTTGCATCGGTCCAGTATTGAATAATGAATGAGCAGGCGGTGATTTCAGCTGGCGTACTGATAGCATAAGCGTAAAAAAGATTCCAGCCAGCAGCAAACGAAATTGACTTACTGCAATACCTCCTACTCATAGAATAAAGCATGGCTTCACCAGGTAAAGGTATGAAAGAGACCATTTCACCTAACTGGCTCATAATAGTCCAAACTAATACAGACATAATCATATAAGACATCAACAATGGCGCTGGGCCAGATGTACTTAAAGATCCTCCTGTGCTTATAAATAAACCTGTCCCAATACCACCACCAAAGGTAATCAATTGTAAATGTCGCGCACTTAGCCCACGAACAGTTTCATTTTCCTTGACTAGCGCATTATCACCTTGACTTTCCCTGTCAGACACCAGGGCCACTTCGATGTCGAAATTCGTTTTTTTGCCAAATACATTCATCTTTAAAAAGAAGGTTGGGTTGGTTTGAATCTAATTACCTCCAGCATATACCTCTTATATACCACTTTTGTACCACTTTTAGTGTTCAGTATATTATCAATTTGCAGCAATTTGCTGCCTGTGTGCAGAATTACCCAAAAGGGATGTCGCCGACTTTGTCTTATCTCTAGGTCAACAATCATGGAAACAGAATTGACTCAGGCCTGATAACGCTTTTTGTGGAGAACCAAAAACAAGAAAATAATCATGCTTCACTCTTTATCGATAAACATTACTCATGAATTTGACACTTCAAAATTTAAGCGACAGCCGTATTCTGAGTTTGCTATCTTGAGATAAGATGATACCCAAAGTCGATACTTCAACAGATAAGGAGAAGTTTTGATTGGCTTGTCATCAAATTTTAAGAGATAATTCATCATCTTCAATTGATTTCAATGTTGAACGCTTATCTTAGATCTCATCGATTAGTGTCGATAAAATCATTTCGTTTCGAACAGATGACCTAGAAAAGCTTGGCTGGTTTTCAAACTTGATTCAATCTATTCGTAAAAGAAGCATTTTTTGAAAAAGGATCCGCCTTTTTGGGCAAACGGCAATATGCTATCTACCAGACAGCTTCGATTTTGTTCCTCTGCAAACCTCTCGGGTGCAAAGAGAGAATAGTGAAGAAGAATTTCAAAATTGGATCAACATAAACTCAAGAAATAAAAGATGTATTTTTTTTTTCCTTTACCACACCTTTATTGTTTTATGCTATTACTATAAACAAAGTCTTTGCAAAACACAAATTATAATCATTTGTTTTCGAGTGTCACTACGTCAAGATGGAACTCAAAGTTTCATAGTGATTAGCGCACAATTTGCTACAAAACGTGGTACCAAAGCGTCAATAAACCGCTTTGCTACGTTGACCAAAATCATAAAGAATGTGTATATCACAATTTTGTAGAAATTGTCTTTCGGTTTAATCGTGGATTTATAAATATGTTTGCATCAAAGTATAGATTTATCTTGGTCTCTGTAAAGACAATTCGTTGTATAAGCATTAGATATTAATTTAAAAAAAGAGTAACGGTAAAAATAAGAATAATTTCTTGTGATTTCGAGCTGCAAGATTATGTGGAGAGGCCGTTGAAGAACCTTTCAAGGGACGCACCACGAAGACTGAGCAGACATAAATCTTGAAATACTGACAAAACAAATAAACAAATTGAATGCTGGAGACTACAGAATATATCCATTTGGGTCAAAACACACTCAACTAAACCTAACCGCATCCAAAAGAACAATCATTGTGGCTTTTGAGGTTTCATTTCTGCAACGCGAACCTGCGTCAAATTTTTAGTAAAAGAATTAATTTAGTGGTCACAAAAATCATGATAGAAAGATCAAAATATATCTGATCTTACTAAAGACGATAACGGATATAATCGATGAACAGCAGCCTCATCAATTGCGAAAAGTAGGACTCTCCCTAATTATTTGTCAGATTGTGGTGTCCTCACCATCTTCCCCATTCAGACACATTTTCCTGCAGACATACCGCATTGAGTTTGACAGCGAATTGATTATTTTCGTTAATACAACCTTGACCACCATGAACATCTTTAGAATTGCAGGTGATCTTGCCCATTTGGCGAGCATCTTTATTCTCCTTTACTCCATCGAGGCTAATAAATCCATAGAAGGTCTCTCTTTAAAGACTCAATCGTTATATGTTTTGGTTTACATCACAAGATATCTTGACTTGTTCACTAGATTCGTGTCGTTATACAACACCCTTATGAAGTTGTTCTTCATCAGTTCTTCCGCATATGTGGTGTATCTTATGACTTCTAAATACAAAAAGCTGATTAAAGAAGATATCGACACATTCCCAGTTCGATTTTTGCTCGGCCCAGCTTTAATCTTATCCTTGATTTTCACCTACAGTTATCAACCAGGTGAAGTTCTCTGGAGTTTTTCCTTATGGTTAGAAGCAGTCGCCATTTTGCCCCAATTGTTCATGTTGCAGAGAACTGGAGAGGCACAGAATATTACCGTTCACTACATAGCCGCCTTGGGAATTTACAGGGCCTTGTATATCCCCAATTGGTTCTACCGTTATTTCTACGAAAAGAGAAGTGACTATATTTCAGTACTTGCGGGAATACTTCAATTGGTTATTTATTCCGACTTCTTCTACATTTACTACACTAAGGTTATGAAGGGTAAGAAGTTTTCCTTGCCAGTCTAACAAATACATACGAAAATAGATGAATATTGTAGGCAAAAATCACCAATTTCACTAAAAATATACAGCACGACAACGAGAGAATATTTTCAAAACAAATATTTTCGTAAGCAAGTAACATTAAGTAAATTTGGACAGAAACACATGCTATAATTTTTTATCTAAACCATTCTTCATCTTGGCTCATCTACAAATTTGTTTCCAAGTATTCTATTTCTGTCTTATCATTTACACTCGTGTGAAATCGACTGAACATTCGACGCCTCGATTTCATTTAATCTCTCTTCAATGGATAGTATTCTGTTCTTACACCATCTTTCGTCACAATGTAAATCTCTAAACCATCACCTACTTGAATATGTCTTTCCGTGGCCGAGGAAAAGGCATCCTTGACCAATTCAACCACCTCATCAAGAGTCAAGTAACGCAATGGCTTCTTTACAGTACCGTTCGAGTCTGGCTCGTATTGGTTCTTGAAGTTAACTTGATTATCCAAGAAAGGCATGATCAACGATGCAGCGGCACCACCAGCTCTACATTGCTCTCTTTCGTAAGAGCCAACGGGGTCGTAAGAGTACACAGCACCCTTACCCTCATCATCTAAGCCAGCAATAAGGGTACTGACGTAGTAAGGGAAGAAACGCTTACCATATAAGAGGTGCTGAATATAACGAGCTGCCGATCTAATCGACAATTTCTTGCCGCCATGGTCAAACTTGTACCACTGCAACTGGTTACGGAAACGGTCTATAAGGGCAGCACCATCGGCGGCAAAACCGTTGGCAGTCATAACAATGTCATCACCAACGTTGAAGATCTTTTTTTCGTAACGAGAATTGATCAGGTAGCCCACAACTTGTCTAGTGTCTCCTGCCAACACGGCAAAATCTTCACCTGCAATTCCCAAAACAGTACCACCATTGTCGGAATATGGGTTGAATCGATGCTCAATGGGGACGGCATGTCTCTCGGCTGAGTACTCCGAGGCTACGGTTGCGTTCATGCTGTGTGGATGGATGAAGCTGAAGCGATTCGAGGGTTTCAAATGGAGATTATTTGTAGAAAGAATGGAGATTTCGCCACTTGAGAATTAAATGGGAGAGATCCTGGCGGATAAGTAGAGAAGGAGCACAGAAAAAAATGGGAGAGGTTTTTTATTATATACAGAACAACGGCTTTCGGTAGCCAAAATGATGAAAAGAGAGAGAGAGGAAGAGGTAATAGATATGTTTAAAATAAAACTTAAAAGGTTGGTACCATTATAAAGCCAGAAAATTTCGAAAATGTGTATTTTTGTTTAAAAAGAATTGTATAAAATACTGGTGAAAGTAAACATTTCCAGCACTAATAATCACATACTAAACTTCTTATTCGCCTACACAAATTCGGCATCAAGTCTATCATCTATATACATGGCCCTAAGGAACGAGAACTCAGTTCTGGTTTTGCTGGATTCTGGTGATGTACGACTTGGAAATGACGTTCCAAGAGCGCATGTACTTTTCCAAACATTGGTTGACACAACCATCTTCTTGACCATTCATGATTGGGCCTGGGTTTGATATACATTTTTCAAAGCAGTTCTCGGTGATCTTATTGACCAACTCAGTGGCGTTAGCAACAGCCAACTCCTGAGAGATCTGGTCCTGAATTTGCTGCTTTAACTGCTGCGATTGTACTGCATTAGGAGTGTTTCCTGTGGAGGTAGAAGGGGTTCCAAACAAGGCCATCTTTGGTGATAGTTTTCGGAGAATCTTTTTACGCAGGACGCGGATATATTGAAAGTCTCGAAATTGTTGCGTTGCTAAATTTAATTTTAGTCGGGATCATTTGGTGAAATGTTTCTTTTTGATAAGACAGAATAATGAAGGGGCAATAGAAATGAGTAAAAAAAAACATACTGTCATACCCATGCTGGTGAAAGGTTTTCAAAATTCTCTATAATTTTTTGATTATAATGTATTCAAACCTCCTCTTTGCTACCTATTATTCCAGAGCCAACCAGTATTAAATTATTCTTCATTTCCTTCTTTAGATTTTGTTAGCAATTCGCGAAATGGCTGCGGAACTTGATCGGAATTTCTTAAGTTCCATCTTTTTAATATCAATATTTAAACTCCGTGGTTCGCCCCCTCCCCTTCGCATCAGCAATGGCTTCCCATAATGCTGGCCCATCACCTGTCAAAGATGCGCACATATTCGTGCTTGTTCACGGCTTTTGGGGCTATCCAAGCCATATGATCACTGTGGAAAAGACCCTTCAACAGGTACTCGAAACCGCAAACATCCCCGAAAAAGTAGTAACCTTACGACCTTCGACCTCCAAATCATGGAGAACCTACGATGGAATAAACCTTTGTGCGGAGAGATTGCTATCCGAGCTTTTCTATGAGATTGAAACGTTACGAGAAAAGGATTCTCTTAAAGTTACAAAAATCAGTTTTATTGCCTATTCCATGGGTGGCTTGATAAGTCGTTACGCAATCGGAGTTTTGCAAGAACTTGGGTTCTTCGAACAAATTGAACCCGTTATATTCGCAAGTTTTGCAACACCCCATGTAGGAGTTCATTTCTATCAAAATAATTTATTCGGGCCCTTTGCCAATGCCGTGGGCAAGCGAATCTTTGGAAAATCTTGCACCCAAATGTTTATCGCTGATAATGATAAACTTTTAAGAAATCTCGCAGATCCCGAGCAATCTTATTACCAAGGTTTGGAAAGGTTTTCAGAGCGTATATTATTAGCAAATATTCGAAATGATCGAAGTGTGGCATTTTATACCTCTTACATCACCGAATATTCACCATTTGATAGTTGGAAAAAAATCAAGGTTAAGTACCTCAAAGGTTTACCCATGATGACCATCAATTCTAAAAGAGTACAGCCTGAGTTCATTGATCTTTATCGAACGTTTGTTTTGGATAAACACGATGATACCGTGATCAGTAACAGACAACGGGGCGTCTCATTTGTTATTTCCAATAGAATCGTATTCTTTCTCATTTTGGGCACACTCGTGGTCTTTGTTTTGCCAGTTTGGTTCCCATTTGCTCTATGCGCTAGTACCATAGCCACATTGGCAAGTAATGTGCGAATTTGGAGAAACAAATCACTAAATATTGATAAACACTGGCGTCGTGTTTTCGGGTCAGTGTACGGTTCCAAGCATGTGGAAGACAACGACGTTGCAGTTGGTCAAGAAAAGAGAGCCAAGCGACTGAAAGAAGGGAAAGGCATAGGTATCTCACGAATGACCGCTGAAGGTGTTCTGGAAGCATTATACGCGGAAGAAAGATTAGAAGAAGCCGAACAAGACATAGAAAATGAGACCGATGAAATAGCAGAAAATACTCCACAATTGCTGGACCTGGATTCCACTAGCGAAATGTCCCCGTTCCAAGTTAAGGATAATACACGCCGTTTGGTGGAATACGACTTACAAGAAACGGCAGCTATTGTTGAAGAACATATTGATTATCTCCGTAGTCCCAAAAATGGCCAGCCGAAGCTTTTTGTTGAAGAAAGGCGGCTACCACTCGATGAAGATCGTCAGTTCATAGTGAAATCTTTGAACAAGCTTGAATGGGTCAAAATTCCGGTTTACATTGATGTATGGAATGCTCATGATGGTATCGTTTCGCGTCGAGGACCCACCTCAAGTCCCAGAGGAGTTGCTACTGTTGCACTTTGGGCCACTATTGTTAAAAGGCATATCGAGGCCCTGTCCGTCAGCTCAAAATGATTTACGAGGAATCATTAACTCAAATTACAAATCAGTAGCTGCTAGAATGCAGCCCCATTTTGGAGTTATGTCAAATAGTAACCTCCTTTTCATATGTCGCTCAAATGTCGAGAATTTCCCTTAACTATACTGATTAACAACATTTCAGGTGAAACAAAAAAAATTATGACGAAGCTTTCAAATATCATATCGTTAGACCAGCTTAAATCAACCATTTAAGTGAAACATTTTCAGAGCTATCCGAGAATCGATTTGGCCAACATAGATCGTACGGTCAAATTTTAGAACTAACCCCCAATTAATAATTCATACTAAAATATTCATATTGCGAGATTCAATGAGAACTGTAGTATCGACTTTCAAATATTAGGTATTCATTCTATCCATTGTAAATCACTCTTTGGTAGTTTCCTTCTTCCAACTTTAAAAGAAAAGTAACCTCGGCAATGTAATCAAAACCGTTGCACTTCATCCTAAAGCGGAAATAATCTGCAGCATGTAATTGCGAAAAGAAGCAATAGAGAGTCCCTCTTTACCGAGTTTAGAGTCTGTTTGAAGAGAGTAAAGATAGTAAAAAAATCCGACAATTGATATTTAACCAACACTTGAACAAAACGATTATATAAATTACATAACTCTTATAATAGGTCTTTCAAAGACCATAAATCCAATAATTCCTTCAACTTATCAATTCCTCTCTTTCAAATTCCTCTCTTTCAAATTCCTCTCGCTTCCTTAAAAGCAATCCATTAGTCCCCATCCATACAGGAGTGCATTATGCAGAACATTACACAGGACTGCGGCTAGAAATAAACCGAGCTGCTACCATCTACCGATACACCCCAGACTATCTCCCTTGTTATTGACTGTTAAGATGACATTGCTGCTTTGTAGAGCGCGTGCTTCTCAATTGAGCACTTTGCGTTTGATCAATCCAGTTCAATGGTCCGCTTCCAACCCCTGTCGCATCGCTTCTCGAAGATTGCTATCCACGTCCAAAACTCAATTTGGTGGACACCCCCGAGGGTCCCAGCATGTCCGATGGGCGCTCTTTGGAATCACTGTGACAGCAGTTGGGCTAGGAGCAGACACATTGTTCAATAACAGCTCAATTCTCAACGATATTCGTAAAAATGTTCCTCATAAAGCTATAGACAATAGTATTCATCAATTGGTGCCAGAGGAGAAGAGCGACACCTACGAAATGGGATTGTTTGACGCCTCTCAACACGAAGAAATCAATCAACAGAAGAAGTACCGGGCGGAAAAGCTCAGCAAAGGACCTTGGGTGTTTAGATTGTGGTACTACATTAAGTTCACTACATATGACTACGTCATTGACCCAGCTATTGTTTTTTGCCGCTTTTTGGAACTCTCGATGATATTCTTACCCTTATTAATCACAGCCCCTATCTGCTGGTTCGGTACAAAGGATAAGGAACACGAAAATGTCAGATCAGGAGCAAAACTTTGGTATCGTTACTTGAAATGGTCGGCCGAAATTGCTGGTGCCTCTTTTATCAAATTGGGTCAATGGGCCGCTTCAAGAACTGATATTTTCCCTAGAGCTTTATGTGATCAACTTGAACAATTGCACTCTAATGCAAAGGCACATCTGCTTGCTGCGACCAAAAAAATTGTATCTCAGAGTTTCGGTGGAATCCCCTTTGAAGAAATCTTTGACGAATTCAAAGAGGAGCCAGTCGGAGTCGGAGCTATTGCTCAGGTCTACATTGCCAATCTCTCAGAAAAAGTTTTGGACAAGGCCAATAAAGATGATTTTGAAAGGGCTCAGAGAGAGAAGCTTTCTGGAGATGTTGATGGGAAACTTTTACCCCGTATCATGGTCACTGAACAAACCATTAAACCCAATCAAAAAGTTGCTATTAAGGTTTTACACCCCAACGTAGAAGCCAAAATCAACCGAGACTTACGTATTATGATGTTCTTCGCCAAGTTTATTAACGCGATCCCAACCATGGAGTGGTTGTCGCTTCCAGATGAGGTTGAGCAATTTTCTTTATTGATGAGATTGCAATTGGACTTGAGAATCGAAGGTTTTAATCTTTTGAAATTTAGAGACAATTTCAAAGATCGTTTAGATATCCATTTTCCAAAGCCTTACATCAACTTTACCACTAGACAGGTCTTGGTGGAAGAATTTATGTATGCTATTCCAATGAGTAAGTTGTTATCTTTGAAGGAAAATTACGGAAAAAATTTGTCCAAAGAGGTCAGTGACAAAGGTTTAGATTCTTTCCTTAAGATGTTGATTTTAGACAATTTTGTACACGCGGATCTTCATCCAGGAAATATGATGGTCCGTTTCTACAAAAATGAACACTTCAAACATGAGAAAGAATACAAAATTGTGAAGCTGTCAAATGAAGCTGAAACTAATAGAATCACTAAAGAATTGCTCGATTTGGGAGATGATCATCAAGCTTTAACTCAAAGGCTTGAAAGTCTTTATGAAGACGGATATCATGCTGAGATTTGCTTCTTGGATGTTGGATTAATCACAGAATTAAACCATAAAGATCGAATAAACTTTATTGACTTGTTCAAAGCTTTGAGTGAATTCGATGGCTACAAAGCAGGAGAATTGATGGTTGAGCGTTCTAGAACTCCAGAAACTGCAATTGATAAGGAAATTTTCGCCCTTAAGGTGGAGAAATTGGTGGATCAAATGAAAGAGCGTACTTTTACTCTCGGAAATATCAGTATCGGTGACTTGCTCGACCAAGTGTTGGGTATGGTTAGGACTCATCATGTTAGAATGGAGGGAGACTTTATTACTGTCATAGTGGCCATTTTACTTTTAGAGGGTATAGGTCGACAATTGGACCCTGATTTAGATTTATTCGCAAGGTTCGTATACGCATGCATGCTCGGATTTCCCACCGAGCAAGACTTAAGTGTATTTTTAATATACTAACCACATTTAGCTCCTTACCAGTTCTTCGAAAACTTGGAGTCCTGAAGGAGGGACGAGAAATTTTACGAAATGAAAGCTCTTTGAGTATGATGAAAGTTTGGCTTGTCTTGGAAGTCCGTCAATTCATTAATGCTTCTATTCAAGATGTATGTATAATTTTTAGAGGTGGTTTGAGACCGTTCAAAAATACCGTTTACACCTTTTAGCGTTTGAAAACTTTTCTATGCGCGATGATCAGCGTTTTATAAAAGGCTATCATTGAGAAAATTCACAAAGAATTCATACTAACTACAGATTCATGCTTTAGTAAAGGCAGATATGTTGAGTCCCAATATTTAACGAGGAAATCTACGAAAGTCTACGGAAGGGAAAAAAGAGAACGATTTTTTATGAAGAGAGGAGACTACAGCAAGACAAAATGCTTTAACAAGAACCATAGATGGACCATGTATTAGCAGATATATATTTTATTCAATTCATTCCTCGACAAATTTTCTTCACAGATCGAACTTGATTATAAAATTATTAAAGTAATCTCTTCAATCCTTATAAACTTCACGAAAGATTTATTGACTTCTATTTTCGCTATCATAAACGATTTTTCATGTTAAATCTTGTCTCAGTTTAATTATTTTCATTTATTTTTTGAGCTAACAATTTGTCTCTTTTCTTTTCTTGATTGCTATTTTCTTTCGCAACCGTTTTTTGCATCGGTTAAATTTTTCGCAGCCAGCGAAAGATTCTCCGATATGTCCGATCACATAAGTTGCGGCTACTATCATTATGATTTTATATTGTACCAAAAGTAGACGACGATTCATCAACTCCATTAATCATTTGATTTGTTTACTCTATCCACGCTGGTAACCTAAATAAGCCCACGTTTCTATTCACTAAACTGTTGGGTCCACTTTTATTGTGACCTCGATATACCTGCACACAAACCTAGATATCTATTCTCGTCTCCCTGATACATATCCACACCACCCGTGAACAATTCTCTAGGCACCATACCGCCCAAGCCTCTCAATTCCCCATCATTTGATAGCTCACGGCTGCTCTAATGGTAGAAGATCCTTCCAAAAGAAAGCAGCAAGACTTTACTCCCACAGACCCTCCTAAAATAGACCGCAAGGCTCTGGGGGGTTTGCCAGTGGAAGAGAGTTATGTTTTCGCTTCTGCAGCCACTTCTCGTCGACTATCCGTACAAAGCAACTCATCAAGCGTGACCGATCAAAAAGATTCCAATTTTAAGCTGTCAAGGTCCACAGATTATTGGACACATGGTTGTGAACTCCCTCATGTTGCAGTTAAACTTGACCCAGTGGAAGAAGGTACGAAAGTCAGACTTTTTGGTGAATTGATCGAAAGAAAAATGTTTGAACCCCATTTAGTAATGGAAAAAGTTGATAATGTAACATATAATGCAAATTTAGAGAGAAAACGCTCTCCTGTCCATTCACAATTACCCGCTAAAGTGGTATCCAAAAATGAAACCTCTCAGGGCTTCTTAGGGTATTTCTATCTTCCAAACCGAACCCTCAAGTATTACAAACCCACTGAAAGATCTAATGGATATACCAAAGATGAATTGAAGGCATTCATTTTTCACAATACCCATCAATTGGAAGATGTGGTCTATACATTTGGAGGTTTGGTTTACTCGAAATACAACAGTTTAGCAACTTTGGGTATCCCAGAAAACACCCCATTAAGCAAAATACTGGTTCATTTTCCCTGCGAATTGCCCCCACACGTGAGTAAAAGTCTTGTACAAAATCCTCTTTTGGTTCCTAATGAGATGTTCATTAAACGTCTGTCATTGACTGGCAATCACACTTACTTGGATTGCAAGTCGCTCCCAGGGTGTCGGAAAAATTACACACCAGCATGTATGATGGAATCTTGCCAAGTATCTCCAACTCAAATCTTCTACTATGGAGGTTTCATATTAAACACAGACCTGGTGACTTACAATTCTGAGGCAGAAAGATGGATAATCCAAAAATCACTCACTTTGAATGACAAGGCCTACATCCTTGATACATTCGACATGCGTATAGCGACTATAAAATTAAATTTTGAACTTGGCTCTCCCATGAGAGGTAGAGTGGGGCATGGTTTGGTATCAGTGGACAATAGCAAAAGTCCAGACGGGGATTATATTCATTCTCCAAGTTCGAGTGTGTTACCACCAATATTTGCAGACTCTACAAGCAACCTCAGTGTTCTGTCAGACCCATCTAGTAGTTCCATTTACAATACTTATTCTGGGCTGGCCAATACATTGCGAGGAAGTATTCTGAGACCAAATTCACCGCAGTCATTGGTGAATCCGGCCTCAAGACCAACGTCGCCTGTTCCACCGCAATCCTCCATGCCAAAATTGAAGACCGTCGATTCGCACCAAACAAATTCATCACCAGCTATAGAGAAATTCACCGGAGAATCTCCCATGGGCTCTGATCTTTCAAAAACACTGTCTGATACGCTAAAAGCTACTAGAAGTAGCACAAGCTCTTCCACTCAGTCATCCAGTAACTCAGTGTCAAAAGTTGTGAACGCATTAGGTAAGTCCAAATTATTCCACCGCCAACACCAAAGGAGTCCCTCAGCATCGTCACCGGCAACAAGCACCGGATCACTAAAAAACACATACTCCAAACAAGTAAAACAGCATCGGTCCAACTCATTCAATACAAATGGAAGTCGACCAGTTTCGCCAGTCTCAAAAGTCAGTCCAACCACAAGTACACCCAATTCCTCCAGTCAAAGGCCAACTCCTAATAGAGTAAATACTGATGCCATAAATCTAAAGAAAGCGTCGCCTCTAGTTTCAGCCGAACTAAGTTTTGAGGTCAAATCGCCTCCCATGACCCCAATTTTGAATGTGACAAAGGAGCCTCAGACCTTGTCGTTGGATGATAATAAAGAAGAACATAACTGGAAAAATGAAGGTGCACAGAATGCGACGACATTAGATATTAAAAACGCAACAACAACGGTGTCAGTATACGTATTCGGTGGATTTGTTGGCATAGGAGGAAATCCTGTCAGCGGATTTGAAGCATGTAATAAACTTTACAAAATTGAGCTTTGTTATAGTTCATCGAATTCGGAATTTTATGATTTCGAAGACAATTGTTCTGTGAAAGAAATCAAGTGTCCCATTTCTAAGAACGGGGACTTTGAAGATGATTGCATATGGCCTCTGCCTCGGGGATTTTTCGCTTGCACTTTAATAGATCATACCACGGAATTGGAAAACAGTTGCCAGATCGATTTGTTCCGTACAGCTTCACCAGATGGCCTCTTCTCAGACGACCACGATGAAAGGTTTAATCTGTCTCCAGTACAAGGCCGACCAATAAGCCCTTCTTCACAGAGCTCTTTTCCGCATGGTGTGAAAGACACCTTAAAGGGAAATTTTTCGGGTGCTAATACAAACGTGAATCGTGGGGCGGCTAAAGCTTTGTTGGTTCAAGGAGGCTGTAATGAGCAATCGGATACATTCAGTGATTTTTACATCTATGTATTCCACAACGAAAAATGGCAGACTCTTTCCACCTATGCTTATGATTATTTCGAACAAGACTTGCAGCCAGGTGAGGATGATGATTGTTCCAAATTAACCAGTGATAATATGAAACCAACACCGAATTTGGTAGAAGCTGAATTACGGTCATGTCATCACAATGCATTATACCACTCTTCGGGAGGTCAAAATTACATTTTTTTCGTTGGTGGATTGACAAACGATTACCTTCGTTACCACGATGTTTTACCCTATCAGAGTGATAAATTCGATGTGCTGCGGCTTCTGAAATTTCAATTTATGACTGAAAATAACTATATATCACGGATGTTGATTCTCAATTTGGAAACTCAGACTTGGCGTTTCTTACGTTATTTCTACGACGTATCTCTGATCATGAATGATTCATTTTTACAGGATATTGTGGATCATCCAGGATGGATTAATGCACGTATTTGTAACGTGGGTGGTAGTGCGACACTTTCTGGGCGCAAAATGGTGGTTTCTCATGGACAGATCATACCAGTGGCTGAAAAGAGGAAAAACCAAACAGAATTAAATGAAACCTATAAAGATGGCATTCTTAGTGGAACCCAATTTGTGTGGACCTTCCCCAGCTTGTAGGGGCTCAAAGATATTACACAAAGACAACAAATTGAGGTTTCCGCAATTTTAATTTTCAGCTGCGATTTTTTCACTTTTTGTCGAATTTTAATCAACTGAAGGCAAAGATAAAGAATGTTTGGCTTAGGAGGAACCCCACAAATCTCATCGCAACAGAAGTTGCAGGCTGCTGAAGCCGAACTTGATATGGTCACTGGAATGTTCAACTCTTTGGTTGAGCAATGCCACCAGAAGTGCATCAACAAGGCCTACAACGACTCCGACGTCACTAAGCAAGAGGCTGTGTGTTTGGACAGATGTGTCTCCAAGTACTTCGAGACTAACGTCCAAGTTGGTGACAACATGCAAAAGTTGGGCCAGAGTGGTCAGTTCATTGGAAGACAGTAGACAACTAACACTGAAGATTGAAGAGGATATGTTACAATGTATATAAGAACTATTTAAACTTCGTTCAGAATGCAAATATTTCAACATCGAGTAGATGTAGTATGTACAGGTGGCGGTCAATGAGACCGTGTGTAGAAGGTGGTGGGAAATTGATATCTGTTGGCTTTGGGTGGACCCGACGAGCATTGCTTACTATTTAGCAATGCATGTAAAACTGATTCAATTCCTGATGAAGTCAATATGACTGAATTTGTAGCTCAATGAACAATCCCCCATTCTAGCAAAAACCAAACACGCGACCTATTCTTAACTTGAATCCTTCCCAACTCTGGAGTTTTGGTCTTACATCAATATGCACGTTTCCACCCTCCGAGCCATCTGAGCCATAGAAATCAATAACATACGGCACAGCGACTCCACATCTGTCCACAAGCCAGTCATGTCTATCAAAAGGTTTTTCTCGACCGAATATGAATGTATTAATCCAGGCTCTTGGTGTGAGTTTTTTCAGATCTCCCTTGAATGAGGTGAGTTTAATACCTCCACATTTTTTCAAACTTTCATCAACATATGATCTTTCCCACATCAATACATGACTCCAGACACGCTCATTCACCAAGTTATGAATAGGAACAACAGTTTTCATATCTTCCTCTTGAGGGTTCCAATTCTTTCTGGTCATTGCATCGAAAAATTGCTTTTGAGATGGATAGACCCAATTTTCCTTAGAATCTGCTCTTGGGATGGAACTGATTTGTCGATCTACCGGTAAAGAAGTATTTGTTGTAGGTTTGGTTGTTTCAGGGGATTTTATAGCAGATGAATCGCAAGTGGTGGTCTCTTCGATGGCCTCTGGGGCACTTGAAGTAAATTTGAGTTTCAGAAGCCAGGTAGAACGAGACTCCTGAGGAACCGGACAAGCGGAAACAGATTCCTTAGAGTCTTCTGGGGTGCTTGAAGAGCCCAGCATCTTATCGAGCCACTTTTCTCTCGAGCTGTGATCAACAGGACACTTATCAGCCATTACTAATGCTTGAATATGATTGGAAAATTGATGAAGACGATTTGCAAAAGCGAGGGTGCGAATGTATGGGAAAAATTTAAGTGGGAATTGAGTTGAAGAGCAGAGCAATTTGGTATAAAATGAGAATTATGGAAATAAAGAGAGAGAGATAAAAGAGTGGGCAATGATATGAATGTATAGGAGACAGATTTTCGTGATCTACGACGTTTTTAGACAAAACCTGAAGACTCTTTGATTATCAAAAATTTTGTCGGAATAAAAATAATCACACCTTCATTTTAAAGTATTTGGATCTAAGATTGATTTTCTTTTGTCTAAGCTTTATTGGTGGCTTATGATCGCAAATCTTGCCAATTGTAGATCGAAATTCTATAAATATCTCCAACGACTTGTGAAAATGTTGTCGCTGCCTGATAAAAATAACTTTCTAAGCAGATTTTGAAAAAAATTAGCTACATTGTTTACGTGCCACTCCTTCTTACTATAAAACTATCTTTTAACATCAACGTCTATTCACCTGCGCGACTTTCCACCTAATCATCATCATCATCGTCATCATCATCTATTCTCTTCGAATTCACTTCAATAAATCTTCTTCTTCTCGTCAAGCGAAAACTCACCAGCTCCAGCATTAACAATAATCAAAAGACCACCCACAATGGATAAAGTTTGAAAGAATTCGTACTTCAAGAAGTCTCTGTTGGCATCACGTGTACCGTTGTATTTCCAAAATTGGTTAGCAATCATGTTGTAAGTGAATAAGAGAACAGTCAAAACGAAAGCAGCAAATTTGGTCTTGAAACCAACAATAATAGACCCACAAGAAAGGAAGCCGATGATGATCACAAAAACCCGGAAGAGGGACCATTCAGCAGAGAAAACGAATCCCAAGAACAAGAAAACCAAAAGCAATCTCCCACTAAGCAAGAAGTACTTTTTGTTGTCTTGATTGTTGAGCATGGGGAGACCTGGCATTGATAAAGAACGCTTGTCCCGGACCAAAGTATCAGAGAAAGCTAAAATGAGACCACCAACAACGGACAAATTTCTCAAGAGGAATTGACCGTCAAAGATCAAGCCATAGAACAATCCTTGTAAAATGACTACTGCAACCAAAGCCGAGGTGGCAATTTCTGGCTTTTTTCTTAAGATGAGCAATGTAGAGGCCACCAACATGACGAGAATGTTGACAAACAAGAACAAAACTACAAGCCAACGCCAGAGATGTCTGTAGTTATGCAAGTAGTAGACCTGTTCGGACCACTGGGAGAAGATTCTCATGGAATCCTCGTAAAATGTTGCCACGATGAAAGCTCGGCCAATGGCAGGAACGTAAGGCTTGATTGGCTTGGAGACTGAATCGATAACATCCTCGACGTTTTTCACCAAAGCTTCGAAAGATTCCGAAGCAGATTTCGAAGAGGATACAGGACCAATTCCAGCCTGTTGAGGGGCATTAAATTGGTTGTTGAAAGCGTTTCTATTTGGTTGTTGAGGTCCGCGGTAAGACATTTTCTGATTGATTTTAAATGAGGAGATCAAAGAAGCAGAAGCCAAAGGGGGGCGGCGATTGTGGGGTTCAGAATGGTAATTTAGTCTTTTTGTGGATTGATTCCGAAAATTATGATCCACAGGTTATTACCTCGACTTTTGGAATCCTGAATTGGCGATGTGAATGAGTACAGATCAATGAGTCCGCTATTGAATTAAGCTCTTTTGAAGTTCAAATGCACTGAAAAAACAAACGTGTACAGAATTGAAAAGCGTTCAGTTTTACATGGGGGACTTTTTTTATTTTTCTAAATGCGACACGATACACTTTCAATAGTGCAGGGCATAATGTCCTAATCAGGAAAGAATAACTGGGGAAGTAAGTGAAGTGGCCATGATTTGCGCAGCGATGTGGCATTTTGAGAGGGCAGGAACAGTAAAGAGTAGGTAAGCGGGGGTGGCTGACTGTCGCATTAAATATATGGTGGTTGTAATTAAGTGTAATTAAAGAGTTTGGGAGTTTGAGAGTTGTTGCAATTCATTCCTTGTCAAATTTTTAAAGTGTGAATTTATTGAATAAATCAATTAAGAAAAGCACATGTTTTTACTTGAAGAATTATAAAATTGAAGACTATTCATGACTGAAATTAAGTGACGTCTTTTTTGAAGCTAAAAAGAATGACTGACGGAATTACCAAAAAAATATAGAATTTGTTGCATAATGATAACTCAGAAGTCGAATAGAAATTTGTAAACTAAGCAGTCATTTTCGTACTTGGACAAAATTCACAGTGACATCATCTAAGATTTCTAATATTTTAGGTTGTTATGAGCGGTCGTTGATTGAAAGATATTCTCTTTAAAACTACGTTTGCATTAAAACAATCGCTAGTGTTTTATGGTGGTTTTCATTCTGAGTCTAAATCTACAACTCTATTTCGTAAATGATCATCTTCCTTCAGTTTCCTAACTAAAATCAAGAGGTTGAATAAATATTCATTACCACTTTGAAATAAACTTTCTCGTCAAAGTTTATACATCTATTAATCTTGAAGCAGCCGTCTAAATCTAACTCTTTTCGCTCAGTTTGAGTAAACGTTCATTCCCATGTTTACGCACCTCTTCGTCCATCAAATCTCTGATTCTATGCCCACCAGCAATACCTATTGCTAATACTGATTCTAAACGATCCATTGGCATGCGATCCTCCATTATTAACAAGGCCAATTTTTCGGATTTACCGATAACACCAACTGTCAAACAACTCATATCATTTTCTTCAAGAGTATTTAAATCCAATAAAGGCGTAGAGTTGTGTAAACCAACACCTACTGCTGCGACATAGTCGTACATGGCCACTCCGGCATCGATAAGGGCCAAAGTGATTGAGTTTGTGATTCCAGCCAACAATCCACCATCAAGAGCCAAAACATGTACATTGACTTCAATCAATGTTCTTGGATATAAATGACAAATTACACTTTTCTGAAAAGTTCTCTCTAAAGTGGCCTTTAACTCGATGATTCGCTTTTCATTCTTGAGCCTCTTCTTACGTTCTGCGGCCAGAAAGTTCGCCACATTGATATTGATATCTATAACCGCTTGATTTTGATTGAGTTGTGACTTGAGAGCTGGTTCCATGGGGCCCTGAACCATACTGATGACTTTTGTATTGCCCTGTTCGACGTATGATGAGCCGTCAGCGGCGCTTGGATGGGTATTTATGCGACATTCGAAACGACGGATCTCGTTCCAACGTCTACCGTCTATACGGAGACCCTCGGGTGAGTACATCTCCATTCGTGACATTTTATATGAAAGGGTTTTATGTTCTAATGGATGCGATGGGCTACAGTGTATGAAATTGCGATGGGTAAATCTTCTGTGCCGGGTGCCAGAAGTATTTTTTTTTTTATTCGTTAATATTAGTGGGCAAGCCTATTTAGAAACAGTCCATAAAAACACCAAGTATCCAACAATTGGTCAAATAAAAGAATGCGGACGATATTATAAGGCCATTGGCGAAAGTACTTTCACCCAAAAATTCTAATTTATATGCAAAGTATAACCACGCTGACTGAGTGACAATCCAAACTGCTAAAACTATCGCCCCAGTCACTCTATTTTTCGAGAGAAGCAGCGAGCGCGCTAAATAATGGGGCAAGAATATGAGAAACCAAATAAAATATTGCGAGGTTATAACCTTATTGAAGGTAACAAATGCAAACGTTTGGAGGAATAGACAAGACTCCAAATCAGTTCTTGCGTAAAGCAAGGGTAAAATAATAGTAGATACAAGAAATTGCGGTAAAAATGCAAGCTTCTCAATGCCATCAGTAAAAGATCCAGTTTCCGCGGGGATCGCTGATTTAAAGTAAAGTGCGACATTATACACGGAAAAGTTATGGCGATGGTCCAAACGCGACAAATGGTAAAGATAAGCATTATAGAGAAAGTCGTAGCCATAAAAGTGGTACATTACTGCACTCAATGTCGCTGCTGATGCCATAGTTATTATAGCAAATTGAATACTTTTCCAGTTAAGTAAATTGAAAGGCACAATTTTGCCCAATGGCCGACCTTTGATTGAAAGCATAAACGCTGGAACATATATGATCGGATAAATCTTAAAATGGATCGATAAGCCAAGAAACACTGCTGACAATGTATAGGAGTTTTTATCGGCAAAATAAGTTGCCAACATGATAAAAACAGTTAAAACGCTTTCAGATGAACCGCGTGTACTAATAGTGATAACCATGGGGTTCAAAAGCCATATCATAGAAAGCACATACCATTTTTTGGGGGTGAGTGATTTGCTTTTTAACAGCATCATGATAATGGCCCCTGTAACTAAATCACAAAACATGAACACAAACTTACCGAAATGTGGCCATAATTCATTTGGAGCCAATATCCAGGCCAATAAAGGCGTGTAACGATAAGTCTCTCTTTGGTATGGAGATCCACCTTCAACAAAATAGTGGGCAGCATCGGAAAAAACCAAATAATCTATGTCAGTATACTTGACGGGTAAATACGCGTCTTGATAGATACCAAACAAAAAGAATCCTATCCTAGCCACCGTAGCTAAGGCCATGAGCCCCACAATAGAGTAAGTCATGATGGTGTTTTGGAGTGGAAAAAAAAATGAAAGCGCGCGCGTAAATTGTTAATTGTTAATCATCTCATTATCGATCATCTTTCTCAGTAATTGATTGCACTTTTTTATTTTCCATCAATCTCACACACTCTTACCACAGGCTTTCAATCTCTCATTCATATAAATGTCTGATCTTACCCAAGAAGAAGTATATATTGAATACCAAAACTATGATTGGGATTCATTTACAGAATTCCATGAGGGACTCCAAGAGATTTTGGATCATTACTTGGAGAATTTAAAGGAACTGGACCCTCTGGTGACAGCTATTCCTCCCTTAGATCGCAGACAATTAGAAGATCAGGCAAAGTGTTTCTTTTATTGTTCACACACTGGAAATATATTGAATCTCGATGACTACGAATCATGGAGAAGAGCAAATGGTTCTCATTATGCCATTTCTGAACCCAAAATACAAGAGATCACTGATGAACCAGAACTGAAAGAGACCAAAAAAGATGAAATTTCCACAGACGATGGTCAGCCACCATATTCTTCAAATTATCAAGAACTTGTGGAACTCATAGTGTCGGGAAAACCCATTCCAGGAATCAAAGACATTCCAAATACAGTTCTTGAAGATAAAATGTCGGTTTCACTGGTGGGACAGAGGAAAAAACCATGGGAAAAGGTGGAGGAAAAGGTAGAGGTTGAGCTTCCTGAAAAGAGTACTGAACCTCAAGAAGAAACTATTCAAGAATGAGTTTGAAATGACTATTATTTATATTAGACTAGCTATTAATGTAAGAATCTCATGACCGCTTCAAAAGCAGCTAGAGCAGCAGCATTGGCTGGGAAGGATCGCAAAATCGATGGACCAAATCCTCTTGTAAATCCAGCCAAACCTCTTTCTTTGTAAATGTACTTGACTGCATCGATCCATCTTGGGAATTTCTTTTCCGCACGTATAGGGCTATCGGTCATTATGGTCTGTTTCACAACATCTGCTGGATATGCAAAGATCCAGAAAACTGTTGCAGATAATCCTCCAGACCAAAAATTAATAGATGGCTTTGAAAGTTTGGTATTTTGTTCAAACCATTGGGTGAAAAGTTCGTAAGATCCCCACCAGAAAATAAAATTTGTTCTAAAAATCATAGTTGAGAATAATCCAGAGTATATACCTCTTATACCTGAAACATTGTAAAGCTTATGAGCCACATCGATGGGTCCAGAGTATAATTTTGTTTTAGCATCATATTGAACCTGAAGTCTAGCCTTGAACTGCTCGACCGGAGCTGCCACAAAGGAAACAGTCCATCCACTTCCAAGTCCAGCTATAACATGGCCCATTAACGGCAATTTACTTTCATCGGGGTATAAATTGTCCTTGACTAATCTTCGATACAAATGGAGTGAGCCTAACATAACGGAATCCATGAGAACCCAACCGACTAAAGGTGGTGTAAACCCCTTGTAAAACCCCTTAGGGCCTTCATTTTTCATCGTTTGTAATACACAATCTATAGGACCTTTAAATCTACCATTTGGTGCAGTTTGAAGTCGAACTTTGATGGTATCAAATGGATGTCCCACCACATTTTTCATTACTCCAGAGAACATCCCGGCAACAAAGCCTAGATATTTGGGTGGTGGTTGTGGAGAGTTTCTTTCATCCAAAAGCTTGTCCTCAAGATCTTGTACTGCGACAGACATATTTCCTATATTAGTTATAGAATCCGTCAATGATTTCAAAGTATTGTCAAGAGTAGAGTTCTTTAAAGTCTCGAGCAGATCTTTTCGCGGTGGACTTTTATTCTGGGGAACGCCGTTACCGGCCCTTCACTGTTTTTCCACTATTCTCCCACTAACTTTTCTCACTAGCAACTATTATTACTTGCTTCTCCCGCTAAGTACCCCGGTTGACTGGTTTTCTATGTCAACTCTCACACTAAAAACATCCTCAATATTCTTGATTTTCCACTTATCGATTTCCAGCACTTCGGTCTACATACCACTGTATTTCCCTAGAGTCATCATCATTACATGAGTCTGTCACCAGTCAAAAAGGAAACGAAGGTCAAGCAGGAATCCTCTGCGTCCGAAAAGGCCAAGCCTGCCGAGGTTCCATGGCAGGAGGTACCCTTGAAACTGTGCTCCGCAGAAGAAGTTAAAGACATCAGATACCATGTGATGAAGTTTCAAAGCAAACAAAATGTAGATATCAGCAATAACTTCACTCGTCCCATTCGTTTGCATCGTAAAGACCCTAGAAATATTCAATTCCAATTGACAAGGAAGGAGATCGATGAACGCAGAAGAGAAGAGGAAGAAGCCCGCAAGGAAAAGGAAAGACGAAAGGCCCAAGGTTTAGAAGTGGAAGATGAAAATTCAAATAAGGGTAACCTCAACGGCGAAGACGGCGAAGGTTCATCAGCTGGAGACATGGATTTATCACAAGTTGCCCCTGATGGAGGAGCTAGAAAGTCTCGTAAGAACATGTTCAAGCGAAAGACTCGTCAAATCAATTTGATGGCAGATGAAAAGCGGAAATTGCGGTACGAGGAGTATTATCCCTGGGTTATCGAAGATTACGACGGTAAGAATGTTTTCGTGGGTAATTATGAAGCTGGAGCATCTGATACCACACATGTTCTTTTCGTTTTTGATAGCGATGGATTTAAAATGGTACCCTCTGAAAAGGTATACAAATTCACTCCTAGAAACAAATATGCCACTTTAACTCTTGAAGAAGCAGAGGCAAAGATGGAAAAGAAGTCTTCGGTACCTAGATGGTTGATGAAGCACATGGAGGAGGGAAGCTCGAATGATCATAGATACAGAAATTTGAGCGCTTCGGATGGAACAGTATCCGCAGGCGGCAGCAGAATGCTCGGAGGAAGTACAGGGAGCGGAATTCTGCTTCCTGGATCTCTGTCGGGTTCTAGAAAATTGCGTACCGTCATTGGTGGTGCTTCGTCCAACAAGGACAGAGATTCCGATCATGATGATTTAGATTTTGACGAAGAATTCGCAGATGATGAGGAAGCTCCAATCATGGATGGTGATGAGGAAGAAAACAAACTTTCGGAAAAGAAATTAAAGAAAGATATGTTAAAAGCCACGCATTTCGATGGGCAATCGGATGGAGATGAGGACGATATATTCGACGACCTTTTTGAAACAGAGAAGGGAAGAAAGGTTGATAAAGAAGGTGAGAAATTGCGGAAGGTCTTGAACAAAACTGAAGGTGGTGTTTATGAATCAGATGACGATGACAAGCTCAATCCATACCTCTCTAAATCTGATCTTGAGAGTGATGAAGTCAGCGACGATGAATACTCAGGGCAAGTTAAACAAGAGCCACAAGAAGAGGGTATTCCTACATTCAAGCCAAGAACAATTTTTGCAAACTCCTTAGGCAGTGGCTTTGTCGTCATTAAAGCAACTCTGGGCTTCTTGAAAAACTTCCCTGCGGGTGAATGGAATCCAAACTCGAAGAGAAAGAGACCGGTTCCTACGACCACTGAGTCACCTTCAAAGATAGCCAAGACTGATCGCAGCTTGTCGCCTTCCCCACATCCAGCTATAGAATTGAACTCTGCCGGTCCAGATGGTGTATTGGTAACGACCAAAGAAGTTCTTGACATCGTGAGGGAGAACCCGCTCACTACTAAGGATCTTTTGCAGGGATTAAAGAATAGAGTTAATGCTCACAAGGAGAACAAGCAGCGTATCATTGCTATTGTGAAACAAAACTTAAAGTTGGTCGATGGAAAGTTGCTGTTGAAGGATGATGTAAAATAAAGCCAGGTTACCAAGAGGGCAGAAATAAAATAAATTGGAGTTTTAAGATCAATAAATACATAAGGAAGGAAGGCGACTCGTAACAAAATTGGCACGCTTGGCGAACTTCAACGGATCTCTATTAACTAAATTATTCTATCTTACAAAACCTCGATGATCTGCTCTTCCTCATCGCTCTCTTCTATTTCAACGTCTTCTTGTTCTGGGGCCTCGTCTCTCATCAACAATTGTACACATTTGTCACACAAATCTGCCACATTGCTATCATTAAGAGCTAAATTCAATGTCTTGATAACTGCGTACACTGACTTTTCTCTCATGTATTCTCTCAACTGTCTGGTGGTACACAACAAAAGTAATGATTCCAAATGGGTACAAATGATAGAAGTAATAGGCTCCCTCTTTTTTTCTGTACCCAAGAATTGTAACTCTTCTGGTAAGTTGAACATGTCATCTTCATCAAACTCTTCGGGTCCAGCCAATGGGAGAAGAATGTATGGCAAAAGATTGATATCAGAGTTAGACACAAGAGACCAGTGAGCGTTGGAATCGAAGAGGGAATTTTTGTAGGTAGAAGCAACACCTTCTCTTCTGATCTTGGATTTGTAGTATTCAGTGAATACCAAAAGCTTAGAAATAGGTACAACACCATCATACTCTTGCTCAGTTATAAAGTAGTTGCGACCATTTTCGAAACGAGCGATGTCAGCAAAGAAATACGACAAATAGTCGAACTCTGCAGACTTATTTAAAGTTCTTTCGGAACCTTTTACGAAACAGTCCATAAGACAATCTATAGCGTGCTTAGATTTGAAATGTTTAGCCTGTTCTTCGTTGTGATCGATGGTTATTTCAAGTACCAGACTAATGTGATCATTCTTAGCTAAATTACTAAGCAAGATACACATGATATCGGCATTAGGATTACGCAAATTGATAATTTCACGAACCAAAAACTTAAGAAAGTCATCGTCCTCAACGATAAGATCTCTCATCTTAAGATTTTCACATAAATTTGCCAAAACAGTGCATGCTTGATTGGCAGTAGTTCTTCCTGTAGATCTGGCCAAGTCCTTGAGATCTTTAATAGGAGTATAATCATTACAAGCGAAAACTTCCAGCTGTGGACCACTACTGAACCCAATAAGGTTCTGAAGTGCTATCTGGACAATATCTTGTCTTTCGGAGTGTAAAAACCCAACTAGTTCTTCCAATTCAGAGGCCATCGCTAGTGAAAAAGTTTGAAGATTTAAAAAAAAAGAGTTGCGATTTTTCTAGAAGCAGCCATTTTTTCTGTGGGGTTGGACAAGGCTCAAGTAGTATGAAGGACAAGACCTGTTCAATGGTTATCGATAGGAATGACTGATTTTTTTGTAAGACTTGGTCTTCAAAGACTCAGTGAAGGAAAGAGTAGTTCAAATTTTTGATATAATGCGATGAAGATTCTAAAAAGATGCTAAATAGTTGGCCCTTACAGAAATTTCGGTGCGCTTATCTATTCAAATTTTTAAGCTTATATTCTAAATCAAAACCTCTCCAATTTTTACCATTTTATCTCTTATCTTTCAATATTTTCGTAATTTGAATTTTCTATACGTCAGATTGTTTATCAACCACTTGAATGTAGTAATAGTAAAAGGCTATTACTGAAAGGTGGTCATCAAATGGAAGTTTTTCATCGACTGAGTGGATATTCGACCCACCATGAATACCAGGCACATACCGGTAAATATTTTTGGTGAGATCCCAGTAGTTTTTAGTGTCCGTATTTCCAATGGAAATATATCCAGAAGGAACGTATACATCATTTGATTCAGGAAAAATCAAATCCTCGTACAAGTAGCGCAAAGACCCTGTGAAGGTTTCCCAAACAGCACCATCGGTTGGAGTAATTGGAGCTGGTTCTAAAGGCTCATTCAATGTATAGTTGAAATAACCATTTGCATTTGGTTCTAAGACGATTTGACCTTGATATATTATCCCAAGATCAAATCTCTTTGCTACAGCCTTGATTTGCTCCAAAACATGATCTGCCGTCAGCTGTACTGATTCCTCTAAAGCAATCCTATGGTTCACCAAAACGGAAACATGCTCTGGTAAAGCATTAGATTTGGCTCCTCCTTGGATGATATCGGCAGCTTGTGAGGTGGCTACAAGGTAACGGGTATCTTCCTCAGTAATGTAGTCAATAACGGCTTTGTTGGAAATAGGATTGAATTGTGCCTTCAAAATGTCACTCTTCAAGTTCTTACCGATTGATTTGGAGTGCTCTGCAACACATTGAAGTTCTTTTAACACTGGACTTGAAGGGGTGAGAACCGATTCGAAAGGATGCTCCTCAATTCTGTCGATCAACTTTGATATAATACCAATCAGGGTATGATCTGGAGGAACTGAGGAATGGCCACCTGGTGTGAATAATTCTATAATTGAGTTCAAATGACCCTTTTCTGCTGTTGCAGGTAAAATCATTTTAACGCCCTCAACCTCTTCGAAGCCCTCGTTACCCTCATCCACAATAGCGTAAAGAGAATCTTTACCATATCTTTCGAACAAGACCTTATTAATTTCAAAGGCACCAGTTCCTGAGGATTCCTCGTCATAACCAAAACCCAAAATGATTGTTCTTTCCGGTTCGAACTTACCCTCTTCCAAAAGTAACTCGATCGTCTCCATGAGTCCGATAAGCAAGTTTTTGCAGTCGCTAACACCTCTTCCGTAAAGGTAGGTGCCGTCAAACACACCGTCAAAGGGCGCATGAGTCCATTGGCCCCAAGTTTCTCTTTGAACTGGTACAACATCCATATGAGCTGTCAATAAAATTGGTTTTAAATCCAGATTCTTACCCTTCCATGTATAGAGAAGAGCAAACTTATTGACGGCCTCTTTTTCAAGTTTTTTGTGGACCAAAGGAAACGTCTCTTCGAGATAATCGTGGAACTTCTCATATTGCTCCCACAAGGGTTCCAATTTGTACAACTCTTTCTTCGTTTTAGCACTATTCGGATTGATAGTGTCATCGTAAATTTCAGTGGGAATTCTGACGGCATTAGATAAGCGATGAACAGAAGATTTCTTGAAATCTGAATCATTCAAAATCTTTTGGATAGTTTCGTTGTTAAACTCATAATGGGAAGGGTCTAATTTTGGGACAAGCGGACACAAAGAATCGTGTGGGTTGCCGGTTGAAAGCAATGGCCTAAGGGTTGAAAGGTACGGTCTAAGAGCGTCTGGGATGCTAAAATAAGATGATGAAAGGACCCAAAGAATGCAAAAATTGCTAATAATGAGGATCACGGCAATTCTCAATATTTTAGTGATCCTATTCTTTTCATGGGGGCTTTTGTGTTGGGGTAATAGCGTCATCTTGTAGTGGCAAGGAAACAAGATTGAAAGTGCATTTGGGCCGATGTTGCGCCGATTTAAGATAGGGGCCGCATGCACGACTGGACCCGATAAGGAAGGTGTTCTGCGATGGATTGTCTGTATGCAGTGCTGAGTTATAATCACTGTAAGTGGGTATAAAAAGACTTGATGTTATTGATCGATAATGACCAGTATGGCTTAGTTAATATATAGACGGAGTACTGATTTAAAGAACTGAGAAAACTTGTAACATCCTCTTCATGATCATATTATTTAAAGACTACTACGTTTTTACTTTTCTCTGTCCTCTCCACAATTCTTTTTAAGGTTTATTGTCTACATTGCGCACTAATTTTATCCATTTTCGACTAATTACGTCCTAATGTCTAGTATTGTTTGAAAAAATGGACCACATCAGCAAAGGCCTTTTCCTTGGAGTACAAAACGACTGGGTCACTAAGGTCTCCTCTTACAGCAAATCCGTGGACAACACCGGAGAATAAATCAATTTGGAAACGAATTTTGTTCTTAGTCAAAATCTCCTCCGTCTTATGTCTTAATTCGGTTGTGAAAATAGGATCGGTCTCGGCCGCAGAAATGATGATTGGGTTCTTGACAGCTTCAACCTCTTCCTCAGTGACAAAAGATGGATGGGCCAATGCACCAGCAGTGAAGATAGGTTTTTCTCCGCCGAGATTTTGGATCACAAACTTGGCACCGTAACAGTATCCAATTCCAACAAATGTCTTGGGGGCCAATTCCTTCTTAACTTGAACAAGGTATGGATCAACAAAGGTTTTAGTTTCTTCAGGGGTATGTCTTTTAAGCCAAACTGGAAGTTCCTCCTTATCAGCATCATATGGATCATTTTTGACAATTTCTGGAACCAAAACGTGGTATCCTGCTGCAGCGTAAGCATCAGCGAGCAACAAGGTGTTGTTAAGCTTGCTTCCATAAATATCGGTCAAAATGACAAATACTCTGTCGTTCCCATTCTCCTTACCTACTTGATAAGTTTCAAGACCAGCAATGGTAGTACGGGTACCAATTGGGGTTCCCTCGTGAAGGGTTCCTTCTGCGCAGCATTTTCCTGGTGGGTTGGAGGCCATATCGATGTTAATTTAAAGTAGTTTTATTAAAATCGTATTTGAATTGCGAAATATGATTTTCAAATTATGTGGCTGATTTTGGGCCCTGAGAAAAATTGGCAAGCATGCCCCAATTAGTAATCGAGGTTAGAAAGAGGTAGAGACTTGTTTCAAAATTACGGCTATGATCTCAATTGAATTTAATGAAAGCCTTTCCCTACCTCAATCAAGTTATTTTTACATGACAATAGCTCAATTCATCCCACAGCCTCTACTTTTACTGCTTCTTATTCTACCATAATTTCTGATTCTCTTTTTTTTATTATTCGCTATTAAATGTTTTACTTATGCAACAATCCAGCAGCCTATCTTTACCCCCAATATATATTTATATGAAAATGAGCGAAGGTTTGAACTCTAGTCAATAATACTGCTACCTTCCAGAACAGCCATCGAAGCATCAGATCCCCGACGCTGAGGTATTAAATTTATGTCAGAATGGCCAGCATTAAACTTGTTATCGTAGTGTTGAGATGCTCCAGGAAGAAATCCCCAGTTTGTACTGACCACGGGGAGAAGGCCCTTATTATAATTGTAAACCATTTTAATTTCCACTATTACTGTTAGCACTAAAAGAACAAGGGTAATTGCTCCAAAAGTTACCAATGACGTTCTACCTGGGAAATAAGCGCCTGGCTCCATTGCAATGCGGTAAGCCGAAGTATACTTTGTGAAGAGCCGGATGATCTTGAAAATAACGTAGGCAGATCCGCATAAAAATAACACGATGGTTACCAAACTGAGAATCATTATCTCTCTAGTGGTAGCGAAGTCGCTCAAAAATAACACGACTATTGTCAAGGGCAAAACAATTACCGTCAAAATAAATTCCACCGAATTGGTCTTATTCACCATGATAACAAGGAATTGTATCGTAAATCCAAGGAAGAAGAAAAAATCGAATATAAGGAAACATCGGTGTACCTGGAAATAGTTGTACATACGTCTGATACGAAGATCAGCCCCAATTTTCTTGTATTGAAACCAACTGACGTCCTTGCGCATAACAAAGAAAATGAGATAAATCTGAATCACCAATGTAATGGCTAAAACAGCAATTGTAGCGATGTTAGTAGCTCTAGTGGCGGTCTTCCAATTTCCGACAAGAGCGTTCAAAAAATTCTCGTCGACCTCTTGGAATTGAATCCCAGTATAAATTAACATGCAACAGTAGAATATACAAAGCAGAAATAAGAGCAACATGCTCTTAATCTTCAAACCCACGATCGTCAAAACTACCTGATAAATAGTAGCAAAGATGAATAAAGATAAGAAGATTGATATTTCCGAATATTTTGAGTCTTCAAAGGTCTTTTTATGAATATTTATCACAGCATACATATACACTTCCAATGCGAGCACGAGAAATGCGCTGATGATGGATGTTGAGAGGAACATTCTTGATCCTCGCTTATATTTTTTGGAAGAAGCATTATTATGGGCCGGTTCTTGTTCATATGAAACACTTGATTGATTTGATATCAGTGGGCCTAAAGGATTACTATAATTATTGTAACCAAAGTTCTGGGGTTGGTAATCCGAGCTCAAAAACTGGGGTCTCGGTATGGGGTCGATGTCATTTGATTGGAGCCGCGATGCGGACAGATCGTCCATGTGGGCATATTTATAGAAGTTATCGTCCAGTGCGACTGATTTGGCGTCCATGAATGGGTCGTTGGTATTCTTATTGGACATAGTGGTGCCTTTCTATATCTTTATCGATGGGCAGTGCTTTTTATTTCATGCGTGCACTAACGTGAAAATAAAGCCGGCCTACGGTTTTAGCGAGAAATGTCTGAGTGATCATCAGGGCTCAGGGCTCAGGAACAAGAAACTACTGCGCCGTGGTCACGGGGAGATCCAAAAAAAAATGTGGATGTAGCATAGAGAGTGTGAGTGATGGTAATATACAATGTTTCCTGAGCATTTGGTGTTTTTCTTCACGATTGAAACTGTAGTGTCATGAACATTTTTTAGAAGAGGTTAAGAATTGAAGGGCCGCAGCGTCCCAAAATAGATTTGGCATGTCGATTAGTTCTCGGTTCGGAAGACAAGTAAGAATAGAATATTTTTAAGATAGTGACCTGCTTTATCACTAAAGATCAGTGGCATCGGAATCATTAAACCACTTCAAGCCTACAAATGTAAATGAGTTCTCTTGTAGATCTTTTTTGAATTAATCTGACGAAGTGTCAAATATATATAGGGATTTTATTAGAGAGTATGGATGGATCGGCGTAGTATAAGAATACTGTAAATTAGTTGTAGACGGTGTTAAAAGTTGCCAATTGTACAGTGACTATATTTAAGCAGAATAATAATTACAATTTATGTGGAAGATTGTTCTTTTGTGGGGTCAGCCTTTTAATCAACCCGAATCAAAGTTAAACTTATTCCTGAGTCGGTAACGAAGCCAAAAATAAAAATGAAACATTAGAGCTTCACTTGTAGTGATAAATTGAAATAAAGAGAAAGAGAGTGTGAAAAAATGATGTCATCTCAATTATTGGTTTCCTACGGATAGAGCATAGTTGGCTTAAAGATAAGGTTATCATAATCGTGTAAGACACGAAAGGACTAAAGGGCAAGGTAATTAGCTAAAACATAACTGAAATTGGGTATACGCCACATAATTGTTCGCGAATTCGAATGCATGCGCACCGCAAAATATTTTAAGTCGAGGCCATTCATTGCACGGATATAGTTATAGTTGACTGATAACGTCGTTGTACAAATAATTTGAGTGGCGATAATCGCCCTTTCTTAAAATGCACCTTTAGAATAAAACGTCTACAAATTTAAGCGATTAGAACTGCACTATTTTATAAATCCTCAGATTGAATCATTTACAATGCTAATCATTTCCGAAACTTTTGCTGCACCAGATGAAAAGGATACCGAATTAGGTATTTATGCTAAATGGTGGACAAAAAATACCATTCCAACAACTTTGGAAGAATTTGATTTAACCAATGCATTTGAGGTTAAAGACGTATTAGACAGAGGTGAATATTATGATCGCCCAAAAGATGCTGTGGGAGTTTTGATTACAAGCAAGAAAAAGTTGGCTGCAATGGCAGCTTGGAGAAACAAAGAGCACAAGGGTCCTTGGCAGGTGTATGGAGAACAAGAAAAGGAGACTACTGCATTCCATTATCTCGGAGATACTGAAGTTGTTTTCATTGGTTGGGTATAGTTTTCAAGTGGTTTGCCAAATGTAAATTCTTTACATAGAATAATGTACAGTGCTCTTTTGAAAAGAATGTAGTTTACGCGTCCAAATCAGGAAAGACTTGCAACCTCTCTCCAAAAAATTGTTAACAAATATTGTGTTATAGATGAATTGAGTCTCAGTTGATATAGCGTACATTTTGACAGGCATCGTCCAGATCTAACGGCTGTTTTCCGCATAAGCATGAGGATAATGTGCATCCACTGCAGTTTAAAGCATTCACAAATACATCTTCGGAATTAGTTGTAATTAAACATTAAATACTTGCCATTTAAATGGTATAATAGTTGGTATTTCTCCACTAATCATCTTTAGAGGTTTCTTGAGGTCCTATTTTGCCTAACTTTTGTTTCCAAGCTCTATATCAAATCCATCCTTTAACCCAGTATTTTATACACCATACAACAACCGCGGTGAATGGTACCATGATGAGATTAGCACCTGATATTAATTAAATTGTTAGATATGGGGATTTCAACTTGGATCCATCTACAGTATACTTTACCTTTCGTTTGACTTCGTAATCTATTCTTTCTTTTTTTTCAAAACTCTCCTGTACTATATTATGGCAACCCTCTGTAGTCGCTTGGCTCTTCTTCGACGATTCCTTGAGCCTCTTCTTTCAAATATAACCACGAAACCAGTTGAAGTGCTTCATGCTTGTTGTTAATAATTGAGTCCACAAAATCCTCGGCAACAACTAAACAAATGGCATCATATCCACCAGCACCTGGAACCACACCACCGAAAACCCCGTCAAGACTGCTGCAGGCATCGAGCAATTCAGTTTGAGCCTGAGGCTCTACATCTGCACCAGAGAAAGCAGTTAACTTTTGAAGTTGAGTTCTAATGGCTTGAATACTATGGGTGAGGTCAGCAAAATGCTCGGCTTTCGTAACATCCTCACTACTAAAGGCTTTCAAGTAACCTTCTCTATCGCTGTCATAGTATCCACTGATACTTTCCAATGCCTTAATAAGCAGCATGTTGGCTGAATCAAGTTCAGAATAGAGCTTGTCACTAGACTCTTTTTCGCTCTTTTTCCAAGCCAATACTTTGGAAACAAGATTTGGAGTATTGGAACCACCTTTGATATCTCCCATAAGAAGACGAATTTTGGGTGGTAATGCAATAGCCTTGGCTCGAAACTTCCAATCTGAATCTATGAGTTTACGCAATGGTTCGCAGCTATTTTGGGGACTCAAAAATTCAGATGCGAAAAGCTCGTCAAGCACCTTAGGGCTGAATCGTTGGTATTCGATTGATCCATAAATGGCTGCAGCAACGTCAAAGCCAGAACCAACTTTCTTTTGGGCATAACAATGCGCTATTTGAGCTGCGTTATGGATCACGTCCCGAAGTTCATCCAAAGTCTTTTCTGGGCGGAAATGCGACAACATAGCGCCGGTCAAAGCAGATACCAAGCCAGCTGAAGAGCCTAATCCTGTCTTTGCTACTTCTTCAATAGGTTTCCCGTGATACAAAAATTCTTTCTTTGAGTTCTCAGATGATTTAATCGTGGTATCGGCCTTTGTATGATACCCTGAGTCGGAAAACACTTTTATACTCAAATTAAAGCGATCTTGAGGTTGGATGTACTTGAGCACAGTGGAAACGGCGGCCTCAATGAAAGGATTTTTACGGGACTTTGACTCTGTGAGCTTTCCATCTGTATAATTATATTGCCAATGCCCCAAGAATTGCGAAGAAACCACTTCAATACTACTAATATCAGTAGATGGCTCTTCTTCAATTACTACGTGCATTCGCGAAGACAACGCCGTGACATAGGATGAGTATTGTGGGTCTAAAACGAGGTAACCGCCCGCCAAAAGAGCCTTCCCTGGTGCACTATATGCTTTGGTCATCTCTTGGTGTATTCTGGGACTCAAGACGTCAACAAAACTATTCGTTTCAACCGGTCCTTTCCAGCTTTGTTGCAATTTTTGGTTCTCAAACTTCTCGGAGCGTCTCTTAAGCGCGCTTTTTCACTCGTTCTGCTGATGGACCTGCACAAATTCCACAATACCTTTATAGATTTGCAACAGAAACTATGACTCCATTGGCAGCTGAGGAGCTTGCCCAGCTCAAAAGATGTAAAACTGTGGGGATCATTGGACTTGGTGATATGGGCTTACTCTATCTGCGTCGTTTCAGTGAGGCCGGTTGGACTGTGGTCGCCTGTGATCGTGAGGACCTTTACGAAATCAATCTTAAGAAGTACCACAATGAGGACTTTAAAGTGCTCCGAAATGGGCATTATGTTTCAAGAATCAGTGATTACATAGTTTATAGTGTTGAAGCCGAAAATATTGCCAAAATTGTTGCTCTTTACGGCCCATCAACCAAGTTTGGTGCCATTGTTGGAGGGCAGACCTCGTGCAAGGCCCCAGAAATCGCTGCTTTTGAAGCCCATTTACCCCCTGATACCAGTATTGTATCCGTTCACTCACTTCATGGTCCTAGCGTCAACCCTACTGGTCAACCATTGGTTCTTATAAAACATCGTTCGACCGATGAAAATTTCCAGTTCGTTGAGGCTTTGGTATCATGCCTCCAATCGAAGGTAGTCTACCTTTCGGCTGAAGAACACGATAAAATCACTGCCGATACTCAGGCCGTTACTCACGCTGCATTTCTTCTGATGGGAGTTGCTTGGATGAATACAAATCAGTACCCCTGGGAGACACCCCGGTGGGTTGGAGGAATGGAGAACGCCAAAATTAACATTTCACTTCGAATTTACTCGAATAAATGGCATGTCTACGCTGGTTTAGCAATTACCAATCCTTCAGCACACAGTCAGATTTTGCAATATCTGAAATCAGTGACAGAATTGTTCACTTTGATGATTCAAGGAAAGGAAAAAGAATTACGGGAAAGAATTACAGTAGCAAAGGAATTTGTATTTGGTCACATTTCAGAAAGCGATATGTTGTTAGATGATGACATGCTTCAAAAATTTTCCCTCAGCAAGGAACCACCTGGAGGGCACCAGCCTAACTCCCACTTGTCGCTTTTGGCAATAGTGGACTCGTGGTACAATCTCCAAATTGTGCCTTACGATCATATCATCTGCCTGACACCACTTTTCCGTATCTTTTTGGGAGTTACCGAGTACCTTTTTTGTTCACAACATTTGTTAGATGAGTGTATCAGTGTTGCATGCCGAGATGAGGCTTTCCGCCAAGATGATTTAGAATTCACCATTGCAGCAAGAAATTGGGCTAGTATAGTCAGTTTTGGTAACTTTGATCTTTATAAGTTGGAGTTTGAAAAGGCACAAAAGTTTTTCCAGCCCAAATTTCAGGATGCCAATGCTGTGGGAAATGAAATGATCAAGACTATATTACAAAGAGTCAATGAGAGAGAAAAGAAATGAGGTATAATAGGGGAGAAAGTGGTACTCAATGGAGTTTTAAGTGGTCGGCCTGGGTCGTAAAGAATCCCAACAATAGGGTACTTATAGATGAGATCTACGAATACAAAGAAAAGCATCTTTTCAGTAGTAAACGATTAAATAGTCCTGGAATTGTCCAAGCATTACTCGGGAAATCCCTTTTCATTTAAGAGAGCATTATGAAATCCTACAAGGTGTATTTGAATCGCTTTTATGTATTTGTCGTTTTGATTATGGAATTCGCCGTGAAGAGATCACAATGATCGCTCCTCACGAAACCCATGAGATCCTATGCTGGACCCCAAGAAACAATTGAGCGCTTCTTGTCCTTCTGATCGTCGGTTCTTATGTCTACTATTCTCCCCTTATGACAGATTTCACACCATTTTTAAAAGTTGATTGGACCTCTAGTCATCTTCACTGCTTTAAATTCTCCTGGTCTGGTATCCTCATTTTACTCATACTTCTCTCTCTTCCTCTGGTTTATGCGGTATTTTACAACTGTTCCTCCTTGATAACATCCATGAGCCAGTCCAACCCCTCGGTTAAACCTTCGCCCTTTACAGCACTGGAGGCAACTATACTCCATGATCTGTCCTTCAATTCGGTCAAATTCAATGCTTGGGAGACTTCAGCCGCAGTCATAGCACCGGCTTGATCCTGTTTATTGGCAAAGACCAATAAAGCCGCGTCAAGAAGCTCTTCCTCTTTCAACATCAAGTGTAATTCTTTGGCGGCTACAGCGATACGCTCTTTATCAGTAGAATCGACCACAAAGATGACGGCAGCAGTATTACTGTAATAGCATCGCCAGTAAGGACGAATGGAAGTTTGTCCACCCAAATCCCAGATATTAAGGGTTAAGTTTTTATACTGCAACGTTTCCACATTGAAACCAATGGTGGGCTTAGTGGTCACCACTTCTCCCATTTGTAAGCGATATAAGATAGTGGTTTTTCCGGCACCATCCAACCCGAGGATCAATATTCTGATGTCCTTTTGGATTCCCCATAACTTTCCAAAGATATTGGTGAAACTGAATACCTGCCCCATGGTGATGATTCGAATATATCGATATGTTTAAACTAGCAAAATATGACCAAAATATGATTATGGCAAAATATCGGTCTAGAAAAGACGACGTAAGCGAGAACGCGAGAAAATTCGCGGGAATAGAGGGAGGAAGAACAAAAATAAATATAAAAATTAGTGGAATAGTGAAAAATTTAGAGAGAAGCATTTCAGTACAAAATCTTAGTAGGACAAGTAACGAGACCTAAATAAAAACACAGAAATTCAAGAGAATGATAGCTAAAATTTAATGATTGAAGTAGTTTTGTGGTACAGTATAAAGACAGGTCTCAAAAATCGGGTTTCAAATAAGAGGGGGGTACCCTAACAAAAGCATCGTTTCGTCTTTCTTTTGCTTTTGAAGCATTTTTCAATCTCTCTATTTTCATCGTTTCTTGTGTCTTTAGGTACTCCATTTCTTCCCGTATTATTCTATTTTTTTGCGTCCCTCCACCCTCAAATTTCCATCCCCCTCACCCCGCCATTTTTAGAGTCTACAAATTTTTTAGAAGCGTCAGAAAAATTCGCCCTCCTGCCGTTCACGTGACTCTCTATCTCCATTTTCTAATGACTCTCCTGCACCGAATTTCTGCAACTCCCACCTTCTAAAAGACCCATTAACTTATGACTAGAGGTATATTAAGAAACAAAGACGAGGCCGAGCCAAATCCAGAAGCACAGGGCGAGCAATTGGATAGACAAGAGGTTATTAAAAACACCCGATTAAATGCCCAATTGACTTCAGAAGCCCACAAAGGTGACGAGATAAGGGCCAAAATTGCCAAGGAGAAGTCCCTCCAAAAGTCAGGAGATCCTGAACATTTAAAATGGGATGAATTGAATTTATATAAAACCGAACAAGAAAAGTGTGCTACCATGAAGATAGACGAGCCGAAAACTCCTTACGAAGGAGGCTTTGACCCCAATAATGAATACTATAAAGAGGACGATATCCCTGATTTTGAGTTGGGAGCACCGGAGGTTGCAGTTGATGCCTCGAAGGCAGGCGAATCTTTGAATGGAGGAGAAGTTATCAAGGATGAAACTGCCGGTGATGAGGATGAAGAAGAACCGGAACCGGAACCAGTGTCCGCAGAGGAAAGACATAAGCGCTTTGAAGAAATGAGAAAGCAGCATTATCACTTAAAGGGAAATGCATTGAAAAAGGGGTTTCAATTATCGGATGACGAAGATGAATGAACAAAGGAAATTTTGCTGAAGATGATGTCTTTATTGGTCAAATTTTTACATGTATAGATTATTAAGAAAAATATATTATTGTGTTCACTGCTAAAAGCCATTTTAAAATGTGGTGCTACATCTTTCTATGTCTTGTACTCTGATTCCACTATCTATATAATAAGTTAACTAAGCAAAGTACTTCAAGGTGCTGGTCACACCCAATTCGGCACCAATGTCGGTGAAAGCCTTCTTGACGGCTGCAGCGTCAGCACCAGTGACCTTGGCAGCGACATCGGCCAATTGGGCATCGCTGAACTTCTCAATCAAGTAGTCCACATCCTCTTCGATGACGGTAGACTTGTCGGCTTCACCAAAGTATTCCACATCCTTGACTGAGGTTCTAACAGATCTCTTCTGCTTCTTCTTGGCGGCCTTAGCAGCCTCCTTAGCCTTCTTGGAGTTCTGCTTGTTGGCAGAAGCCTCTTCGGCAGCCTTCTTAGCAGCTTCTTCTTCAGCAGCCTTCTTGGCAGCAGCTTCTTCAGCAGCCTTTCTCAGGCCAGCTTCACGCTCCCACTTCTTTCTTTCCTTCTCCTTCTTGGCAGCATCCTTGAATTCCTTGATTCTTGGGTCCTCGGAGTAAGCTCTTTCCACGAGTTCGATGACACGCTTGTTGTCTTCTTGCTTGAACTTCTTTCTAGCAGCTATGTTTTTACGTTCAATGTAACGCTTGTGGTCTCTGTTAGCAGTGTCATCTGGAACATCATCATCCTTGAACTCGAAAGTCTTCCAAGAGTCGAATTTACCCCAGAAAGAGTAGAAGTTGTCAACTTCTTCCTTAGTGGCATCCTTACCGCCCAAAAGAGGAACTGGTTGCTTCTTAGAGAATCTAGATTCGGATTCGAAAACTGGTCCCCATGCCTCGAAGAAATCGTAGTTAGACTTTGGCGAAGGTGGTAACACATCGGCAAAATTGTCAACAGAGTCAAATTGTTGTCTCTTGACTGGGTCCAACATGACATCAAAAGCCTTTTGAATGATCTTGAAGAATCCGTCCTGTTCAAGTCCTCCATGAGCGGACTTCTTGTCTGGGTGGTGCTTCAAGACCTGCTTTCTGTGAGCTCTTCTGATTTGATCCTCGTTGGCCTTGTGTCTCAACTTGGAAAGACCCAAAACAGCGTACAAATCGGCGGTTTTCCACTCTCTAGGGTCATGCTGCAACAACTCCTCGCTTTGGTCTTCGTCACCAATGTCTTCATCTTCATTAACTTCAGCAACGACAACGTTTTTGTCAGCTTCAAGCTTTTCGTACTCAGACCAGGTGTGGCCACGGAGGGTTCTGGATGCATGGGCAAGGAAGGCTGGGCCAACTGGTTCGATTGGACGGCGGGTAGCCTCAGTGTGCTTGTGCACGAACTTGAAGTGCTCGTTTCTGGTTCCGCTAGGGAGAACGACGGTCATGGTGATGGGCAAGTGGATCGAAATGATGAGCTGAAAAAAATTACTCTTAGTTTGTGTGCAGGGCGAACCACATTTTTGTATAGGAGAAATTATGGAAAAGATGAATTGAGATTAATGCCAATATTAATATTGAACTTGATCAGATTTTTCCATTGAAATATATCTCATGATATTCAAAATTACAGTATGGAAGACCTTTCCAAATTTTATTTCAACTAATGCTATCTATCTTACCCCCCACCATCAATTCTCTCCTCTCTAAAATATTTAATTTAATTTAATTTACCATGCCGCAATTTCTTAATCGCACAATCACTCGCAATCAATTTTACCGTTATTGCTCTTTCACTGCAGCCATATCTAAGACTTCAACGGTACCCTCATTCTTTCTTTTCTCTAAAATTTCCACGATTTCTTTGTAATTAACTGGATCAATGATTCCAACGCACTGGAAAGTCTTTGCATCTTGAGTCTCATCTTCCAAAGTATCTATCAATGGCTTAATTTGCTCATCAAAAAGCTGCTTTTTGACTTTATTAGTAAGGCTGATTTTTACCTTCATTTGAGCTCGAGCAATAGGAACAATTTGTTTCTGAACAAGAAGTTTTATGGCATCAAGTGCTTGTTGTTTGGTGCTTTTGGTTGGATTCAAGTGAAATTTACATTCATTGAGAGCTTTGTTAATCATTGATGGTGGGTACCGTTTCTTTGATTTTGGATTGATGCATTTAGTTGAAATTATGGTTAAAAATTCATTCTGCTTCTGTTGCAAGTTGGCGGTTCTTTCCTTTTCATTCAACTGAATTTCACCCTTTTCTAAGATTTCACCAATGATCTTGTCTACGTCAGTACTTCCAAATGCACTAATCAAATCTTCATTACTAGCGACCTGACCCTTTGATACATTGGTAAATACTTGCGGAATTTGCAAAACCTCATCGAGATCCTTTTCCACCTTCAGTCTCCAATCTTGTACCTTGTTTTGATAACATGCTATCTCGAATCTCTTCTTTCCTTTTTTCATGCGCACCAAGGACACATTGGTGAGCCGAATTTGTGTGTTGGGTTGGTTAATTACTGCCATCTCAAGATATATTTCAGATGATCAAAAGATTATGAATATCTTAAATTTGAAATATCTCAAGAAGGACCAGGAAAAATTCAGGAATTGAGAAGAAAAAAAAAAAACGTCAACACTTAATACCGGCTACACTTCACTTCAGTAAATGGTTCTATTTGTGGTTATGTCTACGTGCAAGTTATTTACTCGTCGTCTTCGTCATCATCGTCACCGTCACCGGTGAACTTTCCCTTGACATCTTTCCACAACTTACCCTTGTTGTGGTTTTCGTACCACTTGGTCACAGCGACATCGAAGAAACCTTGGAAAGCAAAGGCTCCAGTGAAAATTGTAGCGACGTAGATGGAGTTTCTTTGAAACAAACGGGTGAAGAAAGTCTGTAGTTAGTATTTCAGGGGTCTTTTTAATTATTAGATTTTGAAAACGGACTGATGCAAAATGCGGACGTTTGTGGTTATAGATGAATTGTCAAAGAGAGGCCTTTTGTTCTTCTTTCGTGCTTTAACGGTTAACTTATTATAAGTTTTGACTCTTTGATTTGAAGACTGAAATTGTTGGTTTGGTCACAGAAGCTCTGGTCTCCAATGTTACTTAGACATTGGCTTAACGTTTTTTTTAAGATCCATTCGGTGTCGTACGATTTAGACACCACGAAAGGTGACTAATCCAAACATATAGTATGGATTGTATAAGACTCTCAGAAGAAACTTGAGCTTTTTTTGGTTTCAATAAGAGGAACCGGTGATCATAGGAAGAGCATTAGACAGTTTTTTCAGCCTTTGCGTAGTACCTCACTCGGCCTCGATCAAGCTCATCCTCTCAGTAACTGCGTTGAGGTTGGCCGGAAACCTCATAAACATTCGATATCTTTTGTACCCGTAAAACCCACACTCACATCACTGCGTAGTTCCAAAATCAGACTCTGGTGCTAGGCTACTTACCATTTGTCGTTCAAGTGTACTTGTTAGAGAAGAAGATTATGGAGCGTTTTTCTCGTTGAAATGATTGGTTGTATTATGTGCAGGAAATTATTAGTGGGAGGATTTGTGTTTCAGTATGACTCTTGTAGTGACATAGTGGGAGGCAATTTACAGGTCAAGAGGGCGGCGCTACAATTGATCTTGATAAGGTTTATAACTATTTCTTCTCCTCCAAGATGGCTTCCTTTACTGCATCAGTGACAGCATCAACTGGAGTGTCCTTCTTACCAGCACCGGGGTAGAAAGTTCCCTTATTTTTGACCTTCTTCTCCTTCTTTTTCTCAGTCTTTGGTTGTGCTACTGGGTATCCATCTGCAGCACTCTTTTGGAAAGCAGCGTCCTTGGCATATTCAGCCTTGATTGGCTCCAAAAGATTCACAATTTCTTCAGCGACACCACTCTTCAAGTCAATTGGCAGCAACTTACCGGCAGTGTAGTCTTCCTTCAAAGAAGTCAAGGAAGAGTAAGAGATAGGACCACCATATTTTTCTGGTCTGTCAATGTTGAATACAAAGGATCCTTCTTCAGCACCACGGATTTCTTGAATTGGTTGAATCACGTATTCCAAGAAAGCAATCAAACCGTTACCTTCCACTTCACCTGGGGCACAAAATGCGGAGTTGACCTTCTTTCTAATCACCTTTGGTTCTTCCAAGATATCAATCTTAGAGTTAGGGTCGGAGGCACTCATTTTACCACCTTGGCCAAGACCTGGTACCATAGGGTTCATCAAATGAGCTCTCTTTTTGTAGTTGATAGATGGGAGGTTCTCCTCAGCCAAAACAAAGATCTTTCTTTGATCGACACCACCAAATTGGGCGTCTACATCTAAATGTTCTTCGTCAATAGCCTGCATCAATGGGTAGATCAAACCGGACAATAATGGGTTAGCAACTTGTTTGACAACATCTGCACCAGCTCTCTTGGCATCGTTTTGAGACACCACGTTGGATAAACGGAAGAGATCCAAAGTGTATTCACCGCCCAATTGGTAAGAAGAACCGGTGACGAATTGCAATTTTTCGATGGGTACACCGATGGATCTCAAGATAGATTTGACCACAAATTCGTAATAAGTGGCTCTGTGCTTGACAGTTTCGAGTGGGGCCTTCATGTTATCAAGGTAGGCGTGCATGTCTGCAAGTAAGACCTTTACTTCACATCCAGCCTTCAAGAAATGTGCCAACTTAATCATTGGAACGAAGTAACCGCAGTGAGGTTTACCGGTTGGGGCAGTTCCCCAGTAAATTTTCAAAGGTCTTTTTTCTACTTCCAAGACATTTTTGATAATTTGACCGTTCAACACCTCTTGGAGGTTCTTTGTGATCAACTTGTACTGTTCTTGTGGGTCGGAAACGGTGGACATAGTGATGATGGTAAGGCTGGAATGAAAAAAAAAACCCGCGCTCAGAGGTAGAGTCACCAAGCGAGAAGAATAAAGGAGGGGGGAAGTGAGAAAGGTGAGTAAAATGAGAGATCGTAAAAAACAGCGTAGATGCGCGCGAGACACCTGAAACAGATTACCGAGTCTTTTTAAAATTATGAGAGAGAGAGAGAGGGAGAGGAAGGAAGAAAGAGACGAGATATCGCAAAAGTTACTAGTGGCTCTCTCAATAGCATTTAAATTAAAAGCAAATAATTGTATCTTTTACTTTGTTTATTCAAATAATCTGCTCATACTCAACAGTTAACTTTTCCCTGTAATCTTCTATAAATTAAACTGACAGAATCTAATCTTCAACTGTCAATTCTTATCCTCTGCCCCTCCCCCATCCCTCCTCAGTTCGCACTTTTACGTTTGCTTATAATGTACCTGCAGGAGCCTCTAAACTGTTCCACTTCCATACTCTTTGGCACTTCCTAACCGCCACGCTATAATGGCTCAGGAAGAACCCCTAAAATTAAAGATGGACCCAGATTCACTTCGGAGGTACTTGGTACAGATAGGCAGCCATAACTTGCACGAACTTACAGAAGAGGGCTTTTCTTTCTTCGTAGGTTTAAAGGCCCAAAAGATTCCAGAAATGCTCTTTTACGCTGCCACTAATGATGGTGAATACATCAATGAATTGTTCCCTGAAGCGACTGCTGAAGATCTCAAATATCTTAACCTGGAGGTGAATGGCTATTTCGGTAAAGCGAATGCCGAATTTAACGCCAGATTCTTTCAAGCACTAGATTTACGTGGTTTGGCTTCGGTGGGTTCGAGGATGGCAGATTCATCTGATGATCTGTACTCAGATGCCGATGATAACACTGACTCCGGTGACAGTGACGAAAATGACTCCGGTGACAGTGATGATATCGACTCAGATGAAGGTCCATACCCGGACCCATACTCAGATCCAGACTTAGAAGACTTGGTGAATGCAGCTGAAAGATATCAGCCATCGGAACCCGATTCAGACGATTACATAGATGCAAGTCAATTGCTAGGCATCAGACCTGAGTCTGGGTCAGAACATGAAGAATCCACAGCTGTCAATGACCCCAATGAAATATCTAATATCATCAAAAATCTCAAGAAAGGCTCCTATTCGCATCCTCCGAATCGTACTTGTGGAAGGACTTTCTTGAGAAATGAGATGATCTACAGGTGTGAAGAATGTGGTTTTGATGAAACCTGTGTTCTTTGCAAATTCTGTTTCAATCCAAAGGATCATGTGGATCACAATGTTTTCATGTACCCTTGTAGCGGTGACTCGGGTGGTATATGTGATTGTGGAGATCCGGAAGCATTTTCCAATATCAATTGCAAATGTCAAGAAGAATCTGCACAATTTGAGGAAGAGAAGTTGCCTCCAAGATTCCGTTCCGCTTTGAAAGAAACAATTACTGTGGTTTTAGATTACATTTTAGATGTGGCCAACTTAGACGCACATACATTACCGCTAGTTAAATCAATGTGCCAAAAAGCTGAAACAATTATACATATATCCAAAAGTTCTGATTTCTCAGAAAAGTATCGGGCGTACGACGATAATAGCTTGCACAACTGGAAGTTGGTCTTATGGAACGATGAGATTCACAATTACCCTCAAACAGAAAAAGTAATTTCGGAAGCTTTGAGCTGTAGTAAACCTCGTGCCAGGATGTTGGCAGATTCTGTTGATAGGAAGGGGTACCACACCGTTCTTGAAGACTCGAATCCAGACGCTTTATTCAAGGCACAAAAAATTCTAGAACTGGAAGGTCTTGTCACAACGATCATTAGTGCTCGAGACTATAGTAGAATTGTCATATCTCATAATTGTGTTAAATGGTTATTACTCACGGTTCAGCATGGTGGTAATGCATTCAGGGAGGAGGCCAGGTCGATTATATGCGAAATCCTTTTAGAGCCAGATTACGAATTAGCTACAGAGTTTCCTTTGCAATATGATACAGAAAACTTGGAATCCATTTGCTACGACCAATCAATTCTTTACCATAATCAGATACCTCGATTGGAGAAGACTAGTCTCAAAAATGGAACTTCGATTTCAGAGGTTTGGGAGGACAGTCCACTGGATTTGTTAACAAATTCAAACAATCATAAGCGATATGCTAACTCGAGACTCCAATTTCTAGCAATCTTCGAGAAAAGGTTCAATAAGGTGATGCGTAATGATTTGAATAATTTGCTTCCACCAATTCTTATGTTCGATATGGCTAAAAGAGTTGAATTTTCCAGCCAGTTATTGGAAATATATCCACTTCTTTTGACTTCTCTTACTTTGACCGATAGAGAGTACGATCTCAGTTTTTTGAGTAATATCTCGCAACAAATATTCACCTGTCCAACAAGTGTCAATAACGCCTTGAAATTGACACACTCCCTGCCCAACGGTAAATTGGGTTCTATCATTGGACCATTGATTCTCTTAATCGATCGAAAATCATCTACATTTGACGAAAAATTGGGATATTCTGTTTTCCATCAAAGTATTGATGGCAGTGCAAGAGCTACTCAAATTGATAAAATAATTGAGAGTGGGATTCATGTCATTAAACGTATATTCTCAGTGTGCAATATCAAGGAGCTAAATATTAATTTCATGACGGACGATAACATATTGATTATTTTGATGTTTTTAAGATATTTTCAGGGCTACTGGGGAATCGAAAAGAAGTATGGCGAACATGTGGAACGAGAAGTATTGGATTTTGTCATCCACCTCACAATTTCAATCCCCATTTTGCTGGTTACTAAACAGGTTGCCAGTTTTATTGCTTCAAGTCCCAACCATCTGCGCGGTATCGATGTCATTGTCAATTATTTGATGAAAGCATCACTCACTATGAAAAGTGAAGAGGTGACTTCCTATTGCGTAAGTACTGAGAAAACTTCATTTGTCAATCCAATCAACAGTCTTCTTTCCCACCTAATAGAATCGGTTGATTTTGAGACAACATACCCAGTGCTTGAATCTAAAAATTTGCCATTCGTTCGTATCTCAGATTTTTCATTAAGGAGTATGGTCTTGGCGTCTCAAATTCGTATAGGATTTTGGGTCAGAAATGGCAGTTCCGTGTCAAGACAAGCAACTATTTACTCGTCTTTGATGGGCCGAAGTACTTTCACCAGAGACTTTCACCTTCAGCAAGTCAACGCGATCATAGGTGATCCATCAGAAACATTCAAAAACTTTTTAGACAGGTGGGAGCTTGCTGACTGGTTTAATGGATCTGCAGCATACACAGCAACTGTTTATGAAGAACGAATTAACTCCATCGTCCTTGAATTCATCATTTTCCTTTTCAATGTAATTACTGACAGAACTTCTTTCAATTATAAGTCTGAAGACATGCGTTTGAAACTGAAGATCAAAAAATTCATTTGTTCCACTTTAAGCACCGAGCCAAAAGGCTATTCTAAATTACGTCAAAAAGTTGAAAGTTATTTCGGTAAAAGTGTGCCATTTGATGAAGTTCTAAAAGAAGTTTCCAACTACCAGCCGCCGACTGGGTTGACCGATGCGGGTATGTTCAGATTGAAAGCTAAATATTTTGAAAGTGTGAATCCGATCAGTTTGTATTTGGACGGGAGTGACTTCCTGAATGTCTACCAGTCTCTCGTTTCCAATGCTGCGAGGGAGAATAATATTCAAGAGGACGAAGTCGTGATTGTTCCGCAATTCGAAATGGCCGATCTTACCATAGTGAACCAAAAAATCTCCAGGTTTACGAAGACCAAGGAATTCGTAAAGTTTATCTACAAATTGCTTCAAATCAGCATTAATTCCTCGGACGAAACCTTCATCTTGCCTTTACTTCATTTGATTCATGCCGTTTTGATAGACGATACGACCCTTCACGGTGAAACCTACTTAAGTCCTCATTTTGTTAATATCCCTGTTAGTGATCTTCTACTTACGATTATTGAGTCCAACATGTCTGCTCAAATTGCAAAGAAAGCAGAATTTTTATTGCACTTTTTGACCAGCAAGGACCCAAGTGTAATTGAATCATTGAACGACTGCTTTGGTTCAGAGCATGTTGCAAAGTATTTGCGGAAGTCGACCAATGTCGAATCTGAATCCGACAAAAGGAAACGGATGGCAGAGGAGAGAAAGCAGAAGATTATGAAAAAGTTTGCAAAACAACGTAAAACGTTTTTGGAGAAAAATGAGGATTTACTGAAGTCAATGGGCAATGATAGCAAAGTTATTGATCAAGAAGCAAGAAATTGTGTATTGTGTGGGGAAGAAGAGCTGGCCAGAAAACTGTTCGGCATACTCAGCACTTTCAATCCCCATCGATTTTGGCAGCTTCCTTTCAAGTCTGATGAAAAGCATGCCATGGTAGCGTTTAATGATTGGGATGATCAAAGCCTTAGAAAGGGGAAGAATGATTACGGAAAAGGATTCCACGGATTCAACCACGATGCTCAATTTGAAAACGAGAATCCAGTTTTTGTCGTCTCGACTTGTGGACATGGTATGCACAGGGAATGCTATAAGCAATATCGTCGCCAATTAACTATTAGCGATATTCCGTGTCCCCTTTGCAAAGTTTCAAGTAATATGTTGCTCCCAAGTCCACCACCTGGTCAAAGTGATTCCACATTTTTGAATTTGGATGCACATCCAATACACTCCAAGTACAACCAAATTACCTCCTCCGTCGGTGAGGCAAAATGTCAAAATTTGATGGACCATTTCATAGGCACAGAACATAGAGAGGATACAGTTGAAAGCGTCATTCAAAGTCATCGCCAATTCTTCGAAGGTAAGCCGTTTTTTGACGAGTACGCGGATAGGTTTATGCTCACATTGCAAGTGTTCTCTTCATTGATTGCGAATACTATTCAAATGCATGAAATTACTAGCAGAGTTGATGGTAATTCATCATATTCGACTTTCCTTTCATCAGTTCCTAATTCTGCTATTATGGTTATAAAAGCATTAATTGTTTATCGCTCTTCATTTTACGTCGAAAGGGAGCAGATACCATCATCTCGAAAAACTAAAAACTTAGAAGATGCTTTTTCAACGTTTTGGGATGGTCACAGATTAAACTGTGTTTTCTCTGAGGTGGTTTATTTATACTTCCAGACCGATGAATCTCTCAAGACTTTGTCTCGTTTTGGTTACTCAAAATTGTTTGCGGCAACTCTTTTTTCCTTAATGGAACGTGCAGTGTTAGATAAAAACTATGCCTCTTTTTATAAACATGATGGTCGTGAAATTCCTGAACAGACAATACGCGATCTTTCAGTTTTGATAAGCAAGAACACCAAAACTTTCCCAGGGTCTGAAGAGCCAGAGTTTATCAGATCCCTTTATTTCTCGATTGAAAGATGTATGCTACCATTTTTGAGAAATTTGGTGATTTTTAAGGATATTTTAACATCGAAGATTAGGCGTGATAACACCTTCGAATCGATTCCTGACTTATACAACTTAGAAGATGACATCGCAAGTCAAGAGTACGAAGCTTGTAGTGATGTTTTGGCGCAAAAATTAGGCTTGCCGTCACTCAAAAGTCTCATAAGTATCTTGGCTGATGATAGCGGACGTGATGCACATACTTTGGATCGATCTATCTTCTCAAACGTCATTAATGCCAAAATTCCGAAATTTTATGATCAAGGAATCTTAAGCTTAGATTATCCAGGAATCTGCAAATTCATCGAATTACCGACTGACTTCAATGCATGCGTTTCTAGCGCATTAACTGCGGCCCATGATTTCTCAATTTGCTTACTTTGTGGGACGGTCCTCAAAGCCGGAAGACATCACGAGCGAATTCATATCCCAAGGTGCTCCAGAAGTCATACATCTGTATTCTTCCATCCACGAACAAATCAATTGCAAGTTTACTCTTTCTTAGGAAGTGTGGGCCCTATTCAAGCTCCCATTGATGCACCATACTTAACAGAGTATGGAGAGGTCAGGAAACATGGGAAAGCCACATTGAATACTATGCGTTATACTCATTTGAATCGCTTATGGCTCAATAAGGGATTATTCCAACTTTTGAGTAGATTGATATTTACGACCGATCCAAGAATGGCTCAAGACCGAGAATTTGATTTCGAAGAAGAAGAGGGGGATATCGATGATATAATTACGTCCGTTGATGATATAGAATGGTAATTTTAATCAAATATCATGATAATTATGTATTTCGTAATCTATAAAGTTTCCCATCCACCAGCATCCATAACGCTCTCAAGTTTCCTTGTAATGATATTTGGGATATCATGCTGAAGCCAAACACTTCTTATGAACTCGTTATATCTCGGTTTCATAAAGAAAAGGGCCTTGCCCCTCTTGGATTCCGAAGCTAGTTCGCCATGTTGATCCAAAAATGGGGCATTGAAAAATGACCCACCATTTTTATTTAGAAGTAAAAGACATCTCTCCTTTGGGAATAAGAAAATTCCTACCGAGTTGGCGCACTCTTTGGTATAGTGTGTAGTACATTGTCCCTTTTTTGAACCTAGAGATGTCTTCTGAGCATCCACCACAGCGCCACAGTATAAGCAAATTCCGGGGTTTTCGATGTACCTATATGGATTGTCATACGTATCCAGATAGTAAAAATCAGAAAAGAAAAAATCGAGTCTTTCAGGAAGTTCACAAAGTTTTATAATTCCCGGATACTCCATCTTTCTTTTGAGAGCAATGTGAGAATCAACTTTCCCAATCGATTCCTGTTCAAAGGTCTCTCTAGTGAAGGACGAGAACGTAGAGTTTTCGAAAGAACCTGGGTTCTTCATTGTCATAATAGTCTCTTCAACTGTTTTTAAGCCCAAGAGTTTGCATAGGGCGTCAGCCTCGAGTTCAATCTGTACGTAGTCATCGAAATGAAGGTTATCGATGTTGGCGTTTTTGACAAAAACGTAAATTGCTGCACGTCTTAAGAAAGGTAGCACGGACTTTAATAGTAAAGCGTAAACTATCTCTCCAAATTCGACGTCGTTCGTTATGTCTTCAAATGACAGGTCATATGGTCTGAGATTTCTGAATAAATTCAAAACAGTCACAGAGGTCTCTTTGCCAATCGAGGAAATTTTGGGGAAATCAAAAATTGTATAGGACGATTGTTCGAAGAACTGGTTTTCGATGATCTTCGAGGAGAGTATGTTCAACGACTGGATAATATGGCCAACAAAGCAAACTTTCAATATGTCACAAAATTGAATGCCAATGCTCGGAAGTGGAAACGATGTTACAAGCATCTTGAAAAAATCCCTTTCTAGGATTGACTCGTTTAATTTTGAGTCTGCAAAATACATGTAATTTGCTAGTATCTCAAAGCTAGTTTCAGACTCGTCATTGAATTCAGCCTCCTTTTTGGCCTCATAGTAAAGAGCCGAAATGTTAAATTCATTCAATGTTCTTAAATTTATTATTGAGTTGTTTCCTATTTGAGTGATTATGGGCTGACCTCCCAGTGGAACACCTCTCAAAGAAATCTCAACCGATTTTATGGTGTTGATCAAAATCGAAGTAGCGTCTAATTTTTCGATCACTGGAAATTTAAGCTGTGCTATCATTTGACGGACATCTGTAAGCAATGATGTCAAATGGTCGTTTTGCGAAGCATTCGATAGGGCATTTTCAAAATATTCAATAGTACTGGCACTCAAATTGGAAGAGGCTTGAGCAATGTCAGCTTCAGTGGCCGCTTTGAATTTCTTAAACCAAGACTTATCGTGTACTTGTTCACTGGTAAAGATGTTAAACTTATTGGTTTGGAGATTATCAGAAGGCCGAGTAACGCTTTCGAATGACCTGTTGCTGGTGCTCCACAATATAGGCACGAACATGTTACATAAGGATTTGCACAATGGACACAAAAATTCCTTGTGTTCGCTGCGCTCTGGAGTATTTCTTGTAATTTGATTGACCCTGTTGCGATTGCTACTTAAATAATTGATGTAGCACTGATAATGCATCCCATGTCCACAACTCAGTGACACCAATTCAGGATCAACATCAGCATACAGATCAAAGCCGGGTCCAACAACATGATCATTCTTGATTGCTTTCATGAATTTATCCCAGCCTTCAGTTTTTTCCATAGTACAAGAATATTCGCTTGCATTTAAGTTAACATTATCAGAGAACGCTTTTAAAGTCCAAAATTCATCGTCGAAAGGAATCGACCTAAATTCAGAAGATTTGGAAAAATGACAAACTATTCCAAAAGGTCCAGAATCCTCTGTTGCATTCTGACAAAGCAAACAATGTGGCTCTGGAAACTTCCACCCTACATCCTCAAGAGCACTTTCCATTTCAACGTCCGCACCATCGTCATCGACAGTATTGTTCTCAAGAAACAGTGATTGTTGACGCTTGAATCTTGCCATTAACTTCTTTTGTCTTTCTTTGGCCAAAATTTTCTTCTTTTGAAAGGATGACTCTTCTGAAGATTCTTTGTCATCAGAAATCAAGAAATTCTCCGAGAAGCTCGGGACTGATTTTTTCATATCTTCAACGAATGTTTCATATTTATCCTTGAAGACATTGTAGATAGCCTTTATCTTTGAATGATGCTTCTTCGCCTTTTCTTCCTGAAGAAGCGTAAACATCAGTGATCCTATACTTTCACCAAAGTGTTCACTCTTATTTAAAAAGTTTTTATAAAATGAAGAGTAGGTTGCGATATCAATAAATTCTTCAAAGGAACAAATGTGGATTAAATGCAACAAAGTCTCTAATAAGCTTTCCAACTTTTCGACGCCCTCTTTCATGACATACTGTAAAGTGCAAATGATAAAATCGGCAAAGTAAGATGACAACGAAAAGTTACCGATGAATCGGTAAACTCCCAATTCTTCGGCTTTTCGTATTTTGGGTGTTATGACAACTTCATTGATCGGCTTAGATGTAGCTTTACAGACTCTTTCTTTTACCAATTTGATGGCGTCCTCCTTGGTGTTTGTCGAATAATTAAAATAGTAAGGATTAATCATATCAAAGTACTCCTCCTTCAACTCATACATTCCAATGTCTGTGCTCCCGGTGGGAGATGTGAAATTTGTTAACTCTTCTAGAATGATGTCAAATTTTTTATCGGAGGTAATGTGATCTGGAATCAGCATACACAATTTGGTGTAATTGGTGGGACCGAAACAGATGTTGTGTAGTATTTCCATACGCACTCTATTGTCACTAATATCATCGTTTGATAAGCTTCTGAGGTGTAAGTCTTCGCAAGATAAATGTATAAATGTGTTGATACATTCTTCGATCATGTAGGGTAAGGTTTGGTTGTCGTAAATTGCATCGATTCCTTGATTTTTATTCATGAATCCTTCCATTAAGAGCCAACGGTTTAACAACATAAAGCAAACCAAATTTGGTGAGTTGGTACTGATGAAAACCTGAGTTAAAAACAAGTCTCTGAGATATCCGCTTTCTCTTAACCCAGTATTTTTATAAAGCTGTAACTGCGATCTTACACTAAAACCATTTCTTACCCAAAACCCGGATTTAATTTGGGACATTAAAACAATTGTTCTAATAGAATACTCAAAAATTGTAGTTGGTACATTTGAGGGTATCATAGATTTTAAGTGCGAGTTTGGTAAGTAGCTGAAGGAATTTTGATCCAAAAGGAAGGTGTTTTTCAATTCAACGGGAGAATCAAAGTCGGTGTGCTCGATCAACCAGGAAAGAAAAGAGTGAATTGGATGCAAAAAACTAACTTTTTCTTTGTCTATTGAATAAGATTGAATCACTGATCCCTCAGTCAATTCTGTCGTAATTTTTTTGTTATCATCTAAATGAATATCAACAAACTCGTCAATCAATCCTGGGTATTCATTATTTTCTAGTCGGAGTAAGAATTGTACCACATATTTGATGATCGCAATTGAAATGTCCTTCTTCAGTTCAGGGGTTGTATCTTCCAAGTTTTTGACACAGTTCGCAATGTAGTCTGCAAACTGATAAATGACCAGAATCGCATGGAAAAATGCCGTGTAGTCTGGATTTTCATATTCAATGTGATTTTTGGATTCTCTCTTCATAACAGGGCGACCTTGAAACAAGGCCAAAATATCACATGCCATTGGTATAATGTTGCCATTTAAGATGGCTGAAGAATTCTTGCTTCTACTGAGTATGTAACCAATATCAAAGAAGATTTGGCCCCATTTTCTGTTTTTCAAACTTTTCATTGAAATTTCATGAGATAGTTCAATGTTTTCTGGTGATCTTATTTCTTCTACTGTGAGAAAGCTGTAAATTGTAGCAAAAATACGAGTCATATCTCCATGGGTCACAATCTCGGTGGAATTTGATGGGCAAGTGAATAGCTGAGTCAGAAGAGTACACATAATGCTCAACTCTGGTTCCCTATCAAGTGTCAAAAACATATCAGCAACTTCGGGGTATATATCAACGTATTGGCTGCAAATGACATGTTTGTATTTGAGATTCGTGATGAGAGAAGTGGAAAACATATCATGTATAATATTTCTCATTGATTTCCAAAATCTTATATCCAAGTAGCAGAAGTACTGAAACCTTGATCCCACAAAACTTGCTTGGGGATTGGTATGGTCTGATTCTAAATTGTAATCGCAGCTTTCGCAAATATCATCTGGTAGATCCCATTTGGAATTTTGAAAACTCCAATGATCCGATGTTCGAGAATCGGTTGAATATTGTCTTTTTGTGGTCGGGATTTTGGGTATTTTCATAGATATGTCCAACCCTCCTACTGTGTATATGCTTGCATTGGCATTGTTTTGGGCATAATGTAACAAGCCAGATTTCCACTTTCGACAGAAGGCCAAACAGAAGAGATCTCTAAATTCAAGATGGGACTTGAACATATCACTTTCAGTGAGGTCATTTAACCACGTAAGAATTTCGTCCACCATATCTTCTCTGAATTCGTCTCTGTGGCTTCGTATACATGTGGCCAAACCGGTCGAAGAAAGAATTTTTTGTCTCTCTAAAAGTAAATTTGTGTCTTTTGAGCTAATCACCTTAGCCTTACCAAAACTCTGTACTTTGTCGGCAACCATTGCAGCAAATTGGGGGATCTTTTTACTGGCTAAGTATATGCGCTGTACTGCGTCTCTATAATGACGGATTTGGTCGTTATAAATCATCAAAAAATACTTACCGGAGGTTCTGTCCAAGGTTTCTTCAGCATTCGAATCTGGGTATCCATAACGAGCTGAATTCAAACAGCTTAGAAAGGTGTTTGTATGTATTTTTGCCACATCGAAACTCAGTTGATCTTGAAATTGCATGTTTGAGTTGACCATGACGTCTATTATGTAGTCTAGCAATATTTCAATGGTCTCTAAGAAAGACTCTTGTAATTTTTCAGGGGGCGACTTCTGGGTCACCGGGTCCACGGGAAATGAGTAAGGACATTTATATTCTTTGACCCAGGCTTCAGGATCGCCACAATCACATACACCTCCGTTTTCACGTTGACATATAGTGATATGGACTTTATGCCCTTTATGAAAGTCTTCTTTGTAACAATAAGAACATAACGCACAAACATCGTCATAGCCACAGGTGAGACAACGATAAATAGGCTCACCTTTACGAAAGATACGAGCACACGGCATATTCGAGTGGAATGCTCTATGATCTTGGATGGCGTTTTCTTCTAAAGAAGGGTTCGAATTTGCCATAGCTTCTTTTTTGAACGATGCACTGTACTTAGAGTATTGCTTGAACAGCCAGCCGAATTCATCGATAGTATTAACAACATTCAGTAAGAGGGTATCTCTTGAGGCAAGAGGGAACACCCAATCCAAGTGTTCGCCCTGGCCTGCTAAGGCCCAGAAAAGAGCCTTTCGGATGTCCTTTTTATTAGCATCTGTGAAATTGAACTGAGAATTTGCCGGAAGATGCAAAAGAAATCGTTTCAAGGAGTCTGCGTTAGAAAGCATGGCTCAATGAATATGCTATAGAATAATAGTATATGGCTGATTTACAGTGGGGCGAATGTATTGCCTGCATACAAATCTCCAGATAAAAGATGAAGATAATTACTGACTATACGAAAGAGAGAGATCTTTCATTTTGGGCGAGCAAGGTGAGAGAAAAGGAATTAGGTTAACGTTTTTAAAGAATTGAAGTTTTAAGCTATCCTTGGGCCGATGAGTGAAACGCTATACTTTACCCCAAACTTGCACGAGAACCGCAAGAAACTCAGCAATGTTCAAGATATAACCTCGTTAACTTTGGGCGTGGGAGCAGGGATCCTTGCGCCTAGTGCATTGCATGGCTTCTTAATTTATTTGGTGGGGTTCACTTTGAGCAATACGATATTCTACGCGGTTTGTTGTCAGCTGAAGCCTCTGCAGTACTTTAGACTGCCAATTATGGAGATTTTTTTGGAAAATATCGTGAGGAATGTGCCAGAGTATATCATGATGTGGTGTTTGGTGTATGCTTTGGTCAAGTAAGTCGTGGAAAGATTGAATAAACGTCTATAAGGTTGCGAGTTCGGAGCGATCACAATGATTCTACATAATCAAAAATAATAAAGTGCTTCCACATCAATTATTGCTTCTAATTCTGCTTCAAATTACTGGTTTTAACGATATAAGAGAGCCTTTAAGAAAGAAGAGGTTTAATTATCATATAAGAGTAAATCAAACTCTTCAATATACGAAAAGATGGCACATTTTTAAATTAATACGTAGGTTTTTTTATAACTTGTTGAGGTGATGAAACAACTAATTGAATAATTTGAATAGTGCAAGACAAAAGATCAATTACAAATAAAACAGAGATAATCCCTATGAGTGTAATGCTTGAAATACACCATTTGATGGAGGGAAGTTATCATCAATGCATTAAGAAATTCAATTAAACCCGGGCTGTGTGAGTGTGTGGATCAGCGTTTTTTCGGCACACTTTTCTGCCAGTTTCATCAACAAGATCATTTTAAAAACCTAAATTGAATGTAGTAAATAATTCACTAGCTTTTAAAGTTGTAAAAGTTTCAATTACATCAATATTCAATGGCTATACTATGGTCTTGGTTGCCAATGTTGTAATTACAATTTTCTATTCAATTTTTCACTTACCTTATCCTCTATCCATTTCTCCCGCATTATCCACCCCCACAGGCTGAGTCTCCTGCATGACGCCTCCTCCTCCCACGATTTCATAAATTATTGACCAACACTCTACCGAGTAGATCAAAGCAATCAGTTGCAATCCTACCAAAATGGAAAAAATCGATCTTTCAACCAATTCTAAAGCCATTGAGTCGGCCTACGAGAAGGTGGTCAAAGGGGATCCATCCACTACTTTCGTGGTTTACACCGTCAACAAAGCTGCCGCAGTCGAGGTCGAGGAAACCGGCGACGGTGATCTTAATGATTTCGTTGAAAACTTTAGAGATGGTGTAGTACAATTCGGTTTGGCTAGAGTCAGTATCGAAGGTTCCGAAGTTCACAAAATTCTTCTTTTGGGTTGGTGCCCTGACAATTCCCCAGCAAAGCTGAGAATGAGCTTTGGAAGCAACTTTGCTGAGGTCGCAAAGGTGTTGAGGGGATACCATGTTCAGATAACTGCCCGTGATCAGGATGATTTAGATGTCAAAGACTTCATCCATCGTGTTGGTGCTGCTGCCGGTGCAAGATACTCTTTGAACACCTCTTCCACTTATCAAAGACCTACTCCAGCAGTGAGCAAACCAGTGGTAGCCAAGCCTAAACCAGCCATTGAGAAGCAATCGTTCGTTCCGAAGTCTACTGGTAAGCCAATTGGATCTCTGGCCTCTGCTCCCAAGCCCTTTGGTGCTCCAGCATACACCCCAGGTGCACTGAGTGCGTCTAAGGGTAGTCTGCAGAATGGAAAGGACGAATGGGGTGGAGAAAAAGAAATTGAAGAAAGAGATTTTGACGAGAAACCCTTGGAAGATGTGCCATCGGCCTACAAACCTACAAAGGTCAATATCGACGAGTTGAGAAAACAAAAATCTGATACTGTCTCCTCTACACCCAAGCCTAGATTGGAGCAGGAAAAATCCGAAGAGCCTGAACCTGTCGCATTCTCCGATCGTATGAAGGCCCTTGAAGCCAACAAGGAGCCCGAATCTACTGGTAGATTGACCTCTTTGCCCAAACCAAAGGTCTCCAACACAGTTACCAATCGCTTCCCACAGGCCAAAACCAATTCAGCTAACGCTCCTGCCTTTGGAGCCAAACCAAAGTTTGGCTCTGTCAGTGCAAAGCCTGATCTGGCTCTCAGCGGTGCAAGCAGAGATTTTGCTTCTCTGGGAGGAAAGACTCCAAGTCAACTTTGGGCTGAAAAAAGAGGTTTATACAAGACGGTTGATAGCTCTGATGAGCCCGTCAAAAGCGCAACTGAGGCAGTGGAAAGCTTATCTGTCGAGGAAGAAGAGCCATCCGATGAGCCAGAAACACCTAAACCAGCACCAGTTTCTACTCCTGTGCGCAATTTGCCACCTCCACCTCCTGTGAGACAGTCCGTACCTGAGCCAGAAGAAGAAGAGGAAGAGGTAGAGGAAGAGGAGCAGGAAGAAGAGGAGGAAGAGGAGGAAGAAGCTCCCGCTCCTGCCCCTGTTCCTAGTTTACCAGCTCGTAATTTACCACCTCCTCCAGTTAGCGAACCAGAGGTCGCAGCACCAGAGCCAGAACCAGAAGTAAAGCCCGAAGTAACCGAAACTTCTTCTGAAAAGCCAACCGCCATTGCCGAGTATGATAACGAAACTACCGAAGACGACGAATTGGCCTTCAAGGAGGGAGATTTGATTGTTGATATTGAATTTGTTCACGATGAGTGGTGGTCGGGTAAGCACGGTTCATCTGGCGCCACTGGTATCTTCCCAGCCCTGTATGTAAAATTACTGGATGGAAGTGCTTCTGGAGATGCAGCTCCAGCTGAAGAAGAAACTTCATCATCAGGGGGACTTACCGGTACTGCTGAATATGATTTCGAAAGAACCGAGGACAATGAACTTGAATTCTCTGTAGGAGATGAAATTGTGGATATTGAATACCTTGACAACGAGTGGTACAGTGGTAAGAATTCAAGGACTGGTGAGGAAGGAGTTTTCCCAGGAAACTTCTTGGCTTTTAAAAAATAGTTAGAATATGAATGAAAAATCATCTGTGGATTTCTCAAGTAGAATCATGATACCATCAAAAAAGAGGAATGGATTACCGAGAACTACTGTGTGTATATCAGGATCTATAAATTGAATACATTAATGGTTCTATTTCACTTATCTCGTTCCCCTCTCAAATACATCTTGGTTGCTGGTCCCCAAGCAGGCCTTCTTTTGTAAAAGGCTAAGTCATCTGGTAAACCATCTATTGCGTCAGCGAGGTCATTCCCTAAACCTTCCTCTTTAATCTGTTTCAAAGGTGTCAAGTACGTTCTTACTGACATTACTATAGCCCCCAGAACAGGCATTCTAGTCAATATTTGTCTCTCGACTCTCAAGTACGAGCTATTATCGAAATCTATTTCTTCGTACTCAATCTCTCTTACCTTTTCACCCACATATGCGTGGTTATAATTCTCTCTCGTGGCAAACCTTTCGTTATGTGTCTGAACCGACCAATTGTGCCTTTCCCAAAGGTCTGCAGGGCCCAAACGATTGAAAAACTTATGCATGGAGAATTTTAAACGTTCTTTATATTGAGGGACGGGGACATGAATGGCGGAAAGTGGTTTGTTAAAACCTTCAGAGGGATCGAAACCTGCTGGAGCACCATTCAAAGAAGATCGGAGCTTGTATTCCTCTTCCTTATCGTTCGGATCATCTTTCATTAAAAGCACATAGTCCTCTTCAATGTGAGTAGCCAATGCGGTGACCAATTCTCTTGGACTGGAATCTTCTTGACGTGGGAGGTATTCCTTATGAATAGTATTAAACACTCCCTTCTCGGTTTGTATAAATATGGTTGGATATCTTTGAGTCAAATATTGAGTGATCCAATCGTATAACTCTCGTACTGCTAGATGAGTTCGTGGTGAATCGTGAACGTGGACCGCTTGTTCAGGCTTGTCCTTGGTTATTTGCCGGCGAGTTTCGGTGACATCTTTGTAGGTATCTTCGATCAAAAGCCAATCCTCTGGAGTTTTCGAGAGGTCTGAGATTGCCATGGTAATTTTATGTGACTTTTTGCCTTTGAATGGACGGATAGGGCGCGGCAGAGTTGTTTTCCAGTCGAAGTCATCACCCATCAGAGGGTACACTTTGGGTGCAAATTTGGGATGTTTGCTGGAAAAGTGAGCCCAAGCTACGTAAATGACGGCTATCAAAAGAGCAGACGCCACTATGATCTGAATGAAGACCATCCTTTGTGTTTGTCAACAAAAACCTTTGAACAGTATGGCAATATAAAAACTCCGATCGCTATTTATAAGCATCCTCCTCGTAGATAAGGGCGGATATTTCATACCGCGAGTCTAGCGCGCGGATAAAGTAAGCGCGCTAATCCGCGCTAGCGGTAATAGTAACTAAAATGAGACACAGCAGGAGACATTTAGCGGGGAAAAATGAGAAGAAATCAGAGATGATGAGAAATCTTCAAATAAAGAGTCTGTTATGTACTGATAACAGTTTCGATAGAATTGGGTACTATTAACAGAGAGAAATGGAAATTAATCCAAGAAGATAAACAAATAGGTTTTTTTATTGTTAAACAAGAAGATTACTCTTGTGTGACTGTTAAAAGATTTGTTCATTCATTATTTAGTGCTTCATAAAATGTGTCTTTAGTCATTTGAGTCATCATGAGCTATTATCACGCTATTGTGAGTGCGAATCATCCTGCTCGTACCCCAGCAAAATTGGCGGCAGTGACAGCGGTGGTCGCGGCGACAGTGTAAAAAGTATGCAGCATTTCCGTATCGCAGCGTACCCTTCAAAGGTGGCCCAGCCACATCAACATCTAAACTACCTGGCTAGTCGAGGTCAAATTGAATTGTACTCTTGGATAGTTCCGGATTAAGTGCATCATCGCTTGCTGACGAGGTCCCGCGATACGGGAGTCATCGATGTACACTCCGGCACATGAGCCCAATGACTCCAATTTGCTCACCACCAGACTAGAAATGGTTGCGAGTGAACAAAAATCTTCACCAACCCCACCAAAATATTCACTATCACAAACAGACCGGTCAAAGTAAAGGTATATATCACGTTGAGGACGAGCTAAAGCAATTTGTGAACTATTAATAATAGGAATCAATGACTCCGCTTTATCGAGTTTTTTACCAACTATAGCCAGTGTCGTCAGATATAAAAATGGCACTTTGTCCTGTCTTACTTCAACATCTATCAAGTCCTCTAAAGTTTTCTCAATAAATTTAGTACCATGGAAGAACATAAAGAGAACTGAACTCTGACTATTCGAGCCGTTTTGATTCAAGTATAATTTTAATGCATTTACCGTTGCAAAAAAATGGATCTCAGCTTGCTTAAGGTCGCTCATACCGGCATCTTCAAGCTTAGTGATTGCCATTTTATTTGAAGCATTTGTGACGATTAATAATTCCTTTTGGTCGTTTTGACCCTTTAATTTTTGAATCATACTGTTTAATGAAAAGTTTAGTTGCAAATTTATCTGTGGACTGATGTGATCACTTAAATACATCTTTGATGTAACCCCTTTTAAAGAAAAAAACGTTCCGCCGTATGCTCCCCACCTTTTGTGCCGTTGTGCCCAGGATTATATGAATGAATATCCTGCTACAGGAGGTTGTATTTCTCAAACTCCGAATACGGAAGTGCCGCAGCTTTATGCTGGTCTTAATTTTTAGTGTAGTCTTTTTTTTTTGAATATATAAAAAACATTAGTTTCGCTTATAGAACTCCGGACTCCTATTCATTTCCTTCATAGTAATAAGATAACATATCGACTACATAAAGAATCACTTTCTACTTGTAGAAATTGTCGCTATAAAATCCCTATTAGTCGAATCCCGAAATCCCCATGTGGCGTTACCAGTGTTACTAGAGGTCGGACATTCCTGATGCAGGGGGTCCAGCGTCAGACGCCGTCTCCACATTTCGGTCGCAATAAATTTCCCCGTGGCCTTGGTCTTGCGATGGCACTTTATTATTGTCACTATTGTGGCTAGCGGGGTCAGTGCTCAGTTCTAATATTTGTGAGGAGCCTTGATTCATTTCGCCGTTTTGTTTGGGTTGCTTTTGCAAATTTTGCTCTAATTCCAGTGCCACCTCATCCTCACTCCCGGTTTGAGAGTTCTCAATTTCTACTCTAGCAACGGCTTCGGCATCGGATTCGGCATCGGCAGTCCCAGAAGTCCCTGCCTCCTGCTCCTGCTCCTGCTCTTCATCACTTTCGTCCTCATCATCTCCTTGATAGGATGGTGGCCTTTGGGGTATATGCAAGCTATCTAACGTAATCCGTTCATCCGCAGAGTTCACCTCGCTATAGGCGTTGTAGCTATATTTATCATTATTACTTTCATCCTTGTCAATGGGATCCTCCATACCATGTACTGCCCAGAAATCAGGTGGGAAATCGTTTTCTCGTTCAGAAAAGTCATTCTCATCTTCAATTTCTGACCTTTCTAGTAAAACATCCGAGTTGAACTTATTGTAGGCTGGAGGTGCAGGTCCGTTACCTTCCAATGGGGCAAACCCCCACTTTTTGACGTTACCTTCTATGAACACAAACCCCATTTGACCTAAATTGACGTGAATTGAACACAAATTGTTGGCACCAATTGTGGGGTATATTTGGCCACCTTCAGGGATTTTGAAGTTTTTTATGTGGCCGCCAATTTTCAGTTCGCTGACTTTCTTTCCGTTTCTTGTGAAAAATATAGTTCCCAGGCGGACTCTATATCCTACTCCTACTACATCGCCTTCCAATAACTTTGGAAAAGGAGCATCATACTTGAATTGGAAAGGTTGATTGTGTCTCCTGTGACCATCCGAGTCATAGCTGACCGAATGATGATGTCTTCCTGGTAAACGGAACCATGGATAAGGTTTCACTGCTAAACCTATCGAGAGCATGGTGTTCTCTGGATCAGTTAAAGAGTATATTTTGCTCTCAAAATAATAAACTTCATTCTTACTGGGGACAGGCAAGTTTGTCTGGGTTGAGCACTCAAACTTCTTAAAAAAATTCAACTCAGTTTTGTTTACAATAAGTAAATCATTATTGGTGAGCATTTGATCTTTAACAAACTCCCATGCTTTAATACCCTTCTCTTGAATGGAGAGCTTTTGCGATAATTGTATGTCACCACGTAAATATGGATTGGTGGCAAAATATTCCTTAGATTGAAAATACAATTCCTGTTCCTCTGAATTCAACTCCAAGTATGCTTGATTCTCTTCCTCACGAAGTAGTTGGTCCTCAGTTAAACGCAACCTTTTACGGACGATCCAAAAGACTAACCCACAAAAGATTATAAGGGAAAGAGTGCAGCTGACTGTCATCAAAAGAATGATTCCCACGGCACCCATATTCAGCTTGTACTCGTCTGAGGGGCCGTCAAAGGGATTTTGGTCTGCTAAGTTGACTGGCAAGCCTTGAGCCTTTTTAACGGCGAAAACCAAGCTTAACATAACGGTATTCTATTCACGTTGCGATGTCTCACGGGGCTTCAGCTTATGAGTAACAGTAGATATTGCGCGGTAGGCGCTAGAAAAGGGTTTGACTGAGGGAAGCAATAAAAAAGAAACTCAAGCCTCCTGAATGTAAAAAGTGTGATAACGGAGGCTGTGTGGGTGTATGGGTGTAAAATCGGGAAGAATGTTCGAAATTCAAGCAGATCAGGCAAAGTCAAAAAGCAAATACGTAAGAGAGAAATAAAGAAGTTACTATAAAGCTACTCGCGGCTAAACCTTTGAAAAGGCATCTGTTATAATTAGTGGTTGACATTCCGTATTTTGTCTCGTAAAATTAGCAGTAAGAAAGATTTCGCTTATCAGAATTTCACACTAAAAATTGAGAAGTTCGGAAAAATTGAATGTCAATAAATTGTGGAGATAGACTAAAATTATGAGGCAAAGACAAATATGCAAAAGAGGCCTTGAGGTATGATAGTTAGAAGTGGGGAAGAAGATAACTGTTGCAAAAATAGTTCAGGAACGTATTATCTTTTGGTAATTATTGCTCTTAATGTCGAAGCAATTCAAGAAATGGCTCATGCGCTGCAAAACTTGCAGCCCACTCGCAGATCTCAGACTAATGCCGGTACTTGGGGTAAGCCGAGAACGCTCGCATTAACATTTTTAATCAGTTACTGATGCAAGCAGGGTTCCGTCAAAAGAGAAGAGATTTAAAGATGATGCTTGCAATAAGGGTCCCATCGTCAAAGATCACCAGCCTTACCAAAGCTTATTAGAAGAATACTAAAGTTTATAACAACTGCTCGTCAGATTTACATTTTCTTCAAGAATTGGATGATCGGTGATTTGAAACCTATTACATAGTGAGTAAGATTAAGAGGATGCTGGTTAACAGTCGCAAAATGGTAAGCGAGGACGTGCGCCGCACAAAAACTACGGGGGAGGGCTGGTTTGTAGTAGAGAGCACCGGTGAGATCACTTTAAACCGCTTCAAATGAAACAGGTTGTCGTTGACTACCATGCCGTATGGACGCAACGGAAGCTGATAATATTGTAGAGTGGTTTCAGTTTCGAAGTTTGATTAGACGTTTTAGTGCGAGCCGTCAAAACGAAACGGACGGTCTGCGATGACATGACGTTATGCAAGCGAAATTCTTGTGGAGAGAGCGCCACGAATCGCGAAATATCGCGTTGAATTAATAAGGATGCCAAAACGTGAACTGGTCCGATGACTTAGGCTCGAGATATGTACTCGATTAGATCTACTATAATAATTCATATTCTTTTCAAATGTGGCCTCGACTTCGTTGCAGCTCGCCAATCCACTAATACAACGGAATCAATAGATCGTAATTTTATTGTACCTCTCAAGCCTCGTCCGAAAATGGAAACATGACCAGCACAATTTTCAACGCCCCCAAAAATTAGTATGCCATTTTATTCGATGCCAAATATTGTGTCTGTAGGTTAAAAATAAAATCAATATTTACGCGTTATTTTCTAATTTTAGCAGGAATGATGATAGCAGGGATAACCTCTAATGCTAAGAGCGTGGCTGGGGTTGCATACTCCTTGGCAGACAGGTGACGCATCTAGGGTTGAATATGAATCTGCACTCCAGACGTGGCTCAGGCGAAGAGGTTGATCCAAGATTTAAAATATAAAAGACAGGCTTAGCACACATATTTTTGGTTGCAAAATTAATCATCCACATACAAAAGCCTCCATAACGAAAAAAAAACGGGGCATACCTTCATTGATACTACTGGCATCACACTCTTACATCATCAAACTTGGAAAAGCCAACCTATTTTGAACTCACCAAGAACAATCCTGACATAGTCTTTTAAGTTCTTCAACAAAAATGCAATTCAAATCTCTTATAGCAGTTGCTGCGGCCATTTCTGGCGTTATTGCAGACTCCTGCAATCCATTGAAATCAAGCAATTGTCCTTCAGATCCAGCTCTTGGAACTTCTATTAAAGAAACATTTTCTTCAAAGTCCAAATATTTTGATGAGGTTAACAAAGTGGGATTATCATACTCCTCCGAGGGTCTTGACTTCAAATTATCCAAAAGATTCGATAATCCTTCCATCAAATCCAACTTCTACCTTATGTTTGGTAAGGTTGAGGTCGTTATGCAAGCAGCTGAAGGTAAGGGTATAATCTCATCCTTCTACTTGCAAAGTGACGATTTGGATGAAGTCGATATCGAATTGGTAGGTGGAGACCCAACACAATGGCAATCAAACTTCTTCTCTAAGGGAGACACTACCACTTACGACAGAGGTCAATTCCACGACACTTCTGTGAACCCACTTCAAAACTACTTGACTTACACCATTGAATGGACTAAAGATCTGTTGACTTGGTCTGTTGACGGCAATGTTGTCAGAACTTTATTGCCAGACAATGGTGAAGGTTACCCACAAAGTCCTATGTATATTATGGCCGGTATTTGGGCCGGAGGTGACCCAGACAATCAACCAGGTACCATCGAATGGGCTGGAGGTGAAACTGACTATTCTAAGGCTCCATTTGACATGTACATCAAGAGCATTGTTGCCACTGATTACTCATCTGGTAAGTCCTACTCCTACGGTGATCAAACTGGAACTTATGAATCCATCAAATCCGACGGCGGCGAGATTAATGGTCGCGCTTCCGTTGGAGCTGCTGAATTTTCTAAGTTGGCCAGTGGTGGTCAAGTGAGTAATGATGTTGTGACTTCTAGTGACTCTAGCTCTTCTACAAGCACTAGCTCCAGTACCAAGACCAGTTCTAGCTCCAGTACCGAGACTAGCTCTAGCTCTAGTACTGAGGCTAGTACCAGTTCTACTTCACCAACCACCACCTCTTCCGCTTCTTCGTCAGCCTCTTCTAGTGCTTTTGAAAGCTCAACTGAGGAAACTACTTCCAAGTCAACCGTTTCTACCACTGAAGAAGCCACTACTACTCTGGCAAGTGTGACCTCTGAAACCTCCTCCACCCCTGAAACTAAGGAGACCACTACCGAAAAGGCTGCTGAATCGACTACACAGGCAGTTTCCGAAACTTCCTCAGTCGCTCCTGAGACCACTGCACCACAAACCACCGAATCTGTCACTAGCAGTGTTGCTGCTAGCTCTGCTACATTGGCCACTTCAACCACTCTGGCTGCTAGCTCATCTTCATCTGTTGTCACTGTCAGTTCTGTGAACGGTGGTTCCTCCAAATCTGCCGGGCTCGTCAGCTTGGCCTTTGCCATGACCGGTTACCTCGCATTTTTCATTTAAGCTCATCATCATTAATATACTTCTATGTTAGAAAACTATTGTAGAAATGATTCATATACTTGATAATAGGATTGTATAGAGAATTATACGAGAAGAATTGTCTTCTTCGTGCAGCATGCATAATAGATACTGATAACTATTGATAATAGAACAAAAAAAAAATAGATTGAAAAATTGCAAAAAAAAGGGACGACCTCGGTGAGGGTCGAACTCACGATCTTGCGATTAACAGTCGCACGCCTTAGCCAACTTGGCCACGAAGTCTGATGTGGCGATTTAGGACAGACTAGTTTGCTAGATGGTAAGAGCAATGGAAGATATTGTCTTCATATTGTGTTTAAGTTCACCCGAGGTTTCTTGATGTTGATATAGTTTTGTTCAACTCGTTTAAGAAATACAGGCTACTGTAATTGTGTATATTTGGTAATGAAATATGCTTTATTTTGGTATACTAGCTAGAGACAATTAATCACCTAATATAATCGAAACGTTTTGCAGAAAATGGATTGTACTTGCATTCGATGATTTCTTTCAGCCTTTCCTTAAGCGAATTTGATATCGCAGATTATGAAGCTTCTTTTCAAAGTCTTACAACATCCATTCAATTCGTCTATATTTAATCATAATTGATTTAATGGTTGCATTTGGTATCGTAAAATCATAAATATGTAACGGAAAAAAAAGTGGAGAGATTAGTGAGGAAAAAAAATATCCGAGAGAGGCTTGAAGGGTATTCAAGAACAGGGGGGGTCATCAAGGGTACATCGGTTTCAAAATTTGTCCTTAAGAAAACACCATGCGTGGTTAATAGTATCAACTGAGCCCATGAAACCCAAAAACCTATATAAATCTCGGAATCTTTTCGGTTATGTTTAACCAGTTTGTCATTCGCTGTGGAAACAGCCGCTATATTTTGAGCATTTTATTCGGGCCGTTCTGAAAAAGTATACACACGTCAAATTTGTCCCGAGTACTGTTAGATTCTATTATGATAGAATGGAGCTCATATAGCACATATGCATTGGAACAGCGCCATGAAGGACATCTTCATACCATAAACATCAAGTACGGATACTATGTACTCCTAATTTCCGCAATCCATGCGGGTCTAATCATTTTGCAATCATATTTACAAACCGAGCGTTGGAGGAAAGACGGGGTAATTGGCAATCGTTCTCCATGGATCAAGGTATTTTTAATGGTAAGCGCATGGACCATCATTTTCGTAGTGATGGCTGTTTGGGCAGTTGACTTCCGTGCTCATATATCAGTGTTCTTAAAGCGTTGTGGCCGACTTTCTATGGCACTTGTTCCGTTCAATATCTTTTTGGTACTCCGCCTGGCTAACCCTACGTTCAATTTTTTCAATTATCTTGGTCAAATTAACCTTCACAAATGGATATCAAGACTTATTATTGTTTTCTCAACTATTCATAGCATAGGATTCTTTGTGAAATGGATTAATGATGGCGTTCTTGTGGCCAAGGCCACGAACAAATTGAATGCTTTAGGTATCGCTGTGTTTGCATCATCTCTTGTGCTAATAGTGGTATCTTTGAGGTACTTCAGACGCCGCATATACAAGTATTTCTACCTCTGGCACAATATCACCGTGTGGGGATTTGTCATTATCATTGGTTTCCATGCTAGACCAGGAGTCTTCTTGTACGCCGTGGTGTGTATGGCACTTTTAGCATTCCAAATATTCAACCGATTCTCCGATCAGGAGCCCATAGACTCGCCACAAGTAATAAGAGATACAGATCTGGCATCCAATTTGGTCATTGTACGTATACCAAAGATGTACATTGCTCCATGGAGTCCAGGTTCACACGTGAGAATCCAATTACGATCATGGCAACAATACTTTTTCCCATCCCACCCTTACACAATTGCATCAACCATCGACGATCCTACACTTGACTTGGTGGTCAGAGAGTCTACAAACTTCAAGTTTAATCCCGAACTGTTTTATTACTTGACCGGTCCATACCCAGTGGTACCGGAACCATTTTTTCAAACCGCAGAGAAAGTTTCTATTATCTGTGGAGGTTCAGGGATCTCCTTCGGCTTGCCCATTATGAAAGGAATCAGAAATACCGGAAATCATGCCCGTATAAATCTCATTTGGTGTGTAAGAAACATCAGCGATACTTTTATTCTTAAGCATTTAGGCCTCGAGGAAACCATCACCGTTTACGTTACAGGTAAATCGAGCAGCTCAGGATTTGAAGAGGCATCAGAGGGACTTTTAGGAGTCGGAGGATCAGCCGCAGATGATTCATTCGAAATGGAATCATTACTGCAAAATATTCAGCATAAGGGACGCAAATTGGCAAACGTGAAACGAGGACGACCCAATTTTGATGAAAGTTTTGCCAATTTGAACGAAAGTGAAACCAAAACCAACCAATGGTTGATAGCATGTGGGCCAGAAGGGTTAGTGGATTCGGCTAGAAAGTGGAGCAAGGGTAACAATGTGCCTTTCATGTCTGAGATTTATGAGATGTAAAGTAAAATTAAGATCATTATGACACTCTTGTAGTTGGTGAAAGCTTAAACCGTTGACTGAATATGGTATTAAAATTTGACGACTAAAAATGATTTCGATATTACAAGAATACGTTTATTACACTAAAACGAATCAGGTATCCCAAGTAAGCCCTCAATAACATCTTCAAATACTTTCGGTCTTCTCAGCTCTTCGCAATATCTTATCGCATTAAGTTTGATTTTTTTCAGATCCATTTGCATCTTTTTCTGCAACCATCTAACGAAGCTTGTCAGGACGACAATGTCTGTCCATGGCAGTGAAGCTATACCCGTTGTTTTGGAGCCAGCTGATGACTCTAAGTATACTTTCGGAGATTTATACAAACTCAACGACTTCAACGATTCTTATAAACTGCCCTTAGCAAACATAGGCTTGATCGATCTCAACGCCTTCTTTGCTCAAGTCGAACAAATTCGTCTTGGATTGTCAACAGAAGACCCCGTGGTTTGTGTTCAATGGGGGTCTGTTATTGCTGTATCATATGCTGCCCGTAAATATGGGATAGGACGACTTACAACTCTTGAAGATGTCAGAAAAAAGTGTCCTCATATTGTTTTAGCTCACGCTGCTGTTTTCAAAAAAGGACAACCGTATTGGGCTTATGAGGAAGGGCTTCCATCTAACGATAACCATAAGGTCTCATTGGACCCATATAGACGAGAAAGTCGTAAGATTTTTAAGATCATTCTGAAGCATGTGGACCTGGTGGAAAAGGCAAGTGTTGACGAATGTTATATGGACTTTGGACGATTAATATACAGTGATCTCCTCAAGATGTTTCCACGATTGCGAGAGTACGAGAAGGGGAAAGATGAACCATTACCTCCAATACCCGATGAGCTTCCCAAACAGCTAGTAGCGATGGGTCTATTTCATCACCAATCTATAAATCAAGATGATTTTAACACAGGTTACGATGGCGAAGATGACATCGAAGCAAAGAAAGAGGGGGAAGAAAACCAAGAAAAACAAGGAAAAGAAGAAGGGCCTAAGGCTATAGTAAGAGACTGGGACGACATTTGCAACATAATTTCTGGAAAATATATGTTTCAAATTAGAAAGGATATTTTCGATACTTTGGGCTATACCACTTCAGGTGGCATTGCTAGAAACAAAGGTGTGGCCAAGTTGGCTGCAGGTGAATTTAAACCAGACAATCAGCTTTGCGTCGGCAGTACAGAGGTGTATGATTTTCTAAAGAAATTCACTTTGACTGACATTACATCGATGGGTGGAAAAATTGGGGACCTGGTCCTTTATAAGCTTGAAGTTCCACCCGAGTCTCATTCTATCACATACATTCGAGAAAATTTTGATCTCCAGGAACTCGAAAAATCTTTACAAGATAAGGAACTAGCAGAGAAAGTGTATAATATTGTTAGAGGAGATAGGAAGCAAGAACTTCGGCATCGAATTGAACTCAAATCAATGTTATCGAGGAAAAATTTCTTGAAACACCCAGTAAAAAAGTTGAAAGACGCACAAGACTGGATTAAAGTCTTCAGCGGTGATTTACATGGAAGATTAATAGAGTTGGACGACGAAAGCATGCATTTGCTGATGCTGCAAGAAAATAAGGCAAATGCAGTTCTACGTCGGCCCAAGACAATTACCGTTACCATACGTTTGCCTCGAGCGGGAGAGATTAATCGGCAACAAACCATAAAATACATTCGTGATTTGGATAAATTGAGGGATGTCATTGAGCAAACGGCAGTCAGAATTCTTAAAGATACGATGGACACATTCCCTGGGATGAAGAATATGAACCATGGAATGAAAATAAAAGAAATTGAAAAGATCACCAACGAAATTGACATAATGCCATGTACTGCTCTTGGGGTCACAATATCTAATTTTGGAAATTTTAGTCCCAAAAGCTCGTTAGATGGATTTTTGCAAGCAGAAGATGTTTCAAATAAGCAACAACATAAAGAAAAGATCGAAAAGTTATTTTTGAACGAAATAGAAACCCAAGCGAAACAGGAAGAGACATCTCTATCTAAGAGAGAAAACATCCCTCTTCCAAAGGACACATCGATAGCCCCGGAGGATAAAGAGTATATAGATAAGTTGTTTGAAAAATTCAAACAGGAAAGTACACCTCCAGTTGAAAGCAAACAGAAACGAACAAATTATGCGGAAAGCAAACTGGAAGACCCCAATTATTGCTCCGAATGTAATATAAAAGTAACAGATATGCAAGAGCACAAGGACTTCCATTATGCTCAGAGCTTATCTGACATGCTCAATGGAACATCTCGTCCCACTCACCACATTACATCTAAACCATCAATCAAAAAGCGGAAAACAGGCAAGGGACAGTCTAAGTTACCCTTTTGAAATATCATTAATACAGTACGATTCCAATAAATATTTAAGTACCATACTAAACTTTTCACTGTCTATCCTGTATAGTTGTATCAAGTATTCGTGATTTTTGTGTGGGGTAAAAATTGGCACTTTTTTATTGAAAAACTACCGAGGCTAGATAAAAGCAACAACTGTTTTTGAAAACTGTTTGCCCATGTCCAAGCCAGAGCCCAAATCACTTCCATTTGCAGATGCTGCAACAATAGGTATGTACTGAAACATTCAATAGCTGAATTGATGTTTAGAAATTAGCTCATGGAACACTACTAACATCAGTGAGAGCACATCAGAAGGATGTCTACTTCGAAGGAATGCTCCAATCGCAATTCCAGGAGGTACTTCATGTATTCAAAGGATCAAGGTTTGTAAATACACATCCGGAGGAAATCACTATAGGCGCAAAGGCTCTTTATCTTGCACTCACGACTCTTCTAGGAGCCAGGACTCTTGGAGAAGAATATGTCGACCTCATTTACGTGACCAGAAAAGGGAACCGTATTCCTGGATTCCTTCGTAAATTTGGATTCATTGCCAGTTATGCCATACTTCCTTACATACTCACTAAGATGGTGAAAAGGTTTGGACCCCGAGATGTAGACGAAAAGCCCAAAAACAAGGTGGCAGCATTTTTGACGTCTTATCCTAAAGTATTGGATACACTTATGAACCTTCATGTTGCACTCTTTTATTTTCACGGAAGATTTTATCTGATAAGTAAGCGTATTTTTGGACTTCGATATGCATTTGGTCATAACAAAGACGCCCAGAAACTTGAGAATTCGCTTAATAATTACAGTGTGCTTGGTTTGATAATATTTTTACAATACTCCGTAAAGGCACTCCTTCTGATTAAAGAAAAGGGTGACAATAAGAAAAGAAAGCAAAAATTAGAGGAGGAAAAGTTTAAGGAGGCTAAAGAGCTTGCTAAGAGTGGAGTTTTGCCTAAAAAAGAGGCCAAATTTGCCCTGATAGATATGGTTCAAAAAATCGAGACTGAGAAATACCAAATAGATCTTTCTGATCCCAAATGTCTACCATATATTCCCGAGAATTCCAGGGCATGTATGTTGTGTCTTCTGACGATGGTCAATCCATCTGCAGCGCTTTGTGGGCATATATTTGATTGGGAATGCATAGTTGACTGGGTGCGGGAACACCCTGAATGTCCGCTTTGCAGACAGAATTGTTTGGAGAAGGATTTGATTCCTTTACGATAGTTTTTCAATTAAAGTAGAGTGAGTTTCAAGAGATAGCGACTTTACACCGTGAAACGAAATACAACTTAATAGACCAATGTTGAGAAAATTCGACAATTAATGTTTGAATGAATATCTGAGACATATCGTATAATCTGGTGAAAGCCGATTCAAAATGTCATAAAGAGGTATACAGAGATATGTATACAGAAAGAGAACCTCAACTCGAGGAATATATTTACATTATTTGTGGAATAAACGAAAAGTGTAAGTCTAGATCAGATATTTCTATATATATACAAAGTTGGAATCATTATTTATCTTGTGAGCGGATACTGAACGATTTTAGAGTAGCCGATCGAATGAAAAATTATCCGAAAGAATAAAAATGGCCAAAGAATTTATTCAACCGAATGACTTTTTTATTTATATAAAGTAGAATATCTTGAAGCAAAAAGAAGAGTTCAATCCAAAATACATTATAAAACCCTATAATTTCATTCATATCGAACCATCTCGTATCAAACTGTTATAAACCCATCCTCCCTCATTTATCATTGTTCACCTGAATTTCCTTTACATTTCGCATCTCCAGCCGTACAATTTCGCGTCTGCATATCAACGAGCATTTTCGAAATCGTTTCCTCATCAAGCTAGCCATGTCCAACGACTACAGGTACCGGTCCAGCACTCCGCTCGAAACGGGGTCGGTGCATCACATTGGTGCGTCGGTCACCAGCGAGTTGAAGATGGAAGAAGAAGAATACCACAACACTTTCAAACCCAAATCGCATCAACTGGATGCCAACAAGTTGAAAAACGCGGTACTTCTGTTCTCGACCGACGTGCAAAAATGGGTGGCCGGCCACAAAAAGATCGCCACTGCGTTGTTTGCATTGTTGTTCCTTCTGCTTCTTACTCTGGTACCAGTTATCCCCCATTTCCGTATTTCGGATCCAAAAGTTGTCATCATTCTTGCTGCCAATGAAGGAGGAGGGGTGCTCAAATGGAAGGGACCTCAAGAATGGTCAGTGGAACGTTCACTGATTGCCAATAAGAAGAAGTATGCCGACAGACATGGATATGGATTAGTCATTAAGGATATGACAATCAAAAAGAGATACCTGCACGAATGGAGAGAACTGTGGGAAAAGGTCGATATTTTGAAGCAGACGATGCGTCAATTCCCCAACACTGAATGGTTTTGGTGGTTAGATCTTCATACTTACATTATGGAGCCACAATTGCTGTTGGAGGAACATTTTTTGAATAATTTGGAAAATGCAACTTACCGATCCTTGGAAACATTCAATCCGCTTCATTTGCAGACCCTGTTACCTTACGTAGACTACAATAATCCTATTGACATGATTGTGACCCAAGATTGTGGTGGATTCAATTTAGGGCTGTTTTTGATGCGCAGACTGTCATGGAGTGAAATGTTATTAGATATTTGGTGGGACCCTGCAATGTATGAACAAATGCATATGCAATGGGAACATAAGGAGCAAGACGCTTTGGAAACTATGTACTCTAATATGGCTTGGGTCAGAGAAAGAGTGGGATTTTTACCACTTAGAACCATTAACTCGTTCCCACCTGGCGCATGTCTGGAACAAGCAGATGACCCTCAATACTTTTTCCAAAACAATGATTTTGTGATCAACATGGCAGGATGTGAATGGGGTAGAGACTGTTGGGGTGAAATGGAACACTACAAGGCACTTTCCAAGAAACTTCACAAGTCTTGGTGGCAGTTTTGGTGATATAGATGAAGGTTAATTCCGAATAAACAATCGATGTAATTTGCAATGTACTAGGGTACAAGTTATTTTATTTGAGATTAATGAATATCTACATGTATATATACATTGGTGACCAAAGGCAGATTCTTATTATGAGGAAGAGAGTTTTGTATGTGCAAACAAGCTATCTGGAACATAATGGAGCCAATTCTCTTTTAAATTATCTGAAACGGGAAAAATTGTGCATGTAAATGGTGATTTTCCGTTTATCAGAGTTCAAAACGTTTTCAACCCAATCTTTGACCAGGTTTGAGTTGTAAATGCATACTTACTCCGACACCATAAAACACGTCGTACCTGTATATATGCTCTTATTCTTATTTATCCTGCTCGCGTCATGGGGGATATACACCTGCATATAGGACAAACGCTTACCTTGGTGACGGATTAAATATATCTTTATGATGAACCATTTGATTGAATTTGTAAATAATAAGACAATACATCACAACCTAGAACTCTAGTTATATACAATTGTAATTTGCATGTATTTGTTACCGATAAAAATCTAGGGTTTCAACATCACATATTTCATTCAAATATCCATAGCCAGCGCACTGCACATAACAACACTGGACTGCACACAGATAATGCTTTCATTTCCAAAATGCTTTTCGTCGTTTGAAGAAGAACCGTTCCTTTAAGCAGCGATAAACGATGAACGATAACTTCTGGTTCAACGACAGCGCGTTCAACGGGCCGCCGACGAACCAGTCAAATGATGAGGACTTTTTTAATTCGTTTCTTGAGCGTCCAACCAACCAATTCACGCTGCAGAGCCCGCCGCCCGGACAGGGACAACCTCAACAACAAGGAAGTCAAAATACGGCGCCTGGTCTTAACCATGGTAGCCTACCAAGTGGACAAGGATCCCCAGATCCTCAAAGTTACATGCAAAATACGGTTGATCCACTGATGTATGTTAATAGAGGCCAGCAACAACAGCAGCAGGGTTTACCAGGCCAACAACAAATGCGCTCTCGCCAACCTCTGGGCCAAAATCAAGCTGTTCCACCACAAGGACCTCAACGTAGGCAGTCACAAAACCAACAACAAATACAAGGCCAAACCGATCCTGGGAAACGTGAACAGCTTCTCAAAATGAGACAACAGATTATGCATCAACAAATGCTTCAATCGCAAAAAAAACAGAAGCTTAGCCCTCAAAGTCCAGCTGTAGGTAATCCAATGAGCGCCCAGCAAGTTCAGCAAGGCATTCAACAGCAACAGCGACAGACAGACAGTCCTGATTCCGGATTTTCTCCGGCAATGTGGCAACAGCAGCAACAGCAGCAGCAGCAGCAGCAACAGGGCCAAAGACAACAAATGGGCACTCCCAACATGGCTGGTGTAAATGCCAATCTTGGCACTACCCCAAGTGCATCTGGTGTGGATTTAAATACAATGACTATGAACGGTCAACCTCAGAGACAGAGACCAATGGTTAATAATCAACAGCCACCCATGAAGCAAGGAGGAACTCCTGCCGCATACGGTAGTCCTGCAAATATATCTGGGCCCTCTACAGGTGCAGGGACCCCTGGAGCTTCAGGTGCACAATTTGCCTCTAAACAACCAGGAAAGCCAAGCCCTCAACAACAAGCGCAGATGCAAATGGAATTGTTTATGGCTACCCTCCAAGATTTCATGACCAAGAGGGGGACACCAATTTACCAGGCCCCCATGGTAAATGGTAAGAAAATTAACTTATTTTTCCTTCTTCTCATGTGTCTGAAATTCGGTGGATCTCAAAGACTTTTGAAAGCTCCCACTCAAGGCCCATCCCCATGGTCTGTTATTTGCCAAAAGTTGGGGATCTTGGATGGTGTTGATCCCAACGATATCGCTTCTAGAAGTAAGTTTGAAAAAGAGCTCATACATCTCTACATGCAAATATTGGTCCCGTACGAACAATACTTGGCAACGCCAGAGGGTGACAAAGAATTCCAACAACGTAGGCAGCATTATCAACAGCAGATGCTCCTTCGAAACCAGGGACAGCAGCCACAACCTAATCAACCTATCACACGTCCAGGTCTGACTCTGGCCCAACATATACAGAAGCAGCAGCGGAATTCCCCAAAAGTTAATCTGCCCATGGCCAGCAATCACGCATCACCCGCTCAATTTGCTAATACCCCTCAAGCAATGCCACAACAGAGCCCAGCTTTGTCTCTGGCCCAAACACCACAGCAACGTAATCTCTCCAGAATGAGCCACTCTTCGCATGACCTGCCAGTGCTGCTCCCTAAAGCATCTCATCCACAACCGCAATTGAACCAGCAGCAGGCTCAAATAGTCTCTCGCCCAGCCAGTATAGGAACGGGTCGGAACCTGGTCATTGGCGGTTCGGCTAGTGCTACACCCAAACCTGAAGAGCAGACACCTAGGGACCCTACTGCTTATAGAGTTTACGCACCTATTCGAAGGTCCTTAGATTCTTACGGTGGTCTTGACGTTAGAGCATTGCTGGCAGTCGCAGGCGAAATAGAGATCACTAAGCCAGTGTTCTTGTTCGCACCGGAACTAGGCTCTGTGAACATCCATGCATTGACCATGGCGTTAAAAACTTTTGATGGAAAGCCCTCAGGTGAGGTTCTGAGTGCATTGAATTCTCTTTTAGTGACTACCTCTGACGCAAACTTAGCATTTAAACTCGCCGAGTGCCCTGAGCTACTTGATTCTTTACTGGAATTAGGTTTGAAAGTACTCAATAACATTATTACTGGCGGGAAGGTTTCCAAAAACGCGCCAGAAGATGCAGCAAAAGCATCGGGAGCAACTCATATTGAAACGATCTTTGCAAAGTACGCACAAGAACCATCGACTGATGAATTGAAGGAGGAAGATATTGCCTTTGTGGTAGACTCTCTTACAGGAGAGTTGGTAGAAGAAGAGGATGATGACTCTGAGGAAGTCGAGTCCATATTTCTGCCAAGTAAAACCAGTTCGAGTCCCTCAGACGATAACGGAATCCTTGCCATCAATGATTTCGACAAGGTGCACATCGATAGTTACATGGAGACTCTCTTGGATTTCCGTGCCGAAAATAAGCATCATTTTTCTAAGATTCAAACCAAAAGTGCAAATGATGAATCCGTTTTCTTCGTGGATAAATTGATCACAATTACAATGATCTTGAGAAACATACTGTTCGCTGATGCTAACAGACTTTTCATGGCATCCAACGTAAAGTTCAAAAAGCTCATTTTTGCCATAGTTAAAGTAGCAGCAACAGCTCCATCAAAGTTCATTCTTGCTAGAAAAAGATTGTGTGTTCTCAAAGATTGTTTATTGTTGCTTAACAAAATATCATTTTCCTTGGAATTGAAGAGTCTTAAAGAAACGTTTTTGTCCTATTTGCTTTTTACTCTGTTTGGGGTCAAAATCGAAAATCCAGATGAGCTCTTCTACGCAAATTTGGACGTATATTCTTATCTTCTGTTCGGAATCGATGCCTACACAAAACTTTTAGTCAGAGAACCATACAATAGACTGTTACTTCAGACAGTTTTAACTGGTAACTTGTCGATATCCAGTTTACAGGGTGCTACATTCACCACATCGACGTCGCTTAATATCACCACAGAAGACCAAAAAGAAACTGCTCAATTAATAGAGGGTTATTTCAAAGACTACACGGGAGGTTCAGAAGCAGCATTTAAAAACGGTGAAATGTTGACGAAATCTTTCCAATTCTTCCTCAGTGTGTTACCATTACATTTGAACGCTATGGAAATTTCCAAGTTTTTTATTGTTCGGTCTCCCACTGTTTCACAGGCCCTTTTCGGTGCAAAGATTATTTTGGATCTCATTGTGAATGGCGAAGGTCTAGGATTGCGTGAGTTGGCTTGCGATTGGCTCTTGAAATTTAAAGAACCTTTATTGCAAAATCTTGTTAGTGTTTGTTTGAGTTTAGCCATTGACAGTCGTGACATTAATCGCCATAGCCACGATCACAAGGTTCTCTCTCTTGTGATTCTCAAGCTGTTGATTCTCGTAAATACTTTGTTGACCAATGCTGTATATTGTATAGGGCTTTCCGAATTAAGCGAGAGCAAACGTTTAGCGTTATCTCTGATTGCAGAGATCGCCAAGATCACACCGGAGAAAGAAGTAACTTTGGATGCTCTTCTCAATCCAGCCGTGGATGACGACATTGGAAAAGAAGTCTTGCGATTGGTTGAGGTCTTGAGGGAACTCAGAGGGGAAGACTCTGACGCTGAAAGAAGACAAATCTTGGAGGATATTGGCGTGGCACAGCAGGACTTCGATGAGAAGGCCACCTCAACTGCCACCGTAAACGATAGTGTAGCGCAGCAAGCTATCCAGAGCGAAACATTACCTACAGTGATCCATAATGACGACGCCAAGGTTTCGAATCGAGAAATTTCTGATCTAGCAGGATCTCAAGACATCGAGATGGATGGACAAGTTGACGCTGTTGAGGTTGAGAAGAAAGATTCCGAACAAGAAATCGATTCGGCTCGAGAAACCGGAATCTCGGCACATGAAGGTTTAAGTTTGATGGATTCGGAAGAAAAGTCCAAAGAGGAGGGCAACGAAGGTAGGTCTAACACAGAACCATTAGCCAAGGCTAGTGAGTCAGCAGAGGCCACAGGTGAGGTTGCAGGAGTGACAGAGAATGCAACAAAAGAAAATGAAGAATTGGCAGAACCGTTAGTGGAGGACGAAGAAGTTGTTGACGGACTCGATTAAGCCTGGTCCTTTGCATACAGACAAATTGACACTACTCGACCCCATCAGCCAGTATTTGACCTGAATTTAAGTTACTTAGACTACCGTTTACCAGTATATGATGGCGAGCCCACATTGCTGTACAGCGGCTAGGCTTGATAACGTGTATCTATTATTTCTATGTATAGTAATGTGTAATCGTGACAGATAAAAACATCCTTCCGTAGATTATCGCATTTTTTTGAGATTCGGGGTCGAATGTCCCAAACGAGTGATTTAACACAGTCCTCTAGAGCGCAACTGCCTATTTGGTGAAAATTATTTTTGTTTCTATTGTAAATTTAATTTTTTAATACAAAGCTGCATACTGATAACATCCCCACTCGATATCATGTTACACGGTATTGGCAACGGTCAACAAAAGTTGGATGTATAGGTGCAAGAAAATGACTATTCAAAGTGAAAAAAAAGAGGTATCAACGGACGGTGAGTAGCAGTTGAAATCCCAATCTTTAACATTCGAGAATGAGGAATAAATTTGCCCTTCAACAGTCACTTTCAGCCATCCATTTCTAACATTCCCAATATTTTTGGCACGACTGCAGGGCATCAGACGATCACATTGCTAATTGCCAAGTGGTCATTTGACAGATTATGCATAATAGTAAATAATTAATGCTTTCGAAGCCTGTTTTATTATGGTAAAAGAAGCTGTCATAAAGGCGCAATTTATTAAAAGGGAAAATAGACTTTTTGGGCAACCTTGTTTGGTACTGAAATCCGGTGCAGTGCGATAAGAGATCTCTTTGGTCTATGTTGCAATCAACTGGGATCATATATATATTAGGGCCATGATTATACTATGATGTGATTCTTTAATACATTAAGAAAAAACAAGTTACCTCTTTGACCAATATTCAATAGAAGATGGCCACTGCAAAAGTTATTACCCCATCTGCCCCATCTGCTCCACCAAAGGACACCGCTGCTGAAAAGCTTTTACCAGGAAAGCACACTCTTCCAGCAAGTTGGTGGACATCTGAAAAGATATTTGAGCTTGAAAAGAGGGCAATTTTCAACCAGTCATGGATGTTTGTAACCCATGCTTCTAGATTCAAAAAGGCTGGTGACTATTATTCTTATACCGTCACTGGAACCAACTTCTTTTTGATCAAATCAAAGGTGGATGGCTCGATCAAAGCCTTCCACAATTTGTGTAGACACCGTGCATACCCAGTTGTTAGAAAGGAAAAAGGCTCTTCAATTGTTTTGGGTTGCAAATACCACGGCTGGTCTTACAATACTGAAGGAACCCTTACAAAGGCCCCACATTTTGATCAAGTCGAGGGGTTCAAGAAGGAAGAAAACTCTTTGTTTCCTATTAGAACCCATGTAACTGACCAAGGCTTGGTCTTTGTAAACTTCAGCAATGAAGAACAAGTCCCCTCTTTCAAAGAATGGTTTGGTGGATTGGAAGACGAAATGCACGAATTTGATTTTGCCGACTACGACTACCACATGTCCTACGAACTTGACGGTAAGTTTAACTGGAAGACTTTGATGGATGGATATCAAGAATGCTACCATTGTCCAACTGCTCATCCAGGTCTTCTGAATGCTTTCAAGATGGAAACCTATAAAGTTGTTCCAAAGGGAAAGTACTGCCGTCATTATGCACAGATTGTTAAAGAGGATGTTACTATCCCAGATGAAGTTGATGCAGATGAAGAACTGTCCTGGTTTGGTTTCGGTAAGAAGAAGCCTGAACCAGTCAAGAAGCAAGAAGCAAAGAAGAACCCTGGTGGTGACTTCAATGGATTGTGGATCTACTTGTATCCTAATCAAGGTGTCAATTGTTACTCTCCAGCCTGGTATTCCATCAGAGTATTGCCACTTGGAGTCAACCGTACCATTTTGCAATACGACATTTATACCAAGAAGGGTTTGCCAGACGCCGAGAAGAAGGAATTTGTAGAATTTTTGCAACAGGTTGAATTGGAAGACTTCAATTTGTGTGTCCACACTCAAAAGAATTTAGACCAAGGCATCTATTCCACAGGATTTTTGCACCCATTGAAAGAAAGAGGTGTTTTGTACTACCAAGGAGTCGTTGGGGACATGGTGAAGGCGCACTACGAAAGAGAAAAGGAAGCCGGTAAACCAATCAATCCCGCTGCTGTAAGTAAGCATCAAGCTGTGACTAAGGAGGTTGAGGAATTGGATGAAATTTGTAATGAACTTGAGTGTCAAAGCGGCACCCCAGAAACCAAGCTTGACTGGTAATGGTGGCAAAACACTTCAGTGAAGTGATTATCAAAGCGAAATCTTAAAATAAATCAAAAAAATGACATATATCAATACCAATATGATTGTAGACTGTAAAATGCCTAAGTTCCGCTACCTCCGCCACCAAATTTTGTTACTATTATTCAGCTTGCAGCAGCACAGCAACAGCATAATTTGTGGGGAGGTTAGGATATAAGCAGGTCACGTGACTATAAAACTTCCCAATTGGGCGTACGACAGCTATGTGCAGAACATTCGAGAAAGTTCTCCTGCATCACGGAACTTGATAGAAGCTCATAGAGCTAGATCGTGGAACATGCTTAACCATGGAGGCGTCAATAATTTGTCATCAGTTTAATATATAAGTAGAAGTTATTTCTTACAGTTGTTTTTTCATTATCAAATCTTAATATCTATCAAATCTCAAACAATGTTCCATTACACATCTCCATATGAGTGCTCTTATGCGGTCCCTCAAGATCGTTATAATCAATTTTACACTCTTTTAAATTTGCAAAGGGAAGCCGAATTGCAAAGACAAAGAGAATTGAAGAAGCCAAGAGTTGTGAAGAAGGTTGAAACTGAAGACGTTTACCAAATTCAAATTTTCAAGGAATATGGCAACTTCAATTCATACGAAGTTCAAGTCGTTAAGAAGCCAAGAAACAGAGTTCACGTCTTGATTACTTCCGCCGAGGATGAATTCCAAAGAATTTTAGAATTCAACTTGGATGATATCGAGGTTAAAAAAATCGATTGGGAATATTTCCCATCCGAAAAGGTTTTGGTTTTAAACATTCCAAAGAGACAACACGTTTGTGAGCCTCAAGCATACATTGCCAATCCCTTCTTCAACTTCTTGGAATTAGTGGAGAAGCAGCAAAGAGAACAGCAAAGACAACAACAACAGGCTGAGGAGCATAATAGAACTTCTGGTCATCAAAAAGCTGTTGAATACAAGAAAAGAGCTGACAAGATTAAGCAGAAAGCCCTTAGATTGAGGGCAGAAGCTGCCGAAAAGAAGAAAGATGCTGAACGAAAGAGAATTGAGGAAGAAGAAGAGGAAAAGAGGATTCACCGTGAAGCCGAAGAAAAAAGAAGACAAGAGGCAAAGCGTCAAGCCGCCATCGAAAAGAAGAGACAAGAGGAGGACAAACGCAAAGCTGATTTCTTAAGAGCTAAAAAGAGAGCTGAAGAAGAGTACCGCAGACAACAAGAATACGCTGCTCAAATAGCTAAGAAGGAGGAGGAAAGAGCCAGAAAGGCCAGGGAAGAAGCCAAAAGGGCTCATGAGGCAGCAAAAGAGAAGGTTGCCGCAGCTAAGTCTTCTACAACTGAAAATGTGCAACCCATTAAATTCACCGGCAATGCTGAAGACTTTTTGCAGCAATTGTTTGGAGCAATCGCGCAACAACAACAATCCAACCCTCGGGATCAAGATAGCGATAATGCAAGTGGGTCATCGGAGGAAGAATTTGAGACCTTGAAGCCAATTATCAGTTATGAAAGTGATAACGGCTCTATATTCTCGGATGAAGACGTTGATACCCCTTCCGGTTCTGTCCCAGCTAGTCCAGAGTCGAAAACAACTAAGCTCGCTAAGCAGCCGTCTTTAGAAGAAGTGGAAGATGAGGAATTTGTTATGTTCCGCAAGAAATTTGGCCATTAATCGTTAACTTTTAGCATATTTAATCGCATTAATACAATTATGATAAGTTAATTAACTCTGTAGCACCTTAAACCGTAGAAAATAAATATATTCACATAAATCAATTAAGTCAAGAATGCATCTGCGGTGCAACGACTCGAAAACTTAAATAGTCAATTCAATTACCTTTTAGAGCATAGTCTCAACTCAATTGTCTTTTTTCAGCATCCTCTCAACTCAATTGCCTTTTCGAGCATCGTTTCAACGCTTCAAAGGAATGTCGTCAGATTAATTGACCCACACCTGCATATAGGCTCTCGGGTATAGCTTTGCTCCAGTTGCTTTTCCACGATTATCACTATACGATGTCAACCGCAGGACGTTCAATTGCGGTCTTTGGAGGCAATGGTTTTCTCGGGAAACGTATTTGCGAAGTAGGTATTAGAAATGGGTACACTGTATATGGATTGCTGAGATCTGGTGGCAAACCAAAGATCGAATCACCCCAAGATGCATACTGGATCAGCAAGGTGAATTGGCAGAAAGCAGATGTGTTCAACCCTAAAACATTTAAAAAAACCCTCTCAGAGGTTGACACGGTCGTTCATTCTATAGGGATGTTGTTCGAAAATCTGGATTATAAGAAATCGTTGAATAGCAACTTCAATGTCTTGAACGATGTTCAACATTTAGCCAACACCTTGAAAGGAGGGAATCCTATGAAGAAAAATTACGAAAATACCTACGAGGCAGTGCAAAGGGACTCAGCTGTGATGCTTGCAGATGCTTTCCTCAAAGCCAAGGGAAAAAAGAAGAAGCCTGATTCAAATGAGGGACCAAACTTTGTGTATATCCTGGCTGATACTCAGATTCCAATGATCCCATCAAGATACTTGACGACGAAGAGGGAGGCCGAATTTGAGCTTAGTTTAAAACATGGACTTCGTTCTATTTTAGCTAGACCTGGATTTATGGTTGATGAATCACTGGGCTGGACGAACCGAACCATCTTTGGTTCCTTTTTATCCATGGGCCACGATGCCAAGCAGCTCATTTTTAAAGACAAAATTGAGCCACTCAACAGCTTAATCAGACCGCCAATTTCCACTCAGAAGGTCGCAGTCGAAATTTTCAAACGCTTAGAAGATCCTAATTTCTCAGGAGTTCTTTCCCTTGATGATATGTCCAAGTAAACTGTAAATAAAGTATAATACCACAAAGGTATAAATGTAAGTAGAAATGTAATAAAGAACGACTTTGAGATATTTATTAGGGGTTGATACAAGTAATGTAATTTGGTTCTTCATTATTCATTGATTATTAATGACTGAGGATGCTCCCTCGTTTAATCTTTTACGGAAGGTGTTGAGCCATTCTCTATCCAACTCATCCAAATCTAAGTTTTCTGGCACCAGCACACCATCGGCTGTAATAATTATTTCCTTCCCGAAAGGTATCGTAGATATTTTTTCAACCCTATTAGTTTTGATTGATTCAGTGTCCTCTGATATAGACGATTCTTGGTCTATTGTTTCAGCTGGAGGAGGGCTCAAATTTACTGGAGTCCACCAAAAAGAAGGGTATGATCTTATGATATTTCCTGTGATACAAGCTATAGCAAGCATTATCACTGACAGAATGATTTGCATTGGAATATACCACCATCCCATACGTCTTACCTCGTCATCTACCAGAGGAATTAACGACAGGGCTCCAGCTGGAGGATGAACACAATTAAAAATAGACATAAGAACACTCGAAACAGCAACAGAAAGTGCTCCCGAGGCCCAATAATGATTTCTACCCGCTTGCAGAAGTCCAAAGAGCTTTTGAATTCCTATACCGACAATCAGTGATATAATTTGACCACAAAGAACGTTTCTGGGTTGAGATAAAGGTGCTCCTATTGCATTAAAACAAAGAATAGCCAGCGCTCCATACGAAGCAATAATCATCGGTGCATGATGATGGGAGAATACGGTCTGGCTTTTAAAAATCCCCTCTATAGTAGCTATCCCACAAAAGGTTGCAATCAAAATTTCAAGCCATATCCAGTAATCAGCCACAGGTTTTACCGGGTGCTTTCCCAACACCCTAGCTAATGGCTTTGGCAACTTATCGATTCGGTTTCGAGGGACATATTTGTTGAGAAAATTATCGATTGTGAACTTGAAAACCATCAGATATGTTGGCTTAACAAATGGAAATTTCAAAACTCCCTTCTTGTGGATTTTCTGGCTATAAATATGTCATTAGCCGCTTGCAAATGACAGGTGCGTCGTGTGGCACCGAAAATAACCTGCCGATTTAGCGGGGCCAGCCGGGCTTAAGGGCGCTACCATTCTTGTCGAATATCACGGTTGCAGTATAAGTCAAGAATTTACCAGGTTAGACCACATTATAACAATAGTTAAACACCCAAATTGGTAAATGAACCCTTAATCATGGCCTTCCTTTCTATAGACTGGCATCTACATCATCATCGCACCAAGCTTTGAGTTAAAGCGACTCGGTCTGACCCTGCACCGAAGCCTGCATCTTAACTGCGGACGTTCACTAAAATAGGCTTAAAATATCTCGGATCGGAGAATCCGGTTCATCTCCGCCTCTTAGATCTAGCCAAATTTTGTTGGTCCATTCTGAGAAGAGAATCAATGAAGGGTATACAAATCGCTTCTATGAATTGCTTCTTTTCTCAAATATATAAATTTTCATCAGTATATTTACTAATAGGTTGTGATTTTTGAATCTTTTGATAGAATTATCATTTGTTCTACCTTCATGAGTCATAACAGCTTCGTACAGAAACAGTATATACCAAACATTACATCTACACAATTTTTACCAAATATTTTATTGTTGCAAAGCTAATACTTACCACTTTATTCTATTCTATAATTTCTTGTCATATCTCTCATTATATACGCCTTTACACATACAGGAATGGTGTTGGTGGATATCTCAGCTGATACCATTTCCTGACCTCATCGACAACCAAAACACTGCTAGTGATTCCAATTAATCTTAAAATGTCAGAGAAATATAAAGCTTCCGTTTGGAAAACGCTTTGGAAAAATGGTACATAAATTGCACAAAATTGACCTAAAAGCAGGCCGAGTACCGCGAGATTAAACATCTTGTTGGTAAATCCCAATTCGAAAACCAGCTTCAGAGCATGTCTGCAGGTCATGGCATTGAACATGTCATAAAGGACGAAGCAAGTAAATGTCATGGTAGTGTCTCTGGCAGTAACTTCATTGTCTTCCATCTCCTTAACAAAAACGTACAAAGTTCCAAGAATGATCATAATTGCCAGTTGAATTACTTTCTTCAACACTTTTTCAGTTAAAATCTTATCAGTACGAGTTCTTGGAGGCTTGTTCATGACAGCTGGATCCACAGGTTCCACTCCCAAGGATTGAGCTGGAGGACCATCCATAAGAATGTTGATCCACAAAATCTGCATGGCGTTCAATGGATTAGGAAGGCCGAAAAAGGTTGCAAGAGCGATTAAAGTCAAGGCAGCGATCGATGTCAGCAATTGGAAAGTAATGAAGTTCTGAATATTGTTGAAAATACCTTTACCTTCCTCAATAGCCAGAAGAATAGTCAGGAAGTCATCATCGATAAGAACCATATCAGCAGCCTCTTTGGCAACATCAGTTCCGTTCTTACCCATAGCAATACCAATATCAGCCAATTTTAATGCTGGAGCATCGTTGACACCATCACCAGTCATGGCAACAACATCCCCACCTTTTTGGAGTGCCTTGACAATCAGAACCTTATGTTCGGGTGTTGTACGGGCAAAAACGGAGACGTTCTTAATGGCAGTAGAAAGGGCTTGTTCTGAAAGCAGGTCGAGTTGATCCCCAGTCATCACGGAATCTTTAGAAGTGACGGGGATACCAATTTGCTTTGCAATATTCACAGCGGTAGTTGGGGAGTCACCGGTGATCATAATAATGTGAACACCACCTTTCATGAGTCTTGCAATCGATTGCTCAACATGGGGTCTAGGAGGATCGTTCATACCGATAATACCACAGAAAATCAAGTCCTGAGGAAGAGTTCCCTTACCTTCAGCCAACTTCTTATTATTTTGAGCGAAACCGAGAACACGCAAGCCCTCCTCAGCAAGGGACATGGTTTGAGCCAAAATAGTGTTCTTAACTTCTTCAGTTAATGGGCTGATTTCAGATTTCAGATCGTAGTAACGGGTACACAAGGACAAAACTTTCTCAACTGCACCCTTGATATGGGTTTCACTTTTATTAGGATTACCAGGATGAACACAAACAGCCATGAATTTTTGGGTCGAGTTAAATGGAATTTCCCTTATTCTTTCTTTCTGGGGACGGCAATCTTCCATGCCGAATTGCGAAAGAACCTCCACAAGGGCAATGTCACTTGGATTTCCAACATATTTCTCATTTTCAGAAGAATACCTAGCATTATTACAAATGTTAGCTGTCTCCAAGACGCGAGTGATATTTGGAGTCAAGTGCAGCAGTAATTCTGCACTTTGCAAGCGGTCGACATGAACAAATGGTGAATTGAAACTTCCAGAAAAGTCAGAAGCCCAGAGTTTGGTAACAGTCATGTGGTTTTGGGTTAAAGTACCGGTCTTGTCTGAACAAATAACGTTCACGGATCCAAGAGTTTCGACAGATGGAAGACGACGGACAATTGCCTTTTGGCGAGCCATTCTCAATACACCGAGGGCCAAAGTCACGGTAACAATAATAGGCAAACCTTCAGGAATCGCAGCAACTGCCAAGGAAACAGAGATTTGAAACATTTCAAGCCACAGACGGCCTTGAGCAATACCCAAAATGAAAATGACACCGATAACAATAAACAGGAAGAACAGCAATTCTTTACCCAATTTGTCCATTGCCAACTGAAGTGGGGTCTTTGGCTTTTCAATCTCCAGCATCATTTCAAACACAGTTCCAAATTCGGTTTTAGATCCAATAGAAACAACAATTCCTGAACCATGGCCATCTCTGACCAAAGTTCCCATGAAAGCGATTGAGTTACGTTCAGTGATAGGAATAGCATCATCATTGGCATTTGGAGATGTAGCATCAACAGTTTTCTCCACTGGAGAGTTCTCACCAGTCAAATTACTTTCGTCGATGCTTAAATGAACCGCTTCAGTAAGTCTGACGTCGGCAGGAATTTTATCACCCTGTGAGAAATGGACGAGATCACCAGGAACCAAACATGAAGCCAAGACAGTAGAAGTTGAACCGTTTCTGGTCAACTTTGCTTCGGCAGGAACCAACTTATTTAAAGCCTCCAACAGCTTTTCAGAACGGTATTCTTGGACAAACCCAACGGTGACAACAATAAATATGGCGATGGTGATGGAGATAGCGTCCTCAACGTTACCCATGGCAAAAGATATAACGGCAGAACCGATAAGAAGCAAAATCAAAGGATCTTCATAGAACAGCAGCAAGAATTTCATATACAATGGCTCATCTTCCTCCTTATTAAGTTCATTAACTCCATGAATCAGCCGTCTATTAAGAATGTCCTGGTTGTTCTGAAGTCCAATTTTCAAGTCTGTTTTGAACTCTTCGACTGTGCTTTCCACCAGGTTTTGGCAGAAACGGCTTGAAGGCAGCGATGCCCGACTAGGGAAGCCGTCCTTGAGCTGAAACAGGCTCTCGTTCATCAGTACAAGCTAGAGTAAACAGCGCGAGGAGATGGAAATCAGAAAATGCGAGCTGGCACGGTTTGGTGAAAAAAAGAAGGGCTACGCAACAGGAAAGACGTGTGAAAAATTGATAGGCGGAGCAAATACGAGGAAGAAGGCGGTAAGATGCGAGAGAAATTATGAGCTTCCATGGTTTAAAAAAATTTTTCAGGGTATAATGAATGAAATCTGATTTATCATAAGAAGGTTTATAGTCAATAAGATTCAAAATATGATTTACGGAGCCATGATGATTCTCCGATACAGGCGGATACCTTTCTTGAATAGGCGCGTTTAAGTTGGGTATTTTTCGCAACGGTGTGTTGCACACAGCGTAATGAAGCCGCGCAAATATTTTGTTTTTCTTTTTTGGAGGAGGGAGGGAGAAGAAAGGAAGGAAGATAGGGAGAAAGGGGGCTTCTATGGGAGGGTGCCGATGTGCGAAGTACAGAGTACAGGGTACAGGAGTCGGACAATACCCGAAAAGATGCGACGAAGAAGGTATACATTTGCGGGCGGGGAAGACCCCCACCCATAAAATACGAATCAATGATAACAAGTGTACAGATGGAGGTGTTTTTCTGAAAATACCGAAAGAAACTGACCCTCTTTACCCAATTTATCGTTGCCAGAGGTTTGATAATACTAGATGATGATTACCGTTATCTGCTCTGAAATTTACGGATCAATTATTCTCGAACCGCCGCCGCGTATGTCCGAAAAGGTTCGACGCATTTTATCTTACAGTTGGTACAATCGAGCCACTATAAAATTTGTATGCGCGGCGCGCGAGAGATGAATTTTGTTAGTAATACAACTTAGTGAGTGGCTTCATGGAGACTAAGAACCAATTCCTCTATCGCCTTATAATTTGAAATTTGATCAAATATTCACTTGTACTCATTTATCATTCTATGCATGTATAGTGGTAGAACATACGATCATCATTTTCTTTATTATACAATAATAGAGTAACAATTTTAATCTTTAACATCTTATTAAATTATTATCCGTCCACAGATCTTCTTCTTTCCGTGCACGAATTTATTTGTCTTCCACTACTTCTTGAGCGGCCTTCAGTAATCGATTCATCACTGCCAAACCTTCATTACTTTCGTCGACTCCTTCAACTAAAATTAAATCAACCCCAAGCTCATCCACCTCTCGTAACATAGCAAACATATTACGCAGAATCTCGACTCCATCCTTACCCATGGCCCTCTCTACGGTAATCCTGTTCAGTATGGTTGCAGCCTGATTAAAATTTGAAGCACTCAATAAAGCAATTTTTATGCCTTCATCCACATTCAGTAAATAGTTTTGGATTGCCTTATTGCCATCTCCACACCCTATAAATAACACCACCTTTGCCGTTGGCGAATAATGACGATATTTCATTCCTGGAGTACGTACTTTCTCATCCTCTGCGGCAGTTTTCTTTGCTCTTATAATATTTGTCCAGGCACTGCCTCCATACTTTTGTACTTGTTCAGCTGAAACCCCTCCAGGACGTAAAAGAACCGGCGGATTTGACAAACCATCAACTACTGTACTTTCGAGGCCCACATCACATGGCCCACCATCCAATATATATGGAATTTTCCCCTGTAAATCGTGATAAACATGCTGTGCTTGAGTTGGCGATGGACGAGTCAGAGCATTGGCCGAAGGTGCTGCTAATGGAGTGTCACTAATAGCAATCAAAGCTCTAGCAACTGGGTGACTGGGCATCCTAACGGCAAATGTATCCTGACCTGCAGTCACAAACTGGCTAAGTGGAGATGTGCTTGGATTATTAGGAAGTAAAATAGTAAGAGGTCCCGGCCAGAATTGCTTCAAAAGACCTTCATAAGCTTCGGGGATATCATATCCTTTGGGTAAAATCTTTCGCCTCAATTGATCTATCAGGGATATATGTACAATGAGTGGATTATCGGCTGGTCTATTCTTGGCTCGATATATGTTTTTAACTGATTCATCGTTTAATGCTGAACCACCAAGTCCATAAACAGTTTCCGTGGGGAATCCAACTACTTCCGACGTTTCCCTCAACCTTTGAGCAACTAACTCTAAGTTTTCTTTTGTTGAAACATCACTGATGTTGGGGATATCGTTTTGAAATGTTATTGACTCGGGTTTGACCTTTAATATCTGTGTAGTAAACATTCGGAGGCCAGTTCTGATCTTCATTCGATGCTCATCGCACCAAAAAATGGGTCATATTTATCGAGGCGCAAAAAAAAAAAAAGATTAACGATGACAGATCTACGCAGCGAAAGCAAAACTGATTTGATCTGTGAAGATGGAAGATTGGTAGTATTAAATTATATTTTCTCTATGTGATTTATGAATTAGGTAAAAATGACGTTCTCCGTTATTGTTTTCTTCTCTTCTTCACTTAATTGCTCATAGTATAACCTGAAATTACCCAAATTTTTAGACGTGCACTCTTTAAAGAATTGAACAAGAAGTTGCTTTAAATCTTCGTCTGTTCCGTGCCCTTGGTAATCATCCTCGTCATCGCTATCCACGTATGATTTAAGTTTATCAAAGTTGGGTACCCCGATATCATCCATATCTTCCCACCCTTCTTCATCTGATCCATTTCCTTGATCAGCTACCTCCTCCGGTAAGTAATCCTTAGCATCAGGCTGTTGAAATTGGAAATCTAATTCACCAACCAACAATTTCAAAATTTTGAGAGATGCACTGATCTGAGTATATCTTTCAGGAAGATCTCTTTTCATGGAACGAGTAATGATTTTGTCACCTTCATATGGAATTAAATCGCCGTCGACTATTAAAGAATCTAATCTTGTATCTCCTAACGAAAACAATTTGGCAATTGCCAATACATTTTGTTTGATTTGCTCATAGCCTCGAATGATCTCGAATGACTGGAACCAAATCGGTAAAACCAATCCAAGGCCACTCTCCTCTACTCCTGTGTTAGGGTTGGGAAATTTGGCTTCTGAAAGAAAGTTTATCATTTCTTCAGGAGAATTCAAAACCAATTTGCAAAAAACCATGACCAAGTTCTCGGTAGTCACTACTGCTTTCAGTAGAAGAAGTCGTCTTACAGTGGCTTCTAAAATGCTAGTAGAAAATTCACTCCCCAAAACATTCAGGAACTTCTCAATTACAGTGAAGATTATGGTCCCACTGTTTAGAGCAGCACTATCAGAAAGCTCTGGCGAGAGGAACTTGGAGGCAATAGACAAGACAATGTCTAAACCCGTCTCATTTGTGACGGGTTCGACATATTTGAGCAAAGCTTGATCATCTTTACCAATAAGGCTGTTGAACACTTGACCACCGGTTTGAAGGATTTGGTCATCAAATGTCTTTAAAATGATGTTTTTGATAATGGGGAAACAGTAGTTAAAAACCTCGAGAGAAAGAACTCCGGTTGGAGCAGAATCAATTAAATAATTGAGAAGTTCTAAGGATAAATTCAATTGAGGAGTGAACTCTATTCTTTCTTTACTCGACTCAGGTTCTATAACGTTGAACAAAACTGGCATAGAACGATTAACAACCGAATTGTAATCTTCTCTGGGTACATGTTCCAAAAACAGATTGAGGGATGATGTAGCTCCCAAAATACTTTGAACATCCGCAGGATCTTTGTACGCGACACTGAAGATAAGAGCCACAACATCTGAAGATTCATTTATTTTAGAATTCACAGCATCTGCTGGAGATATTTCCACTGCTGCATCGACGGCCTCTAGTAATGCAGGTAAAGTGTCTTCTTCTGCATCCTCCAATAACGAGTATATTATGCTTAATAAAGCAACCTGAACCTCGGCCTTATTTCCCTTCACAGCCTTAGATAAATTCACCAAGCTCAGGTAAAAAGTGCAACTGAGCAAAACTGAAGAGCTTAATATTTTGAAAGAATCATCTTCTGAATTAATCGATAAGTTGTTGAAAACAAAATGAATCATTTTGACAAACCAATCACCCGCCAAGTCTTGAACATTTAATCTTGCTTCGAAGTGCTCGAAGAATTTTGGAAGCATTAGGAAGCACCGAGAAATAAGTATGGGATTAGCCGAGGGGTCTATAAAATTCCCGAAACCATTCAATAATTCCAAAAGTTGCACATCTTTGCATACCCCCTTGGCATCAGTATTTATGAAGATAGACTCCAATATATAAAGGAAGCTTTCTTGTTGCAACCACGAACCGACACCCAACTGTTGGAGAATGTTATTTGAAATCGCAACACTGTCGACGTCATTCAACTCCAGCAAAAACTCACCAATGGAATCTCTGACAGAAGTGGTGCTCGATAATCCTGTGGTCTCCGTTACGAAAACATTGAAATCAATCTGATAATCTTCAACCAAATCATTTGGTAATTGCGATACGACGGTGAGGTCTTCGAGAAATTGGTTGAAGAATCCTGGCTCATTCAATGAAATGGGAAATGAATTTTGCAAGAATGTGAGACTTTGAAATAAATCCTGAAGGAAAAGGCTAAACGTTATTTTAGGTTCTTGCAAGTCAGGTGTTGTCACGAATTCAAATTGATTATTTACCTCTTCAACATTAATAGCAGTTTTGCAGTAAACTTTTGCAGCGAAATTTATATCTTGCAAAATCAATTTAAGTAGTTGTTTCTTCTGATTTTGATGTATTTTTTTGGAAAAGTTGGTAAGCAAAGAGTCCAATGTTTTATGAATATTACTCTGTAAGGAGATATCTTGAAGATGGAATGGGCTTTTCCTTGGTTCGTGGTTGGCAAGAAGTTGTAAGAGAGCGTCAGTACTTGCATTAACATAATGTTTAACAGTATTCTTACGTTCTTCAGTCGTATAAGCCTCACTACCGTTCAAGGTATTGATGATACTGTGGAACAAAACCATGGCAGCTGTCTTGGCTTCAGAAGATAGCGTTGGTTTAGAGATCAATTGGAAGATGTGATTGATTAATTGGGAACCTACATTATGTTCCCAGAATTGCTCTTCGGTGATCAAATCATCGAAAAGATCATTTAACACAGTCAAACCACCAATGACGGCAATATCATTATCCAACATAGTTGCTGAGAATAAGGAGGTCAATAAATCAGGCCATTCGTCTGGATAATCAGAAGCTGCAATTTGAACGATGACATAAGCGGCACCCTTTCTAATTTTGGATTGATCAGATCTGGTTGCTAATTCCAAAAGGTTAGATCTAATGGCGACCTTTAAATCCTGATTAATAGGAGGACCAACAAAAGACTCAAAACCACCTGACCAATATTTAGGGACAGAGCGTCGAAGGTGAAGAAGACAGGACTGTCTGAGATCGATTGGGACTGCAACTTCATCCAAGGTGAGTTGCATTAAGGCATAGCATGCATCTGTGGGGTTATTTGCAACTAACTCATTGAATTGAAGCTCCGATAACTTTCTAGTGTTATTATCGGAGCTATTCTGTTGTGCAACCAAATGCAAGACCTCTTGCAAATGAGACATGATCAACGAGTCCAACAAGGTTTTGAGGAGTGTTTGATTAGAAAAACCGCGAGAGAGTGAGAGAGAGAGAGAGAGAGCGCGCGCGCGCTCGCGGACGCGCCAAGATGAGCACAGCATATCACAGCCAAAATGAGCATAGGTCTTGGTGCGGGAGCGAGAAGATGAGATGAGATTAGCGAACAAAAAAGATGAATGTACGAATGAAATAGTTGAAGAAAGAAGGATAGGGGTACTACTTAAATACATAAGAAACCAATAATTAGAAGTCATTTGATGAGAATTGTCTGAAGATTAATTTAAAAGAACTAATTGCTTTATAAATATGTTTGATCTAGTAAGCTTTCTATTCTCAATGTCTCATCACGGTGTGATATCTCGAATTTGAAATAAAAAATCAGTAAAGTGAGAAATGGATGGATTGTGTTAGTGGCGGACCTTTTACTTTAATATAAAGGATAATGCGCACTACTCTACTCTCTTACTGATCCCAAAAATAATAAAAAAAATATATATATACGATAAGAGGGTACTGTTAGAATTTGCCAGCCAGCAGGTGACATCCCATTTAATAGACCACACATTTATCGACTTATCAAGTTATCGTTCACATCTAAATATTCTATCCACAACCAATGTTTGAGAAAACACTGTATCCTGCACTCGAAGAAGCTAACTTCCCGTTAGCTCCGGAACAATTGTTAGTATTGAAAAGACAATTGGACTCTGAAGGCAAAGATCCTAGCCCACAATCCCAATTTAACTACGCTTGGGGTTTAATTAAATGTAGTGACAGCAAGAGGCAAAGGCAGGGACTTAACATTTTATCCAAGTTATACAAAGATGAACCTTCGATGCGCAGAGAATGCTTATACTACTTAGCCCTTGGCTCTTATAAGGCCGGTGAGTACAGTAATGCTCGAAGATTTGCCGATACTTTACTTCAAAATGAGCCTCATAATGAACAAGCACAGGCTTTGAAACAGCTGATTGATGACAAAGTTACTCAGGAAGGTTTGATTGGCTTAGGAATAGCTGGTGGTGTATTGGCTATAGGAGTTGGTCTCATTGGGGCTCTTGCTAGCAGGAGAAGAAGATAATATAAATGGGAGTATAATTGTTCTTATTAAATATATATTTGGACTAATGAAGCAAGATTAAAACGATAAATATAGCAAAAGATCAAAAAACATTAGTCCCTCTTAAGATATCTGGGAGTTTAGATGACGTACATACATTTATAAACCATTACAAGAATAAAAACCAGAAGTCAAGAAATTCTCAACTAAAATTATATAATGTACATATTTTTCATTTTGAATCTGATTTTTAGATCAACATTCACTAAATCGGGGACAAGTGTGGAGAATTTGTGGCAGCAAATGATACCATGTCTGGAAATGAAATAGCGCTGGTAGTATTTCAGACATTTTCTGATTTAAAAAAGGGCAAACCTGTTCAAAGATCAAACGGAAAGTACGAATGGACAGTTCTTGCCAGTGTGGTTGCAATAAAAGAAGGCTCTTGTAAACCAATAACTCTCTCCACTGGAGTTAAAACAATACCCGATAAGGCAAGAACATATACTGTTGGAACAGTTGTACACGATCTACATGCTGAAATACTAGCATTAAGGTTATTTAATTTGTACATTCTCGAGGAAGCCATCGGTTCTTGTGATGAAGTTATCACCGAAAAAGGCCCCAATGGGTTGCGAAGATTAAAAGAAGGGGTGAAGCTTGCACTTTTGGTAACAGAACCGCCATGTGGAGATGCATCCATGTCAAATGTCCGTGAAAAGTTGGAAGATTGTAGTCCATGGGAGGATGAAAATAGCAGATCATACAAAAGTACGCATATAGAGAAAGGTTTCGCCCAAGAGACGACGGATTTATCAGATGTTCAACCAACGAAAAAGATAAAACTAAATCTGACAGCTGGGTTGCATCGTGGGCGTCATTTAATCAATCAAGTGGGTATTGTTCGAACTAAACCAGGTCGGAAAGATTCTCCGATCTCATTGAGTAAGTCATGCTCTGATAAACTATGCCTCAAACAGCTTACAGGAATTAACAATGCTATTACCAGTCAACTATTTGAGCCAATCTTCTTGGATTTTTTGGTAGTTTCTGGAGAGAAGTACTGCTCTGCAGATTTTAATCGTTGCTTCCATGAACGATTTAGTGAAAAGTTAAAACAATGCCATCCAATTCAAGTGCTCACATACGAGCACAAGTTTGACTTTTCCCAGGATTCAGACAAGGTAGCTTCACCTTTATCATTACTCCACATTGAGCCATTAAAACTAACACAAGTTCTTAGCAATGGAGTAAGGGATGGTACCTACCGTAAAAATCAACCTGCTTTGATAAATGGGCAGGGTATCATATGTAATCGGGCTTTAATGAACAAGGCAAAGCCCCTCCTACAAATAGAGCACAAGACTTACCAGGAAATGAAAATGGCTAACATTGATAGACAAGCCTTAAAATTGAAAGGCAGGGACGTTTTAACCGATAATGGAAAGTGGATAGCCACAACGAAGGATGATTTCGAGATCGAATCACCCTCCGGTTTACCCCACAAATCAAAAATCGTCATAACTTCCAAACAATAGAGTTCAATACATCTAAATAGAAACTTTTAAATACAAGTGTACTCAATAAATGAATATGTTTGTATATTCCACTAAACTTTATGCATCCGAGTCTGAGGCCAGGGCTTCGTCATCCTCTTCCGCCGCGTCCGCCAACTGCTCAGCAGCCGGTACCTCTGCATCTATGGCATATTCAGAACTCTGTAATAAATCTTTCAACTTAATCAAATGTTCGTCATCCTTGGTACTGACCAAAGAAAGCGGCTTTAAGTTACTCTTATCTCTTATCCGAGGATCTGCCCCAGCATCCAACAAGCCATCCACAACAAACAAGCCATGCTCGGGCTCATTGTTGGCGTACTTGACCGCCAAATGCAAAGGAGTGTCACCATCACGGTTGACTGGATCAATTTCAACGCCTTCTATATCAAGGATAATATCAATTACCTCCCAATGTCCACTTATACAAGCAAGGTGTAAAGCCGAGTTATGTGAGATCACTTCGTTGGTTGAGTTAATGAGTTCGGCCAATTTGACGTTATCATTACCAAATCCTGACTTTATCGTCAAAAGCAATTCACTATTATTTCTCCTGGCACTTTCCAACAATTGTTCGCCATATGAGGCACCTTCTTCCGCGGTCATGGCAATAATGCTGTCGTGGTTCTTGAGCTTTAATCTTTTAAAGTGCGCGCTGCAGGACTGCTGCCATAGCCTCTGAAGTGGAGATAAGCGGATCCAACGGGGACATTAAATTTGTATCGCAATATATTTGTAAGGTATCTGGCTTTGAAGGAGATTTGTCTACTTTGAACTAGTATGTTGTTTGTAAATTAACTATATTACTCGTCTATAATGGTGATTTCAGGCCCTTTTCGAGCATAATTTACATGACGAAATTCTGCTTTTGGTATTAGGACCCAATGATCGATTGACTCAATATTGTAACAGGTGTTACCAATATAATATCAGGTAGGCAGCATTTCAACCTTCTCATTCCTTTTCTCCTTCTTTCTTGTTTACCCATAATCATTTCTTCTTGGTCTTTTTCCCCTTAGCCGCCTTTTTATCGTCTGCTGGTCGCTTTTTCGTTCCACCAACAACTTGGAAAAAACCGTCTAATCGTCCCTGGACTCCTCCCTTTAATCCTTTTTTCAATTTTTCAGCACCGTTACGAATTCTATCTTCGCTGAAACCTTTTTCATTGACCATGTATTTCACCAAGCCTTCCACATCTGGTTCAACCCATTTCAAAGTTACCTCTTCCGATGGAAGTACCTCTGGAGCCATGAAAAGCTCTCTTGCTTCTTTATAGGGCCAATTCTCTGGAACCTTGTATTTGGTACTACCTTCATTTTCTTCAATCCAGGTTACTAATTTTTCCAACAGTCCATGTTCCTTAATGAGTTTGAAAGCAGTAACAGGTCCAACACCTTTAATCGTTTCACAGTAATCACAACCAAGTAAAATACACAAGTCGACAAAAGTTTTCTGGTCCATTTGTAAACCTTCCATGGCTTTAGAATAATCAATTTGACTGATTGGCATCTTTCTGGCCTCAGAAAAAGTCAAATGACGCAAGAGAAATGGTGGTTGATAACACAAGGTATCCATATCCTCCGATGCAGCGCCAAACACTTTCCCATCTCTTGCCAAGGTAGCACACTGAGCTTCAGCTTCACATGGTGCCTCAACGTATGGGATCCCCATAAGCTTTAAAAGTGTCTTTGCCTCTTCATTTTGCTCTCTGGTGACTCTGACTTGTCTCTTCTCGAACTTCATAATTTCTTCCACAGTACCAGTGTCTTTGATTTTTTCTTGCTCTTTGATTGCATCTTCTTTACGTTTTAATCTCTTCTCCAATTCACCACCTTTAAGCACTGGTGGCTTTCCATCAAACACGTATGTAGGCTTGATACCGTTATCGATCAAACGCAAAGTTCGATAAAAGATACCCAGTAAATGAGAAGTTGTTTCACCAGATTCATTGGTCAACTGTTGTCCATCTGATTGTCTGACTGCAATCAAGAACTGATACAAACACATGGAAGCATCTATAGCTACCTTACGACCAAAGAGATTCTTAAGAGTGTACTCTTTGAACGCCTCGGGTGCGTGCTCTTTAATGAGCAGATTAAGTCCTTAAGTTAGTATCAAGCAGCCCATATATTTGATCATGAAGCCAGCCAGCAACTTCAAAAAAAAAACATACCTTTAACACCCATTGATTCGATCTAATGTCAATAATGATGGCCTACTCAGCTCTTCGCTGCTACACGCTTTATGCATTTCTTCTTTTAGACGCGTGGCACTGCATACAGTCCACAGCTTACCCATACACGAGAACATCTGTATACAGGATCCACAACCCCGGGCTAATCCCGATTCAAAAGGGCGAGAGAGAAGAGGGCGTAGGAGAAGATAGAATCCCTCCGAGTCTTCATAAAATCAATTTGTAGTCGTTCAGAAACTCTTACATATGATCCACCTTAAAAACCCATCTTCCCGAGCGTGCCTCATACAGCTCGAACTCAAGATCAGGCATCATCTTGAGCTTTTCGATATGTACTGGCACTATCTCGTTTAATGGATCCATGACAGGGAGCTTATCCTTCTTGTTGATCGGGTAACAACCTTCCAAAGTGATTCTGGCAGCAATGTTCAAACCTTCGCCTTCACGTGGCTTCAATTGTGAATCAGGGTAAACCAAACAGTTCTTAGATGCAAATGTAATCAAAGATCCTGGAATCTTGGAGACGTCGAAGCTGGTCAAATCGACTGGGCTTAAAAATTGGATCTCTCCGTAATGCTTTCTACCCACTTTGAAGTCCTTGACCTTTCTAAGTTCTGAGGCGGGCATTTGTTTCAATTCCGAAATCGAAGGGGATGTCCAATAACCGTCTTCATCGTAATGAACCAGGGCCAGCGATGAAGTTCCTGAGACCTGCGCAGGTGCTGAGATCTCGGCTTCCAGTGGAGAAACGGTCCTACTAAATTCATCAGTTGCCCCTTTGGTTTCTATCGTCTTTGCTGCATCTTCTACCACAAAGGAGACCCTTTTAGAAGGTAAGGCTGTTGCTTCGTCTGCTCCAATAAGCTTAGTTCCCTGACTATTACGATTGAGAACAAGCTTTTTCATTGTCACGTTAGGAGAGAAAACATCGGAACTAATGATGGCCTCATCAGTAGCCTGGTTGTATAACTTTCCGGTAGCAGAAGACGAATCCTTAGGGGTGTTATTGTTACCCTCTTTCGAACCATTCGAGGATGAGACTCTAGTGACCCTGTTGCCATGGCTGTTGACTCGTGGCCTGAAGAGTGGAGTTACACGGTATGCGGAGGTCAAAGTGACTGGCTTTTTGTTCGATTCCACCTTCAATGCAAATGGTGCGTTAGGATTACTTTCACTTCCTAGGTTGGCGAGCTTAGCAAAAACCGGATTTTCTCCATAAGGATTGGCAGCATTGATAGAGGTCAAGGGAGCCTGTTGTTGGGCCTGCGACAAGCTCGCTATACCCGATGAACCAAAAGTGCCCTGAGTGCCATTATTGTTGTTGTTTGGGGCAGCATTGTTGCCAAAGCTGGTGTTGGAGCCACCAAACATGCCGCCTGAAGTAGGTTTTGATGCATTGTTGAACATACTACCAGACTGATTGTTGTTGTTGTTTCCACCAAATAAACCCCCAGAGTTAGTGGTATTATTGTTCCCACCGAACAAACCTCCACTAGTGTTATTGGAATTATTACCTCCAAACAAGCCTCCTGAAGTGTTATTAGTACTGTTGTTGTTGTTATTGTTACCTCCAAACAAACCACCAGAATTATTGTTCGAACCAAATCCAGTAGATCCTTGAGGATTACTATTATTGTTGTTGTTGCTTCCGAACATTCCTCCACTTGAGTTGTTGTTTCCAAACATACCACCGCTAGAATTGTTGCTGGCTCCGAAAGCACCTCCAGTATTGTTGGAGGAACCAAAGGCATTGGAGGTGTTGTTACCGAAAGTCAGACCAGTATTGGCTGGCTTGGCACCAAACAAGCCCCCAGAATTGCTGCTCCCACCAAATAATCCACCCGAAGTGTTGGAGTTATTGTTTGAGCCAAACATCCCTCCCGAACTATTGGCAGTATTATTGTTGTTGGCGCCGAATAATCCACCAGTACTGTTGTTGGTGTTGTTGGTGTTACCACCAAACATACCACCTGAGGTGTTATTATTGTTGTTGCTACCAAAAACACCCCCTGATGAAGTGTTAGTGTTGTTGTTACTAGAACCAAACATACCACCACCGGAACCAGCATTATTAGAACCGTTGTTTTGACCGAAAAGGCCACCGGAGTTGTTCTGACTGCCAAAAGCAGAACCACCAAGGCCTCCGAATGAAGAGGTTGCTGTGTTATTGTTGGTGGAACCAAAAGGCGAAGAGTTTGGTTTTGCACCGAATAAGCCACCTGAAGTGGAATTGTTGGTATTGTTGGATCCAAAGGCTGAGCCAGTGTTACCACCAAAGGCGGAATTGTTGCTACCAAAGGCATTGGTAGTGTTGTTCCCACCGAACGGAGAGCCACCAGAGTTGGCATTATTGTTGCTTCCAAAGGCCGAAGAAGTGTTGTTGCCGAAGGTAGAGTTGTTACTTCCGAATGCAGATGTAGTATTGCCTTGGCCGAATGCGGAGCCAGTTGCCCCAAAACCAGGTTTGGCACCGAACGCTCCACCAGTGTTCGAGGCCCCAAATGGTGTATTTGTAGCCGCGTTATTGGTTTGACCAAAAGCTGATCCACCCAAGTTATTTGTAGAGTTGTTCAGACCGAACAATCCAGAACCCGTAGAGGCACCAAAAGCAGAAGAATTATTGTTGGTATTATTGTTGTTTGCTCCGAAAGAAAATCCCGAGTTTGCATTGTTGTTAGATCCGAAGGCACCTGCAGTGTTGTTTGTAGCGCCAAAGGCATTAGATCCCTGACCGAACATGCCCAGAGTGTTACCTGTAGTATTAGTTGCACCAAAGGCAGAGTTAGCTCCGAGTCCACCAGGAGTGGAATTACCATTGCCAAACTTACGGTTTTGCTCGTAATCTTGAAGACGCAATTCCTCAAGTGAGCTCTTATCATAATCTGGCATAGCAGTGATGGTTTGGTAGTAAAATGTGGCGGTACCGTTTGGTTCCTTTTCGGAAAACTCAGTGAAGGGCTTAAGGGAAGTTCCTACAGTGGATGTACCAGCCACGCCCGGGTTTTGGGCACCAAATGGCGAAGAAGCGGTACCTGCTGCATTTACTGGACTATTAGCGGCACCAAATGCACCAAATGCTGGCTTGTTGGCCGTCGATGAGCCAAACAATCCACCTCCTGCGCTAGGAGCCTGACCGAAAGCAGAGGTGGTGTTTGGAGCAGGGTTCTGTCCACCAAAAGCAGAGGTGTTACTTCCCAGTTGCCCAAAGAGACCTGAACCAGTACCAGTAGAGCCAAAAGCCCCCAGAGTGTTGTTGTTGGCGTTATTGTTGGCTCCAAACAGCCCCCCACTGAAGGCATTGGAGGTGCCAGAGTTACCAAAAATACCACCCAGAGTGGCATTGTTGTTGTTTGAAGCACCAAAAGGCGAGGTGGCCTGTGCAGTGTTACCACCGAAAGGCGAAGTTGTCGTGCCCGAGCTGCCAAAGCCGCCAAATCCACTCGATGTGCTTCTGCCAAACATCTCCGATTGATTCGAATGTTTTTTCTGGCGAAATCAAATATTTATCAAAATGACACAAAATTGAGAATTGGGTCTTGGAGTGGACTTGAATAGAAGGATTGTGATTTAGAGGGAATAATTGAATGCTTTAGGAATGATTAATACAATTGAAATATATTACCGATTATGTAATTGTATTTGAATGAAATTTGGGTCGATAAGTGTTTCAAATAGATTGGAGAGGTGGGGATTTCTTCCCCGGTAACCCTTTGCTTGAGCTGAAAAAAAAAACCTTACAATAAAATAGGTACAGCTGAAACACGGCTGCTACTGGAAAAGGTTACACTTCTTTGAGATTTCTTCTTCTATAAATACACATAAAAACCTTAATACTTGTTCTTTTATGTTGTTAATTCTATCTCATTGTGCATCAACTATATATAATTCCCTGAATTGAGTATTGTATTCGCTCAATGTTCTTTTGAATGATGCCATGTTTGATGGTCTTCATTTCTCTCTTTACTCTATGAATATGTCTTTAAAATAAAGTTAATAAAGACAATAAACGTCACTATGATGTTTCTATAATTCTGCCCAAATTTACGGTGAATTGACTTTATTCTTCCTTTTTCGGTTCGCTCTTTACAGACTTAACTTTTTTGGTCAACATCAGTCCGATGTCCACACCTTTTCTCTTAACGGGTGCCTTCAGCTGCTTCTTTTCAAACTTTTTGGCTTGTTCTTCTCTTTCCTTTGATCCTTCTTTGGAGAGAGCATCAGCCTTCTCCGAAAATTCCTTGTCTGTCTCGTCTCGTTCCGAAAGCCATTCGAGAAGTTTAATTTCATCCCCATACATGTCATCATTTCCATCTGACGGGGTCTCCAACACAATCGGAATATTCTTAATTTTATCAAAGTTAGCAATAAGTCTAAAAGTTTCAAGTCCCAAGAAACCGAGCCCTAATTTCTGGTGGAGATCTCGGTTTGCCCCAAGTGGAGCCTTTGAGTCATTTAAATGGATTGCGCTCAAATATTCGTAACCAATAATATCCAGAAACTTCAGCCAAAACTCTTGGAATTTTTTCTCGTTTGTAATATCGTATCCAGCAGCAAAAGCATGACAAGTGTCGATACATACACCGACTCTTTCCTTGTTTTCCACCATATCAATAACATCTCTAATATCTTGTAAATCAGATCCAATCAAATTTCCATGTCCCGCCATATTTTCGATGACGATTTTTACGAATTTAGTTTCCTTTATGGCATTATTGATGTTCTTTGCAAGCTGTTTGAGTGATGCTTTATGATCTCCGTCTAAACTAGAACCAGGATGGAAATTGTAAAGTCCAATATTAAGTTTTTCACAACGCTTTAAATCGTCCACAAATGTCTCATATGCTTTCTGTTCCTTTTCAGGATCTGGATTTGCCAAATTGATAAAATATGAACCATGTGGAAGTATATCTGTGAGAGGATTATAACCATGCTCTTCACACAATTGAGCGAACTTTGTTGCTTCACTATCGGTAATCATTGGCAGAACCCATTTTCTGGGGCTCTTAAGAAACATGGCGAAACTGTTGGCCCCTATTCTACTGGCATGAAGAACTGCATTGGAAACACCTCCTGCAGTTGAGACGTGAGCTCCATACTTGTATGGACTAATAACACGTTCGAATGATCGGGTAACCTTAGCTTTGACCATGGTATCAAATAATGAGTGTAGGACTTTTCGCAAGCGTTTTTTCTTAACGAGATTGCAAGTCGCACTGGAACCATTTTTTAGTGATGTGATGATTTATTTGATCTCTACTTATGCAGTTGTTGAGCATTGTATTCATTTAAAAGCTGCTAAAGAGAATAAATCATAATCAATGGTACTTTAATAGTCCCTCAAAAGTTCTATGGACTTTTCATTTCAATCTTCGAATTAAATCTTGATTCATCTATCTCTTCAAAATCATATTCGTTCTACAAGTAGTAAATATTTTGAAGTATGTAAATTATCATCGTTTTAACATCTACCTTCCCAACGAGTCATCAACAAGCTCTTTATAAAGACCTTCCCAGCCTTGCTTCTCAATCATGGTAATGTCAGGAGCCAATCTTTTCGTGATTTTAAAACCCCAAATTTTACCAGAATGATCTACCTTGACTACCTCCACTTTTTTCTTGAGAATCGCATCTTCTTGACTAAGAGGAACAAACAGATCCAATCCCTTTAATCGGCGAACCAGTGGATCTGTCCATGCAAGAGCCGCCAAAAGAGTATAATAAGCATCATTTCCAGCATTGTGAAGATTGGCATGAGGAATGTCAGCAATTTTTAATACATTCTTCAAACTTCCACCGTTACGTCCATGACTCAAGGCAAAAATCTTCATGGTATCTAATACATGCTCTTCTGGTTCGAAAGTTGCAGGGAATTCCACTCCTAAACTCTTAAGCCATTTTATATCTCCTGCAATTTGATGACCCACAAACAAACTCGGTTTATCTCTAAGTCCATCCTGTTCGAAATAATGCTGCATCAATGCGCTGATGAATTGTGCTGTGTCCTTGAGAGACATCAATGTTGAACAGTTTCCTGCAAAACGATCCTTCTTATCGGGCACAAAATTACCATTTCTTTTGTATTTATGCTCGTCAACAACGATATGAATCTGTTTTATCGTTGGTGTAGTGGCAAACTCTTGACCCTTTGGATCATAAATGGCAATTCCAACTTCTGTAACTAATTTATTATTCTTTTCCCATGCTTCTACATCAAACAGAAACAACACTCTATCTCTAAGATAACCCTTTTCCATGGCAACTCTCAACAAAGGCAAGCTATGTTTTTGCATCAGGAAAGTTGTTTCCGTAAAATATTCATCAATAAGATGTTGAAACATTCTTTGAATAGCCAGTTGTACAGGCTTGTCCGTATCAACCGATTCCGGTGTCGGCAGCATCAGATCCGGTGTTTTGTGCTTCTTTTCAGTATGTTTAGAATTCCTATCTTTATTCCTCTTGGAAACTTTCGGTTGAGTGTTCCCTGTTGAAAGGTTCGAGTTCTCAACGATTTCCTTATCCATCGCTTTTGCAGCAGAAGAATGATTTCTTGATAATTGTAAATTCAATCCTTTTATATGGTATTGTTGTGGAACTGAATGCTTCTGCTTAAGGACTGTGACACAATATGGTCTCAATGTTAATAATACAGACCTATAAAAGACCATTCAGCTTCTATAACCTTCCAGTCCAATCTGATAATATGTGAAATATATTTATTTAAAACGTGCAAAAACCGAAGCATCGAAATCTGATCTAAGCATCATTTGCTGACATTACTGATGGAGGGGAGCAATTATAGGGGTTCAGTGGACCAATGGGTGAAATTACTTAAGTCTCAGCCAAGTTTGGAAGATATACATGCTATTTTAAGCAAAATAGAGGCAGTCAGCCAACACTTTTCGCGTGCCGAAGAGATGCTGATAGTCAATGTTTTACTTCAATTTACTATAATAGAGGCTTACCATGAGCTAAATAGCGAGCAAAAGCTACTGATATGTAATATTTTGACATCTGCTATTGGGTTAGGAAATTTGGTGGCAAGAATAGAAGCTGCAGACACGAAATCCTCTCCATTATGCTTGCATTTACTCGATACTGTTCTCCAGACTAAGAGTTCCTCATCAGATTTCAAGGAACAATGTAAATCGAAGCATAGATTTTTGTCAACCATCATAAGAAAATGTCGAACCAGATCTGAAGTTAAGGAAGTTGAAAGAATCCTAATGAAGGGAATTTTATGGGGATCAGTAGCAAAAAGTCTACTCATCGGAACACTTGATTTCAGCTTCACCCAGGTGAGCCCTTTAGTCAATCGAGAAGCTTACATAAACTTCTTATGCTATCAATTGGCTTATTATTACGAGGAGGAAAAGGAGAATGCAGATAGAATAGCTATAATCGTTTCAATGATGAACTCATTAAATTCTTTCTCTTCAGATTCCGAAACACTACATGCCTTCTACTTTTGCTCGGAGCATTGGCCAATGTTTGTCAAAATTTACAACACTATGAAACCATCTGATAGACGAAGACACCTCTGGAAAATTCTTTTAATTGCCTCCAGAGATAAAAAGCTCACCAGGGACCAAGAATATGCCACTGCAGCAATAGTGAACGAGCTTGATCATGTTACTCAATATTTGGATACTACACTTCAAAACGCAATAATTAACATTAGTAACACTCATCTTACAAATTTGGCTACTATATTAATATCCATGGGAGATTTTGAGTTATTGAAAAAAGCCGTGAGGTTTCAGGTCTCTCAATTTCTGGATCCTGTCTCTATAAAGAGGGAACTGATTGCACAACAAACCTCAAGAACATATTTCATCGGAGCTCTTTTCAGTATTGCCCCCAAAGAATACGTCAAGAACTACCTTAGGGACGAAGAATTTCTCCTGGGAGTTTCGAGTAGACTTTCATCATTTTCGACTACCACAAAAGCTTTGGCAGTTGTACTTGCAGATTATGCATGCCAATTGAGTGGTCAAGACAAAATATTTAAAATTAATGATTTGGATGGTATTGAATCGATGTTTTCAAAAATTGGGTGTTCACAAAAAACCCCTGACCCATCAGAGGCATGGAACCTTTTGTCAGTCCCGCAAATAGAAGAGCCAGCTGAAAAACCTAGCTCAGATCAAAAAATTACGAGCTTACAGAAAGTTGAGGTTGATTCTGACGATGAAAGTGATGACGATGATCCAACGATAGGTCCTCGTAAAAAAATTGCCAGGCCGATTTATATTAAGGATATTCTCAACTATTTGAGTGTTGACACTGAAGATAAAACATGTTATGATAAGCGACAAATGGCATTGAAATTTGCACCCACGTTGATTCGACAGAAATCTAATTTTGGAAGCGAAGTGTCTTTTTATGCAGAGGAATTACTCAAGCAATTTGTTGCATTGACCAATTTCTACGAAGAGAAAGATTTCGATTCGAAAAGGCTTAATTGCTTGATATCAGTAATTACAGCATTTCCTCCAAGCGCTTCCTATGTGGTCGAATTATTAGCATCAGGTGACTATTCATTGCTGCAGCGAACAGCTCTCTTGTCTTCGTTATCTTTGTCAGCAAGAGATTTGAAAGGTTTTAAAGATGAAATTGTTGAAAGATCTTTCGAGTCTAAAAACTTTCCTTCCAAGCAATTACCACAATCCATACACTCCGCATACATGGCTTTGGAAGATAAGGTGAAAGAGCAAAACACTCCGACGTTGGTGATCGAGCGACAAATTCAAGATTCTTTAATGGAAGACATATCTAATGATTTTAAAGAATTATCAGTTGGTAAAGTACTTAGAGTTCTGAGAAGACTCACCAAAAAGCAAGTACCAAAAGATAAACCAGTTGCTGATTTTGCAACGATAATTGGTAAATACTTTTTTTTTCCTTTGGTGAAGACATGGCATGAGGTTGGTGAAATTGATATTGGCCATTACACCCCGATATTAGTTGCACATTACGTTAAAACAATGTCCCTTATATTACATTGCGCCTATCCAACGGCTTCACATTTTACGGACATGATCAAAGAGTTTGTGTTGATTTTATCTACATTGATGATGAGAATTAAAATTGACGAAATACAGGTAGTCGAAAGTATAGTAACGGGGTACTTACTCATTTTTGACGTAACGGATGATTACGATTTGGTGACAAATTATGGTGAAACATTGGCTATACTACAGACTTGGCTTAGCAGCTCATGGGAACAAATTATTGACGAAAAAGTCAAATCGGTTTGTGCTGGATTGCTACTCAGACTAAATGAGATTCTTGAGAAACACCAAAGACTACTTATGGATCAAATTAATTCGTTATATTGATGATTTATATCAACTAAAGATATACTCTATTTGAAGTGTACTATTGATTTCTTTTTTTTTTTGGTAAGATTTTTAACATGAAAGGGTCATTAAAAGTTTTGGATTAGGTTCATTACAATCCGCCCAAGATGGCGCTCACACCCATAATACCGCCGATGACTGCAAACTTCTTGAATTTGCTGCCTTCAGAGCTTGGACCAGAGAATTGCAATCTTTGAGCACCAGACGAAGCAGTCAGGACTGTAGCGGTGGTCGAAGAAGTCTTGGAGCCAGACAGGGTTTCAGTGCTTGCAGTGGTTGCAACCCACAGTTGTTGAGTACCAGTGAATCCCCATTGATTATAAGAAGCAGTGTTAGACTTGGCTTCAGTTGCAGCAGAGGTAGCACCGGTTGCAGCAGATGCCTCCGTAGCAACGGTTGCAGCAGATGCCTCCGTAGCAACGGTTGCAGCGGCGGAAGCTTGAGCGATGGCAGAAGCAGCAGTAGCAGCAGAATATTGACCGGCAGCAGCAGTAGCAGCGGCGGTAGCAGCAGCAGTAGCAGCAGCAGCGGTGGCAGCAGCGGTGGCAGCAGCAGTAGCAGCAGCAGTAGCAGCTTCAGCAGCTACAGCAGTTTCGGCAGTAGCAGCACCAACGGCAGCTACAGTGTCAGCAGAAACCGCACCACTGTCTTTGATGGACCCTGCGTCAAAACTTCCCGAATTGGCTGCAAAGACGGACTTAGCAGTGCTTGCGATAACGAAAAAAGGTGCGATACGAATGGACATTGCGTTGGAATGGTGTTTCAATTGATTGATTATGCTTTGATGATCGGAATGTATCAGAAACGGGAATTGAATTACACTTTTATATTAAACTTAGATCAATCTACTTCAGGAGAATAGTGCTGGAATCATGCTTCAACAAAGCCTTGGGTTTACTGGTAGTAAACATCTGAGCTGAAGGCATCCAGCGCTGTCTCTACGGAACAATCCTATTTTACCCGATTCGGCAAAACATAAACATAGATCAAGCGACCTTAATAGAAATCATGCACCTAATTAGCCTAATACGTAACAGTCGCAAAAAAAAGTTGACAGGCTTGCTGCAGAAAAAGTCAATATCGCGCTGGCGGAATTTTAGAAGCTGCAATGGAAGGGCATCACAGAAGCTAATTATAATAAGAGTTCGATCTAAAGGACCGTTGGAAACTGTAAATTTGTAGTTAAAAACAAAGTAAAGAACTAAAAAGATATTGAGGCAGAAATGCTATGGTTCAACCATGACATGCTATAAGCCACTTTTGCTGGTTTCAATCCCGAACACCATTGAATTACTTCACTATGCCCAATCGGCAAATCATGGATGCATAATGTTTGTTTTCGGTTAGCGAAAGTGCCTGGTTTATTGACGTCTTCGACGTCATACGTTAAACTAACGGAAACCGCGGGGTAGGCTATTTTTTTATAGAGTGATTCGACAAACGTGATGTCATACTGTTTAAACTCAGTTAAAGAATGGAAAGTAATCCAGTTATAGTCGATTCGGTCATTAAAGTTCATACGAGGGTCTCTTTCTTGCAAAGAGTTCTGTTTAGCCAGCCATTTTCGTAACATTTTTAAGCCGTCTTCGTGGCTGAGATTAATGAGGTGTATGGAACAAATTTCTCTCAATGACATCATACACTCAATAATCAAATCATGTTCCTGTAACCCCTCAACAAGATTATTCAAACCAACAAAGAGAACTTTGTTGATGCTACTACCAAACGTATTGTGTAACTGGTTGACCTTAATCAATTGTTGACACTTTTCCACCTTGAGTAATAATTCATCGTATTGAGTTTCGAAGATTGTATTGTCGTGGACCTGTAAATCTCGCAAAACAACATCCCAACCGTCCCAATCTGCACCAGCAAGTCCAGTAAAAGTACCAAGGCTTTGATTGATGCCATGAAAATTTTGGCCCACCAAAACCAAGCCAAACTTGTCGTCCGGACCGAGTGAACCAAGCGTGATCCGGATACATTCTTCGAGCATTTTCTGATATTCCTTGTTATTATGTCTACTACAATTGGCAACACTTAAGCAAAGGATAATGTTTTTGTGGATCCCTCCATTGATAGTACTGATAGAATCGGTAACAGTGCTCACTGAGGATGATCTCGAATTCTTATAAATAGATCCCGTTACAAGGTTTTTAAGATGTGCTTCCCAATTACACGAAATCACCGGACTCGTGAGCATTTGAATTTCAGGATAATTGTGATCCGTAGGCAAAATTGTGAACCCATAAGGTGAAGTGGTGATTTTTGGAGATAAATCAGAGATACTTATATCGACTACAACAACTGATTTTTCATCAATGGCAATAAATTTTTGATCCAGGAGAACACATAGACATTTTCCCAAATTTAAACCATTGACTTTTAACTGCATTTCATCGTAAATGGATATCTTCCCAATTGAATCAGTAAACTGTGAAACAAAGCCGGATATTTCGTCAAGCTTTTTGGAATATGATTCCTGATCGATCCCTGGAGTTACTAATTCCATACTTATCTGCTCCTGGCCGACCTCAAATTGTAACTTTGGTTGTAGTTCTTCACTCAACAGGGAAGATGTATCCGAACTACCAGTTGGAGAATCCAAAATGATATCAAAATCGATATGATCTAAACCCAGATTATGTAAATTATTGTTAATTTCTTGGTTACAAGAGTTGTCAGTTCGAAGTATTGAGCTCATGTCTTGGTCGATTGGGAAAGGCACAAACGAATTGGCATCCAAGTTGCATAATTTGCAATGAATAAGTAATTCTTTCGAAAAGTCCACTTCTTTGTTAATGAATTGTTTTTGTAATTTTAAGCACTCTCGGTGAGCAAAATGCCCACAAGTGAGTTCAAACATACGCTCCTCTGTTAACGTCATTGAGAGTCTCTCACTGCAGATACTGCACGCGGCCATGGTTAGGTCTTTTTTTGGGGCAACCTGAGGAGTAAAAGATCTTGCGGAGGAACAATCTGGTATCTTTTGATATTGTGTCATAGGGTTAAGGCTTATTAATATCAAAGTCGTAGACTGAAAGCGGTTTAAAGAGTTTAATTAGGGATAGTCTGAATGAACAAATTTTCTTCGCCCTTCTTCTTTATTTATTGGTCATGGGATAGATATTCAAATGTGGCACTTTTGTAAGATGTATGCCCCGAATTATGTAACAAGACACGAGGTATGTAGAGTTTGACCCCTTAAGGGGCTTGCCGAATTTTAAGCGCAAGGTACAAGCAAGGCACAAGCGAAGTCGAATATGCCAACCATGACTACGAGTATAAGCGAACTGAATGTGGTTAATTGAGGTTATGACATGGATTTTAATTACTTGGTCAGGTTTCGATTACGGTAATATTATTTTTATGCACCTCATTTACCAAACTTGGCATAAAATCTACTTGTAATAATGTCAGGCATATATTGAATTCACGCATCAAGATATTGGAGTGCGTTAATTTTGCAGAATTTTCGAAAAGGTTCCACTCCGATGCGATTCAATTAAGTCATAAAAGTGTTAAGTGATTTAATTCAAATGAGCGCTTACTCTTCTAAGTGTCAGGGAAAGAATTCCAAGCCATTTAACAAAACGATCGAAATCTTCGTCTTCAATAGCCTCCTTTAATCCAGGAAGAGTCTGGCCTGCGTAACCAGTGTATCTACCCGAGGCAAATACAATGTGCTTAAACCATCCTCTTTCATGTAATCCATGGTGGTACAAGAAGTTTCTCTCGAAATACTGAGTTACCTTGTTGTGCACCTTAATCTTAAAGTACAAACGAACTCTCTGCCACCAATGTAAGCTGTCCTTGTCGTCCCATTCTATCTGCAACAAATCAGTATTTTCATCGAAGAATTTAGAGACGGCAAGCAAGTTATTGATATCATCATAAATACCATCGATCAAGTCTTTCAACTTCGTAGCCTTCTTCTTAGACTGAGAGTCAAGCATCATCATGCTACGGTGGTGCTTACATTGAACCTGCTCCAAATACTCTGGATGATGGAATACACCAAAAGTGCGGTAGTAACCTTGAGTAACATCATTGATATAACTCTTTTGTTCTGGCTCCAATTCCATAAACAGATTCCATGCCTTTTGGGATGGTTCTCTGTGATTCCATTCTTTAGGAACCAATGCGACGGTCTCATTGTAGTAAACCAGCAAGTCCTTGGCATAATCGTGAAGCTTCAAGTCGATAACAAAATTCTCACTCAATTCCAAGACTGCCAATCCCAAAAACTTGGCGGCGACGTTATGGAAAACAAATCCTGGATCGGCGAACTTAGACATCCAGTAATAGGAGTCGTAGTTGGAATGGTAATGGTAAACTGGATCGTTTTTACCTCCACCAAAGCCAAGATCAATGGATGGAATACCAAGATGCTCGAGGAAGACTGTGTAATCGGAACCCGACCCTAAATTACCGATGCGGTCAGATCCATGGTGGAACTCGACGTAATGATCGTATAAAGTTTGACCCTCTTTTCCAGGATAATCGATAGCTTTGAGAACCTTTCTCACAACATGGTTGAGAACAGGTGAAGATTCAAGGTTCAAATTGGTACCAGAAACTGATACATCCATGTTGAAATAGGCAACGACATTTTTCTGAAGCTTTTTAGCAGCAAACTCACCAAATTCAGTCAGACCGAGCAATCCGTACTCTTCACCATCCCAAGATGCAAGAACAATAGTTCTCTTGAAGACATATCCCAGATCCTGCAAGGCTTTGAAACCACGAGCAATTTCTAAAAGAGAAGCCAGACCAGAGTTAGGATCGCCTGCACCACCCTTAATCCAGGCGTCACGGTGGTTACCGATAACAATAACCTCGTCTTCGATTTCACCTTTAATTTCACCATAAACGTTCCACAAAGGAGTAATGGTAAAGTTTTGTAAGTTGTAAAGATTCAAAGTATGGTTTTTGTTTGGACCAGTGAAGTATTTGATGCCTTCTAACTCTCCGTGCCAAGACTTATCGGTCTTCTTACCTTGACCATTAAGAGACTCAAGAATTGGCTTAACCTCACGATATGAAATTGGGAGAGCAGGGATCTTTCCGATGGAATGCAGTGGGTCTTGTCTCTCGGCACCAGGCTTGGAAGCATACCCTGGAGTGGTTGGATCTCCTGGGGTGGCACCTACACCACCCAAGAACTGAACTGAACCTCTCTGGACTGAGGATTCTTGTCTGGCCGGACCATGGGGATACTGCTTGTAGCCGTTAGCAGGTGTAATACCAAAGTCATCACCAGGATCCGAGTAAATTAAAATACCAACAGCACCATTATCCTGGGCAAACTTTACCTTCAAACCACGGAAGATCTTGCCATAACGAGCAATAGCTATTTTACCCGTGATATCAATTCCAAGGCTTTTCAAATCCTCAAAGTCTTGTCTGGTACCATAATTAACGTAAACATATTCAGCAGTTACATTACCGTTGGCTGAATAGCCAAGGAAAGTTGGAATTCTATCATCACCCAGGGTGGTAGAATCTTCCTTGAGGACGTCTTCCTCAAGAGTTGCTTCGTATACAATAGATGAGTTTCTTGCATCCAAGAGCTTCAATTTGTGATCTAATGGATAACTGACCAAAATTTCATAGGTATCGACGGTAGAGTCAAAGCCATACTCTTCGAATTTACTGGCGGTCCATTCAACCAAACCGTAATTGGTACCAGCAAGATGTGGCTCTGCAGTATATTTTTTGGACCAATTACCAGCCAAGTTAGTTTCATCAAGAGCAGCAATAAATGGGGCAAATTTAGTGGTATCAGAAGCTTTATAAGTTGGCTTAAGAATGGGCAAAACCTCATTCAAAGAACCATAAAGTTGGAACATGGCAAATGTTGCTAAGAGTGAATACACAATGTAGGCTCTTAAGTTAGATTTTTTTGTAGGACGAACCTCCACGACAGGTTCATTAGCATCTTGGTGCTTTTCCACAAACAGACCGGCCTCCTTTTCGGAATCCTTATACCTAGTGGCAAGAGGCATGGTGTGTTGAGAAGATAAAAGCAGCAAAAAAACCATTTCCGCTTAGATAAGTAATAGGAGTGGCTCTATCCTGCATAATGGCGGAGCCTCACTGTGGAGGAGATGAAATTGTGGAGGGGGAGGCGCGAGTAAGGAGAAAAGACATAATAAGGGACTTGATGGTGCAATGAATTGGAAGTTATGAAGTTGAAGTTGAGAAGTTTCTATTGTGAAATTTAAAAGTGGAATCATAGGTGATACTTCCGATATTCATAGAACAATTTTTATCTCTTTCACTGTCTGTGATTTAAGTGGTGTGGTTCCGGTCAACAGCCAAGCGGTTAATTTTTCAGTTTTGAGGATTATACGATACGCGCGGTAAAGACAAAGAAAAGTCGGATAAATACCGATAAATATTCAGTGGGCCGATAAGAGATGAACATGATAAAGCGCTACGACTCTGGACTCAAGCAGCGTATGTTCATTTGTTGATACATCTTCTTGTACGTTGAAGAATACAATGTAATCGACATGTGGCTTGAACCATTTTTGGGTCTTTTTCTTCCAAACAAGACCTTTGCCATTATGAGCGCTGGTTTGTCAAGGACGGCACGGATAAGGTGATTAAACTGTGAACATTCTAATCAAGATACTTCAGTATATTTATTTGGTCTAGCCGAATAAAAGCAAATTTTATATTCATAAGCACAGACATATTCTTAAAGAATTTATATACATCCTGTATTTACTCTGAACCCACTATGTGTCTCTGGATTGGTAAATTTATTCCAAACAACTCATCGAGATAAAACAACGACCAAAAGCGTCAAAATAATGTAGTACTTTTCGCACGAAAGTCTCTCAGAAATCCTCTCGGTGGCCAAGCTGGCTAAGGCGCGAGACTGTAATGAGTAACTCAAAGTAATCTTGAGATCGGGTGTTCGACTCACCCCCGGGAGATTTCTTTTTTTTGCTCTTATAATTTTATACTTCTTATACTTTTATGATCTTTGATCAAGTAACCCTAGTTTTTTTTTACAAAAAACTAAATGAGCCATCTACTACTACAAAGCTCCTCAAATGTAATCAAATTTGTCCATAACATCATTCACACTTCTTCTAAAGAATAATCAAAGGTAAATCTCATCTTCATCTTCTTTAAAGATTAATTTATTCAAATCTTTTTGAGAAAAAAAAGCGAAGAGCATCGCATTTTTTTTAGGAATCACATCTCTCGTAAGAAGCCATGCCCTCCAGAAACTCGATAAACAAGCCAAAGGACAAGTTGCAGCGTAACGCACACGCTTCTTCCTTGGGTAAGAGAAGACATGGTCGTTTAGCTAAGCTGACCGCCACCAGATCATCCACATCCCGTTATAACAAGGGCGCAAAGACCCCTAAGCCATCTGAATCCACCTCTTTAGCATTATACAAGGGAGATACCACCCCTTCGGGCGTGCTCACCAACAACACCTTATCTAAAAAGAGAGCTAAGAAGATCGAACGTAACCAAAACCACATCAGAAGAGCTAAGCAGCAGCCCGGTGAAGTTTCCATGGAAGAAGATGAACAACAACGTATAACGAGAATCGAACAGGTTAAGGAGGCCCTTTGGTCTGTATTTAGTGCCGGTGTTACCCCATCTACCACTGAGAACAACCAGGGAACCACTTTGGGTGTTCAAGCCTTTTAATTGTGTACAATATAACTCAATGAAGAGTGGTGACTAAGAGCGGATTTGGGTACGATATAATTGCATTTATGTTGAATAAGAAATATTGTAGTTGTAGAAATCTTAATACAGAGTTTACAGAGTAAACTAAGATGTTTGAATCTAGTTAATAAAGATATTTATCGAAAAGCTTTGACTTTTAAGTATTTTTGAGTTATCCAAAGCAAAGTGCCCTTCTACTTATCAAATCAGACATCCAATACTAACAGATTTGACCAGTCTGAGACCGTGTACTTGCAGTTCTACAAAAATTCATACTCTATTTGAATATATCTATTATTTATCCAAAAGCCCTTTCGCTTCCAAGCTCTTTTGAACTGCACTTCTCAATAAAGCGATCATTTCCTTCGGGTCCTTGGCACCAAAAACACTGCTTCCAGCAACAATGACATTGGCTCCAGCAGCAGCGGCAGCAGGAATGGTTTCCTTGCCCAAACCTCCATCAACTTGAATATCCAAATTTGGATACTTAGCTCTCAATGCCTCCACTTTTGGCATCATGTCTGCCATGAATTTTTGACCACCAAACCCAGGTTCAACAGTCATAACAAGAGCCATGTCCAAATGTTCGGCAAGAGGATACAAAACATCAACTGGGGTTCCAGGCTTAACAGCACATGCAGCACGCATTCCATGTTGTTTAATCAATTTGACCAAGGCAACTGGGTCCTTAGTAGCCTCATAGTGGAAGGTGTATTGATCTCCTCCAGCCTTGGCAATTTCAGGGACCCATTTTTCTGGATCAGCCACCATCATGTGACAATCAAAGAATGATGGAGTCTCGGTTGATTTAGGGATCTCCTTTCTTAATGATTCGACAATTGGCATTCCAAGAGCAATGTTTGGGACGAAGTTTCCATCCATGATATCGATATGAAGCCAGTCAGCACCAGAGTCATACATGCGATGACACTCGCAACCGAGCTTGGTAAAGTCACAGGCCAAGATAGAAGGTGCAATGATTGATTGTACCATTGTGGTGAATTGTTAAAGTAAGTTGAATGATTCGTGGGGGCGGAATTTTTGTGGGGGATAGAGAGCAGCGGTTTCATGCCGGAGCACGAAAGGCCAGACCCAACAGAGGTGTTGATAAAGGGGGCCTTCTGAGAATGGGGTGATGTCAATTATTGCTCAGAATATTTATGTCTTGTCAAGGCTTTAATTGCTGAATTTTGTAGTTATTGTGAAGCAAAGAAGATATGTTTATGTAGTAGCATCCTCTTTTTCTATGAAACTTCCTATGAAGGCTCCATGGAAATTTTCATAGTTCCCATATTATAAAAAAAAGATTGGATTATATGATAAATAGCGGCTCAAGGAAAGTTAAAACCTCTAGCATTTATAAATGTGATTGGATAAGTGATTGTTATACTTGCAACCACTTCTGATATTATCTTTATCACAACACGGTCAAAATACTTGTTGAATTTTCCATACAATCCTCGCTTTCCCCACCGTCCTTTATTAAAAAAGTTTAGTAGCCAATAAGTCTTGACCATATCTACATTCATTACAAATCGCTTCTATTCTTTATGACCTTTGAGGCTTCTTTTTCTCGGCTTCAGCTTCCTTCTCCTCTTCAATGGCATCTACGTACTTCTTGATCTGCTCAGCGTCCAAAGTCTCAATCTTATTACCTGCTCTCAACACGGAAATCTCAATATTCTTGGCTCCAGTTTGCACAACTTCCAACAAAGACTTGATTGTCAATTTAATGGTAGCTTCATCAGTCAAACCATCCTCGTAGTTCTTTTCCAAAAATTCTCGAACGGTTTTCGAAGATCTACCAATGGCATTTGCTTTCCAAGCGTTGTAGACTCCAGAGGGCTCGGTCTGAAACAATTTGGGTACGGTATCGTTGTTGTTGAAACCGGCAATTAAGGTGGCAATACCAAATGGTCTGACACCTCCCGATTGTGTGTACTTCTGCTTCACTCCAGCGACGTATTTGGTCAAGTATTCAATTGAAACAGAATCTTCAAGGGTCAACCTATGGGACTGAGCTTCAACTCTGGCCTTGTCTACAAGGATTCTTGCGTCAGCATTCAAGCCAGCAAATGCCAATAACACGTGGTTGTCAACTTTGCATATCTTGGAAGGAGTAATTCTTGGATCTTGAAGCTTCAAAGTGGTTCTCTTTTCACATCCAAGAACCACACACTCCTTACCCTTGACACCAACAGCACATGTACCTCTTTTGACCGCTTCTGAAGCGTATTCAACCTCTATTTGTTAGTATAATCATAATTATATTATCATGGAAAAGCCAGCATTCGATCCAGCAATTTTCTTCAATTCAACATACGGAAAACATGTCCATCAGGCCTGGTGTTAGTAAATATATTCAATGGTGGCAACAGGTCGATCTCGCGATTCGACGGGGCATTGCAACGATATAATCAGCGCAATACTCTTCCAAAACGCTGATAATCACACAACATACGAAAAAATCGACAAAGCACTATCGTAGCCACTCATTTCTAGTCACTAGTAGCTGTCTATAGATGCCTGTTCAGCTAGTGTGAAATGGCTTGAAGCCGGCGAGCACAGTGTGATGGCTGTGTGCAGGCCTCGCTCGATTAGGCATTGAGAAAGTGCAGCGAATTTATGTTAAGAATTTTTTGCAAAGAAAGAAGATTGTCAAGGATAATGGCACCCAAACCACCTCGGAGTGTTCCGCAAAGGGACAACTATGGTAGGGTTTCATTTCTGTACCAGGTGCTGGCTCATTTGGGGCAAAATCCAAAATTTAAAGCTCTTTCTAAAGCATTTGCCAAGAATGTGGACCTCTTGTCTAAAAGGACAGTATTGAAGATGACCCCAGGAATCAAGCGTACCTTATGCAAAAAATGTCATAATTTACTTATCCCAGGGATATCTATGGAAATACGTGTGGAAAATAAGAGTAAGGAAAAGAAACCCTCGTGTGATGTTTTGATTCATCGGTGTCTTGAATGCAAATCAAGCAAACGGTTCCCTGTGGGGAAAGATCCCGAATACAAGCTTTTCAGCGAAAGAGAAGATGTGGCATTTGAAGTCTCGGCGTAGGAGAGAATATATGGTGATGATGGATTTGCATAAGAAGAAAAAATATGAACTTTCAAACGGAAAGGTAACCGGTTTATGAGGAAAAGAATAGATATAAATGTTAGCTCTAAAATAATTAATAGCGATAAATAGCCAAAGGAGTTAGATCTCCCGGATTAGGTCCGATAATAGAATAATAGAATTTACATGTTCATATATTTACAACGAATTTAATTGTGTCAATGTAGTAGGTTAAACTTAAACTCATGGTTCATGTCCTTATTTTGGACCCAACATCTTCTCGGGTCTTACCCACTCGTCGAATTCACTTTCGGTCAAGACTCCCAATTCTAAACAAGATTCTTTCAAGGTCAAACCCTTTTTATGGGCGTTCTTTGCAACCTTAGAGGCATTGTCGTAGCCAATTTTGGGGTTCAAAGCTGTAACCAACATCAAGGACTCATTCAATACCTTGTCGATTTTTTCTTTGTTAGCAATGATACCCTCAACACAATGAAGTCTGAAAGATCTACATGAATCAGTTAACAAACGAATAGAGCTCAACAAATTGAGGGCCATAACAGGCTTGAAAACGTTCAATTCAAACTGACCAGATGCGCCAGAGAATGCAATTGTAGTATTGTTTCCCATAACTTGAGCGCACACCATGGTCAAAGCTTCACATTGAGTTGGATTGACCTTTCCAGGCATGATTGACGAGCCCGGCTCGTTTTCTGGGAGTGATAATTCTCCATAACCACAACGTGGACCAGATCCTAAATATCTTATATCATTGGCGATCTTAAATAAGGAAACTGCAAGTGTATTCAATGCACCAGAAGCTTCAACAAAGGCATCGTGAGCGGCCAAGGCTTCGAACTTGTTTGGTGCAGTTTGGAATTCCAAACCAGTAAGTTTGGAGACCTGTTCAGCAATTTTGACATCAAATCCAATGCGAGTGTTCAAACCAGTACCAACAGCAGTTCCACCTTGAGCAAGTTTAGATAATCTTGGTAAAATCAGATCCAATCTAGCCAAACCATTGGTAAGTTGTTGGACGTAACCTGAGAATTCTTGGCCCAAAGTCAAAGGGGTAGCATCTTGCAAATGAGTTCTTCCAATTTTAATAATTGAAGAGAATTCGTCGCTTTTGGCTTGGAGAGCATCACGCAAATTGGTGAGCGAAGGAATTAACTTCTTGGTAATTTCCAGAACAGCAGCAATGTGCATTGCAGTAGGGAAAGTGTCATTAGATGATTGACTCATATTGACATGATCATTTGGATGAACTGGACTTTTAGAACCCATTTCACCACCCAAAATCTCAATAGCTCTGTTGGAAATTACTTCATTGGCATTCATATTCAGCTGAGTACCAGAACCAGTTTGGTAAACTACCAAAGGGAAATGATCAGTCAATTTTCCAGCAGCGACTTCCGAAGCTGCAGTTTGAATAGCTTTGGATTTTTCAGCATCAAGGGCCCCTAATTCAAGATTAACGATGGCGGCAGCTTGCTTTAAGACACCAAAGGCTTCAATCAATGGTACTGGCATTTTAACGTCACCAATCTCAAAGTTACCCAATGATCTTTGGGTTTGAGCCCCCCAATATTTATCCAGGGGTACGGAAATATCGCCGAAGGCATCTGATTCTACTCTTGACATGGTTGAAGAAAGTAATAAAGTGATAATATCAGAGTTATCTAACGATTTGACCCGGACGGCTGCGGCGCACGTGACCGTCGGAGATGAGATTGACGGGGCGCTCCGCCAATTTGGGAAGGTGAGGGGAAGCGCTAAGAAATTAGTGATACAAATGAAGATTTTAGTGAGGAAAAAAATGAATCGGCGCATTAATTTTAGTGACATTGGAGGGGAAAGGGTGAGTGCGAGAGAAATTTGAAAAGTAATGAAAGGTAATTAGGTTTTATTATGCTGCACTATGATATGGAAAAACATTCCAATATCAGGTTGAGATGCAATTAGGAAGTTTTGAATGTATGGACTCTTAAGAATTGAATCAAATTTTGTGGAATTTAGTTCATATAAATTCGACTATTTGCCCAGTCAATTGAGGCTAAGATGCAATTTTAATTCTCTAATCATTTTTATACGATCTCAAATATGCGTAATTGAAGCGAAGTATAATTGTATGCAATTATGTGTTTCTTGTTGTATATTTATTACAATATCTTCGGTTTCTTTGCCAAAATTGTCTGTTTCTACATTAACTCCAAATGCCTATTTATTACTTCGTTGTGACTAATTTATGACTACAAAAACTTGGACAGTGTCCTCTTCTCCATTCTCCTTACTGGCTGAACTCGAGCTCCAGTCCAACCCCATCTGAACCCGATTTCATGGGCTGCTATTTCTCCAAAACCCAACATAATTCCATTAATGAAAGGTAAAATCAAGTTAATGGCACCCTTTTTAATCAATTCAACAAGATCGAAAGTAGTGGGCCCACCTAATGAGAGTTGCTTCGTGGGGATCGCCTCCTCATCGTCAGTCACCAGAGGCTCTGATACAATCAATGCTGAACTATCCATCTGTTCCACTGTGATTAACTCATCGATAGATATTCCTCCTGCAACTTCTGATATGTTTTGCTGAACGCTGATCTGTGTATCCGCAGGAATCTCCATGGTGGATGCAAACGTGCTTAGTTTTGAAATCTACACTGGAAGTGAGTCTTTTTTTTTTTTACGTGTGCAGGCCTTGTGGGGAGTTGGGAAGACGAAGAAGATAGTGAGGTGATAGACTATTATGAACAAACAGGATATTGGATTATTGGAGTCGTTAAAATTTAAATTTTATACCACTTCTAAGATACTCTATGTGTAAAATATCATATATGAAAATGGACACATAGCTTAACTATGCAAACCTATTTCAATTAAGGTCAATGTTCTTTCAAAGATCGGCACTAAGTACACTTTCTCGGCCCGCATTATTTTGGCCCAATCTTTTTTGATATGATTTTTTTTTGAATTCTCGGCCCAAAAGTGGTTGGTTTTAAACTGTCAAAAAGTCGCGGTTCGGTATTTAGGTTAAATTCTTAGACATCGTTAAGACATTTAACGTAAAAACTACAATAATTACTCTATTAGATGTTTATTTGGGCAACAAAAGAAATCCTGGCTCGGCTTGCTCAATGTACATCTTTCGCTAACATTTCTATCGTCACTTTACTTCTTAAGACCAACGGCCAAACCAGCCTTCAATCTCTTTTGGGTCAATGCAGCAATGATGGCAGCACCAACACCAGAACCATCTTCAGCAGGCACAACCACAACTTGGTCTTCAACATTTTCAGGCCATTCAAAGATTTCTCTCAATGCCTTGGCACATCTCTCCTTGAAGTTAGGGTATCTATTGTAAACAGATCCGTCAGCGGCAGCATGTCCAGTGGTGTAACCTCTCTTCTTACAGATAGCAGCAATACCACAAACAGATAATCTAGAAGAACGTTCACCAATCAACTCAGCGAGCTTACGAACGATCTTACGTTCTTGAACGGTGGTTTGAATGCCCAAAACCTTTTGGAACAACTCTTGAGTGTCACTCAAGTTCTCAAATGGGTCCTGCTCAACGAGAGATGGGAAAGAAGTATCCAAAATAAAGGCATTTCTAAGCTTGGTAACATCTTGGCCCTTGAAAAAGTGCTCTAATTCAACAAGTTCCAACAAGATCAATCTCAAAACTTCTCCCAAGTAGTAACCAGAGATCATCTTTTCGAAAGATTGTTGACCTGGTCTTGGAGATTCTTCGTCTATTTGGATGTCGAACTTAGTTCTTGGGAGAACCAAGTGCTCGTTGTCGAAAGAACCGTATTCACAGTTAATGGCCATCAAAGAAGTGGCTGGAATGTCATCTGGGGTCTTTCCTTCCAATTTTGGAATGTCACCAACAACATCGTAGTATGCACCGTTACAACCGGTACCGAAAATAAGACCCATCTTGGCTTCTGGGTCAGTGTATGCGGAAGCAACCAAAGTACCAGTGGTATCGTTGATCAAAGCAACGATATCAATAGGAACGTTTTGTCTGGAAATGGCAGCTTGAAGCATTGGGACAACATCGTGACCCTCAACTCCTTCAATATCGAAACCCTTGGTCCATCTTTGCAAAACTCCAGTGTTGATGGCGTCTTGCAGAGCTGGGTAAGAGAAGGTGAAACCCAATGGCAAAGGCTCGGTACATCCGTTAGGGAATTCTTCTTCGACAAACTTTCTCAAACAGTCGGCGATGAAGTTCCACAAGTCGTCAGCCTTAGCAGTACGAACATTGTCTGGCAAGGAGTACTTAGACTGAGTGGTGTCAAACTTGGAATCACCCAACAACAGAACCTTAACGACTCTCAAGTTGGTTCCACCGAGATCAATAGCAAGGTAATCACCAGTCTCGTGACCGGTTGGCATCTCCATGACCCAACCAGGAATCATAGGAATGTTACCTCCCTTCTTTGAGAGACCCTTTTCCAATTCAGTGACAAAGTGAGCGGTGATTTCAACCAACTTTTCCTTAGAAACAGTTAAGATTTCCTCGTAGTGGTGAAGAGTTTTAAGAAGCTCTTCAGGGACGTCAGTCCAGGTACCCTTACGGGCTTGTGGTGGCTTTGGGCCTAAATGAACCATTTTTGATTATGCGGATAACTTGTGTTTAACGGGTTTATACTCAGACAAATGTAAAATTTGATCCGAAAACAACTAATCTTTTGAAATTGAGATAGTTAGACGCTTTTTTATATCTGCTGAAAAGTTTCTGCCGCCAGAAATAAATAAAATGCGGCGAGATTAATCGCGGTATTTTGCGCAGTCGCCGTTTTTTTTTTTACGCTCGGAAAATTCTCCACCCCACCTCGAGCTGGGAGTGCTTAAACGCATAACTTTGACAAGTATGTTAATTAATACTATAATAAGGCTGCACGAGTTCGAGAGGGGGGAGAGGGGGTAAGAGTAGAGTTAAGTAGAGGTCATGTTTCGTGAAAATATTTTGTAACTTTATAATTTTAATCCCCTATTAATTACCAGACTGCATCTTTAACGGAAGCAATTACGGAACCGTTCCCCATACAATTTTACTGTAGTCTAGTACTGGACGGTAGACGTCCGGAGATCATGTTCAGTAAGCTTGACCGAATTTTTTTGGCCCCCCTCGTCCATAAAAAAATTTACCAATAGATTGCTAGTGTTTACAAGTATTTTTTTTTCCGGTAACGAAAATATCAGCCTCCTTGCTTTTGATATGCTGTCTGATTGGTATTGTTCTTGCGTGTTTTTCCGAATGTGCCAATAAATTATCCGAGATCATACGTATGTACAATTCGGCAATTTTTCCGTGCCGTGGGGGGACGCAGTGTTGTAACTGGGCACTCTGGGGGTAGATGGTGGCGTCGCGTCATCGCTGCATAAGGCGGAGAATATGCGGGTTAGAGTGGGGTGGGGTGACAGATTCCGATTCATTACTATGTTTCAGTCTTACAAGCTTTATGGTCATGTTCGTTTCTTTTTCGTAAATAATGCGTGATGTGGGTATTTAAAAAATAGGGCATATTTGGGACAATTTTGTTGCCTAATTACCAAAGATCTCTAGTGGTTTCATCAAAGTCCTTGATCGCGATGCCAACTTTCTCAAGATTTTCTCGCACAACCTCAACATAATCTTCTATATCATTTAAATCCTGCTTCCGGTGAAGGATATTACGTTGTTGCGATTTAAAAAAGGAATCCATTTGTCTTCTAGCAAGTGCTTCTTTTGCCTCGTTTGTATCGATTTCCTTTGTATCTGAATCTTCAAGTGGATTTTGATCCTTTTCCTGATTGGCTTCTATATTTTTGTAAGATTCTTCTTCTTTTCTCCGGGCTTGATAAATTGCCATTTGGTTAAGCAATTCATTTTGAGCTTCTTTCAACTTGGCAAGTTCAACATCGAAAGCTTCATTAAAGAAAGAACCCTTCATTTTAACGTCATCGGCCATCTTCTTTACATCGTCAAGTACATCAATCTTGGTCCATATCTTATCAGCATTGGTAACAGCAGGTCTCGCAGATGGTACCCGATCAGTAATACTTCTTCCATCCTCTGGAGTTAAAGGTGTCTGGTAATCGGTTGTGTTTGTGTTGGTTCGTGATAATCGAAGGATAGAACTTGCAGATCTACTGCTCCTATGCCGATTACCAGCATTGAGAAACTGTGGGAGGCCCGTTGAGGATGGTTGACCCTGAGAAACGGAGGATGAATAGCCTACTTTTGATGGGCTCAACCCATAAGGCTTCAGTTCTGACACAGACATGGCAACTCTAAGCAATTATAAAGAGCTATGTTATTTGAAATAAATATGGCTCACCTCAAAACAAGTAAAAGAGAGCAGCTGTTTTGTATGGAATGATCAAAACGATTTTCAATTTCGATTTTTGTTTTTGATTTTTTGAACTAGCAATATTTGAATTTCTTAAGACCAAGAAAGAGGCTCTTTACAGACGAACAATACCTATAATTGGAGGACCAAACAAGAATTCTGAACGTACCGTCGTATCTAGTGTCAAATAAGCCGTCTACACATATTTCTCTCACCTCAATACATGACCCAAAACATATGACAAGCACACAATGAGCACCTGGAAAAAGCTCGTGTACTTACGGCAGCCATACCCAGACAACTATACTGATTTATCGTTTTTATCGCAACTTAAGCGCAATTCTACAGTGGTTAAGCATTCTTATTGGAAACTAGTTCAGGACTTTTGTCTAATTGCACAACATATCCAATGCCTTTTGGCAGTAATTATTGCCTTTAGTGCCATTTATCATAAACAATGGGATCCAATAATGGTTCTGGGCATCTCTTCAATCACATCTTTGATAGTATTCGTGACATGGGCCGATCTTTCACGCCTTAAACTGGTGATAGTGATGTTGGCCATTTTATTTGTACTTTCTCCCTTACTCAAATCACTTACGAAATCAACGGCATCAGACTCCATTTGGGCCATATCTTTTTGTCTATGTTTTGCCAATACATTCTTCCATGAATATGCATTGTCTTCGGATGTGGCGGATTGTCGACCCATCATATCAACAAATATATCATTTGCCAATGCTATTGTTTTGGCCTCGCGTTTATCTTCAAATGTTTCGGTATTTTGCTTTGTTCTCTTCGCCATAGAAGCCAACATTCTTACCACTCTTTTCGGAATTCATGTAAGACAAGCTTACGGACTTGGAGCTCATAAATATTTATACATGTGTACATTTGTGGTGGTAAGCGGGATGTTTTTGACTGTTATGGGACCCGTGGCACTCTTAATTTTCGTGGCAACGCAAACGGGTATCGTTTTAGGGCTTCCTTGGTATTTTATCTTCCTACAAAAGTATAAGAACGAGCTTCAAGGCCCATGGGATATTGCAAAATTACAGGCAGAATAAATTATATATAGACGACCATTTTTGAAAAATATTTTGGAACCTCTGGTTAAAATATCTGGTCTCTTTTTCTCCATAAAATCATAATCATATAAATTTCCTCGTCATATTGTGTAAACATATACTTTCCATCATCTATAGCTATCTATAGCTATATAGCATAAACTTATTTGGAACACCAGCATAATACAACCTTCTTAAGCTTGGTCCTGTATGTTTATTTTCCTGCACATAGTTCCATCCACTTTTTGTTTTCCAAAATCGCCAAACCGTTCGAAAATCCAGGCAACAGACCTTATACAGAATACGTTCTGCGGGAAGTCATCAGTTTGCAATGTCAGGATCGGGTTCTGGACCATCTGCAGGCGGTAATAGTGGTGCATCGGGCGCTTCAAATGCATCGCATGGTCAGCAGTCGTCTCAAGCTAACGCTTCTCTGAGCCATCTCTCAAGCGGTCAGGCAGCACAGGCTGGAAGTGGCGTTAATGCAGGTGATGGACAGGCCAACATCGCAGGACGCACACCAGGAGCACCTGCCTCGACTATCGGAGGATCTCCTTCCACCATGGGCTCTACTGGGGCTCCTTCTGCGGCCTCCGCTGCAGCCTCGGGTGCAAGGTCGGTGCAACCTCAATACTCCCAAGCTGATTTAAATCGAATTGTGTTGGAATATCTTAATAAAAAGGGATACCATCGTACTGAGCTGATGCTTAGGTTGGAACTGTCAAATACCGCTACTCCAGCAGTCCCTGCTGCGACTCCGGGAAACACACCATTAGCAGGTCCAGGAGAATTATCAAGACGAGAGCGTGAATTGAGAGATAAAGTAACAAGGAATGAACGAGAATTACGTGATCTCCGCGACAAACAAATTAGAGTCGAACGTGAGTTAAGAGATTCTAGGGATAGAGAGTTCCGCTTAGCAAAGGAAAAAGAGTTGCGTGAATTGCGTGAATTGGAGGAAAAGAAGAAAAGAGAAAGTAACCCAGAATCGTATGTTCAAGCATACTCTATCCTCAGACTGTGGGTTTCCAGTTCCCTCGATTTATACAGACCGGAGTTGACTAGAGTATTATATCCAATTTTCATACATTGTTTTTTGGAGTTGATTTCTAAAGGCTTCTCAGAAGAAGCAAAAAAATTTATGGACAAGTTCAAAGATGACCACATCTTGTTACATAGCGATGAAATTGCTCAAGTGGCCGCCATAAGTTTATCTGAACATATTACCGAAAATGCTACCGCTCAGGCATACAGGAGCAACAGATATAAAATCATTGTTTCCAAAACGTCTATTAACCTCTTGTTGTTCTTCTTGCACGAAAACGAACAAGTTGGTGGTGCAATTTTGATTCGCATAATCAATCAGTATATCCAACCGGTTATAGAAACAACGAATCCAGATAGAATTGACTACGAAGGGGATGCTAATCCTGAGGAAGGTATTCCGGGGCTTCATTTACGAGGAGGATCAGCCTCTGCAGTAAACAAGTTCAATGAACAACCAGTCAAATTAGGTAAGCTTCCCTTAGAACCAGAAGTAGAAAAAGAAGTGGAAGCAGAGCTCAAAGTAAAGGACGAGAAGATCGAACCTGCAAATGGTGTAACATTAACGGAAGAATTTCAAAAATTAAACGAAACTGACGAGAATCTGCCTTCAAGGGACTCCTTGCCCTTACCTGTTGCCGACCTTACTGATATAAAGAGGATGGTTTTAGCAGTCGAAGATCTGAGACAGAAAATTAGGCTCGGAGGTGCTAACGGTGCAGTCCAAGCATCTGCTCCGCTGGTATGCATGTACACCTTTCACAACACCAACAATGACTTAAGTTGCTTAGATTTCAACGAAGATCTGAATTTGGTTGCTGGAGGTTTCCAAGATTCATCGATCAAGCTTTGGCTGTTGGATGGTAAGCCTTTACGTCTGGTCTACAAAAGAGATCCCGAAAATAAATCAAATCACCGTAAACTTATTGGCCATTCTGGTCCAGTTTATGGTGTTCTGTTCCTGCCTGATAACAAATTCTTAATATCGGGATCAGAAGACAAAACGGTCAGATTATGGCTGTTGGATCTGTATGATGCTTTGGTTCTGTACAAAGGACACAACCAACCAATATGGGACGTGAAATTTTCTCCTATGGGCCATTATTTTGCTACTGCGCTGCATGACCAAACTGCTCGACTTTGGGCTACGGATCACATTTATCCACTTCGTATTTTCGCAGGACATATAAATGATGTCGACTGTGTCGAGTTTCATCCTAACCTGAACTACGTTTTTAGTGGTTCCCTGGATAAAACATGTCGAATGTGGGACGTTCAAAGTGGCTCTCTGGTAAGAGTGTTTTTGGGACATACAGGGCCCGTGAATTGTATGGCAGTTTCACCAGATGGTAGGTGGCTCGCCCTGGCTGGTGAAGACAGTGTTGTTAATGTTTGGGATATCGGTCTGGGTCGTAAATTAAAAACCATGAGAGGACACGGGCGACTGCTGATTTATCTGTTGGCTTTCCTGAGAGATGGTGGAGTTTTAGTTAGTGGTGGTGCTGATAATTCAGTAAGAGTATGGGATGTCAAAAAGAGTACCAATGATGCAGGTCCAGAACCTGAATTATTCAGTGAGAAGTCAGGCAGCAAGCTTAATGGCAATGTGGCAAGTTCCAAGAATGGTACATCTGGTACCGGAAAGGGAAATTCGAGCAACTCTGCCAATGGTGCATCATCTGAGGGTTCAACTGGTGACAGTACAAGTAGAGGAGCCAATGTTGCAGGTAAGCAAGAGAAGTCTGAGCCACAGAAGGTCAGAAGAGAAATACTCGCTACCAGCGATCATATGACTGCTTACTTTACGAAAAAGACCCCAGTCTTTAAACTTCATTTTACTAGAAGAAACTTGTGTTTAGCAGGAGGAGCTTTTTTGGGTTGAATTGATAACAATCATGAATCTCGGAATTTCTTGTGATAATCGATTGGCTCTTTTGACAAGGGATGGTGAACTATTGTGTTTGATTCGACTGGAATTACGAGTTATTTTTGGTATCGTGGCAGAGTTTATTAGGTTGTATTTCTAAAAATTCATTAAATTTAGAAAATAATTCCAGAATAAGCAAGTTGGTAGAGGGAGTTGTTCTTAAAAGCTTAATCGAATAGTGTCTATCAATTGAAACAATTAGTCTCAAGAAAACGTTTCTTCATCGTTCTATTGTGAGACTACAATTAACGACAGTATTATAATCAATTTATTAAGAGATATGAAAAGGCGTAAAGAGTAAATTTTTGTAGAAGGTGTTGTACCAATGCCGCATAGGAACATGAAATCGTGTTTATGAAAGGGCTAAACTTAGTAAAAATAGAGAGGCAGTGTACTTGTTCATAAAAATAACTATTTTTAAACAAGATTATTGTGTCAAAATTTAACGTTCAAATCCATTAATAGTGATGTGCATGTGCGGGAATTAAGGTTAAATTTAATTGTGGAGAGGTTTAAAAAGGTGGACTGGTACTGGCACTTGCGGCTGACCATGTAAAATGATTTGAAATCAATTAAATTAAACTATAGTTCTTGAAGAATATTGTATTCGAACGATTAGATTCTTTACTTCGTGTCGATTAAGATTAAATGTTCTGCCAGAAGTGAAATCATGCGAGAAAGAGGCTGAGAAACGGTTCGATCGGGCCCTACCGACTTGCATGAATTTTTGACAGCGAATGTGGCTATACAATTATTTTTAAAAAATCGTGTTTCAAATATTAGACAGACTACATGAAGGCACTCTATTTTGGGATACTTGTATTCATGAGCTAAGGGCTATGGAGAGCAAGGATAGTTTACGATGAATTTTCATATAAATAAGGGCGAAAATCCCCAGCACTCTACCAATTCTTTCTCTACACTAACTCGTGTTTTCCCTCCTTCTTAATTATTTACAGTTATGAAATTTTCCGTCGCCGTTTTGATTTTCGCAGCCGCTGCAATGGCTTCAAGCAGCTCCAGCGCTTCTGCAGACCACTCTAGTGCAACTACTCACTCCGATTCTTCTTCTAAAGAATCTTCTTCTGCAACTAAGAGCCTGAACGATTCCAGCAAGGCTTCCACTGCTGCTTCATCCAGTAAGGCTTCTTCTTCTGCTAAGAAAACCTCCTCCAAGAACGGTGCTGCAGTTAATGGTGGTGTTGGTGGTGCTGTTATGGGTGCCATTGCTGGTATCTTGTTGCTTTAAGTAAGTTTAGATTAGTTGGTATTTAATAATATTACTAAGGCTTATATCATCTTGTAAAACTTCTATGTCGGAATTAACAATAACCTATTATATAAAGGTTTATCTCTCTTTCATTAACAAAGACCCAAAATCATATCAAGAAAAAAATCACTGAAGCAACTAAATTTGAATCACTTCATTACGACTTCCTATTTCAGAGAGGCTTATAATTTCTCACTGCGTCCGCTATGCCGATGGGCTGACCATCGTCATATTCTCATTTTCTCCACTATATTCGACTCCTGTATATGAGTCCCCCACAATAATTTATGAAAAATTGCTTCGTCAAGTAGAAGTTTTTTTGTAAAAGCATTATAAAATCTATATTGTTACATAAAAAAATTTTTACTATACTATAACTAGCACAAGACCTCACCCCCCAAACTATGTTCCTTTACCGAGCGGGGCAGTCGCCTAATATGCAAGGACATTGGTTTGTAACGAATAGAGGCTGTAGCCCATCCCCCCGCCTTTTTCAGGCACCATCTGTATGCAGTCAAAATTTCCTAAATAGTTAATACCTTCTCAATCAGGCAATTTTCAGAACTAAGATTGCCTGAAACGGTAATGGTTCATAAGGTCATGGGCCTGGGTATAAAAAGAGGTGGAATTCTTTGGAAATTCCTCTTCAGTCTGCCCGAATTAACCGCAACCAACTAATACATAATACATCAATGAAGTTCTCTACTGCTATTGTCGCCGCCGCAGGCTTTGCTGGACTCAGTTCTGCCGCCAACACTGATTCTTCAGATGTCGCTTTTTTCACAGTTTTGGTCAACGACTGGAACAGTAACAAGAGAGAATACCTCCTGTACATCCAAACCGCCACCGGTATTCCAGATCAAGTCTCCTCTCTTGCTAAAGAAGTCAGAACTTACCAGGCTGGTAACTATGGATACACCACTTTATTACAAAACTCTGATTTGGATGTCGAATCGTTGAGACTGTTCGCTACTGAATTGCCATGGTACACTAGAATTGAATCCGAACTTGGTGAGGCCGATGTCACTGGAGGTTCTGCTTCCGCTTCTGAGACTGGTTCCGCTTCTGCTTCTGGCTCCTCTTCCGGCTCCATTGCCTCTGAAACCGGTGAATCCTCCGGCTCATCTGCTTCCGGTTCTGGATCTACTACTTCCGCCGAATCTTCCGCAGCATCTACTTCAGGATCTTCATCTTCCGCTTCTTCTTCTTCTTCCAGTTCTACTGGTGGTGCAAGCGTGATGTATGGATCTTGCGGAGCTGTCCTCGCTGCCGCTGCCTTGGCATTCTTATAAACAATTTCCTTCTTCTCATATATACCTACTTTTTCAAATCCATAATAAATATTAAAGATAATTATACATTGTATATCATTTATGCAGCAGTCAAGAGTAAAGTTAAGTACTCAAGATTCCATAGAAAATTGTCTATGTGTTCTAACGGTGTGTTTTGCAGGTACAATCTCTTTCCTTTTGAATCAGAATAGTCGTAGTGAAGTTCCTCGGCTTGTGAAACCAACATTGTAAGATCTTTGTTGAGAAGGGTAAGACCATTCTCAAAAGTTTCATTATAAAGGTTATGGGTTCGAGAAAATGAGCTATCTGTGAATCTTGTAGGATCTTTCTTGGTTTCACTGGGATCATATTGTAACAGATATTTTTCCTTAGTGAGCGGATTCAATATAATGTCACCACGAATAATTGGGTACTTTAACTTCATACCGATTATGTTGGCTATATTAGAAGTCATTTGAGAAATGAATTGAAGTCCTGCGTTCAAAAAGGAGATTTTGGTTTCATGAGATTCAATCCCACGAAATGAATCATTGTAATAGCAAATATTTTGGATTTCCTTTATAGATGTAGGAAAAACTACCCCATTGATTTTAAAATTAGTATTGGAAGTATTTTCTATGGTGTATGCTTGAGTCAAAACAGAAACAAATGACTTCAAAACTGACAATAGCTCTATGGGGGCTGGAGATCTATATTCCAGATTTGGGTTCATCAAAGATTCGTAGTGAACAATTTCCTCTTCGTAGTGGCCAATTTCCTGGATGGACTGTATGCTCAGTTCTATATTGTTTTTGGCAACTCTGTATTTACTTATTTCCAGAGCCACTGCATCATTTGATATTCTTTGTTTGCGTAAATATTTGGTTAACGTTTCAATACTTGAGTTTAATTCCTCGATAGATTTCACTGGTGTTGTAGTTCTCGCTGAGTTCTCCTCTATTTGCCGTATTATTTTACTCTTTGAACGCTCAGATTCTATAAAATATCTGTGTAATCCATTCATGGTTCGTATTGAGTCAAAAGTATACAGTTTGATTGGGGGTCTGCTGACAACATTGTTGGCTTTGGGCAGATGGATGCAAGATTTCTTAACAATAAATGGTGCAAATGTATACAAGCATTCCTCTATACGGAATAATACACTATTTGAAGCAAACATTGTCTCATCAGAAGTATCAACTTGAATTAACTGACTTGGGTCAACCACAATATGAAGTAATAATATCCACTTGGCCTTGCAAGATTCAACTTTGGTCCATACTTTCAAATGGAAAACATTAGCGTGACCCAATGGCCAGGTTATCGCCTGAAAATCTGGGTTGATATCGGATGCTATTATCTCGCTCACATAGTTTACCGTTCCTGCCGGATTTTCTATAACAAAGAAGCTATCTACCACCAGGGCTTGATTCACTTCATATGCTATTGGAGCGAGACTACTCCTTCTTTCCCTACCTTTGTAAGGACTAAAAGTCTCAATTTTCCCTCCTATCACCGAGATATTCCGTAGAGCAATACTCTCAACCTTTTTCGGTCGATCCATGTCTTTATATCGTTTTCCTGGCTGCGATACTTATCGCTTTCGCTAATTCGCTTATTGGTGAAATTTTGTGGGTTTTTATTTTTCCCTGCGTGTTGATGTTGCTTACTTTTGAAAAATCACCAACTACCCTCAACAGTAGTGGGCACAATTATAACACCGAACGGCGATTGTCGAGGTTATATTACGATATAAAGTGGAACAAGAAGAATAATGGTGAATTATATCGTCTGTTTGGCCCATTTTTGTGAGCTTCATGGCCCCCTGACCATATTTTGCACCCAGACTTCTGAGTCTGAATCTGAAGCTAAAGATTTTGAACTTCCATTAAGTCTGAAATTACAAACATGTGCTTCATGTAAACTCAGTCTTCCAAATGATGCAGTGAATATTTCGCTGAAGGATGAAGCATCAAATAGAGTGTTTGTGACAGCTCAATACCCTTCGCATCAGCAAAGATACACTGCTCTCACAAAGTTGGCAATGAAGACACTTTCAGTGGAAACTACTTCAGATATGCTGAAGGCTATGTTCTTCGGTGATGCCGTGTACGGTTATTGTATAAACAAAATCTTCAAAATCGGTGATGTTCATGCTCGTGGTGCTGAAAGAAAATTCGCCATCATGCTTATCGGAGATAGTGAGCTGCATTTACTCTCACATTGGGATGTAATCTCCATGTATATGACACAGATGATTCTGCTTGTACAGTCTCAGGTAATTCAAAAGCGAGAGCAGGCTCATTATCTGCGTCAGGGTTTGCAAGAGACATCAGACAAGAACAGTGGTTTGTTTGAGAACGAACGTTATTTAAGAAGATCAATGGTTAAACCACAAAGCTTGAACGAATTGACCGGGGACAACAAATTATTTGTTAAGCTTCATTTGTGGGCGATTGATGTTCTCAAAGAAATTTTAAAGGAAGAAAGAGGATAAGACATTGGAAAGACATATCAATTTGACGCACTGATGAGAAATGGACCTTGTATATTAATGAGTCGCCGAAAGTCATTTCATTTGCTACGGATCATCGCGATCTATAAGTATCGCAATGATTTCAATGACTCAAAAACACATGTCTGAATTAAATCAAATTGATGGATGTGCTTGTGTGTACAAAAAGAAACCCCTCATAAATATTTCATTGTGCATTCATGTTGATAGCCTTGAAGCTGGCACTATTGCCATGTGTGCTCGTATTCTGTGTCTTGATGGCCTTGAGTCTAAAAGGAAAATACAAAGAAATTCGTCAAGACTCAATCATTAAAGTCGGAGATTGGAGACATCATCGCGCTTTGTGGTTCAAAGAAGCAAGTCGTCGGAAGCCAGAAGGTAGTGTCGTACAATTTTCATGGGAAAAGTGGTTGAATCTTCCACCCCCACCCAGTTGTCTTGTGGCAGCTAGTAGGTACCACATCCCTGGATATTGCTTTAACGGTGTTCATGTAGTAGCCGATGTGACCTCCGATGCACTTCCTGAAAGTTCTCGAAAATTTATGGGCCAGTCATATATGCGTCATAGTTGCCCAGACCCCAATCAAATAATCTTTCAAGGCAACAATTCCAACTTAAACATTGTTGTGTCTACAGGTGGTGAATCTATGGGCATATACTCTGGAACTGACTTAGATATCGACATTGTTCGCTGCACAGGATGTATGAATCTGGCCATTGTATCAAACACTCTGACATTAATGATGTTTACCGATTTTACCAGCAGTGAAACAGTTGTAGGGTCTGCGGCAATGGCCAGAAATGAACATAAATATTTCAATGAAGCTACTATCAAGGGTTCTACCGCTGGGAGTCATTACGACTGGCGGTTTTTCTCTAAACTTGGATATTCTGATCAAGAGCGTCTGAAAATATTGAGTCGCATGATTCGGTGTTGGCTTAATTTTGCAAATCAAGAAAAACTTATATCATGGCTAGCTCATGGGTCTCTTTTAGGCTGGAGTTGGAATCAGAAATCTCTACCATGGGATTCTGACGTTGATATGCAAATAAGCCTTGCAACATTGTGGAAACTTGCCAAATATAATCAAACATTAGTAGTAGATGTGACAAATAATAGGTCGAATACACTAAATTCCTACTTTTTGGACGTTGGTCTGGCAATTGGGGCACGACAAAGAGATAGTGGACTCAACACAATTGATGCTCGATTCATAGATGTGGATAGCGGAATGTACATAGATATCACCGCCTTATCATTTACAGACTCTTGCTACGGTGTTTCTTTGGCAGATGATGCGGTGTTAAAAGAGCTCAAAGGTCTTTTGGGTGGTGAGCTGCCACATCTGTTTGAAGAGTATTGTGAAATCAGAAATCAAATGCATAGACAAGCAAGCATATTAAATTGCAAAAATAATCACTTTTATTCTATGGAAGAATTGCAATTAATGCCAACCATTTTCGAGGGTGTTGCAACCTATGTTCCCGTGGGTTGGAATTTTATATTGGCAAGAGAGTATCCAAACTGGGATAAACCTCATTACAAGCAATGGAAATTTGATGACGGTAAATGGGTGAGAAGTTAGTTGTAACGTTTGAATGGATATTAGGAAGTATAGCGGTGGGGTGTTAAAAAAAATTGAATAGAATACATAGAGATATAAGCTACGGGTTTCCTTTACTTGATAGTAATCATTTATTTATGCAATCATGATATTTATTGACATATGCCTGTCTAGAATTTTAATAGTCGACACTATTATATGCATTTATGGCCAATATAAGTCAAGCAATTCACAAGCAATTTTCAGACTGTCTTTTCTATCACCCCACAATGCGTAACTAAGCATTCCATTTACAAAAGACCTTAGATCTCACAGAGAGCTAACCTCGAAGGGTTTCCGTATACCCAATAATTTTCATTCGTACCTCGATACAGCTCCAAAACGGCTTAAAGGCCAACATACGTAGACAACTTTCCCCGTGACCAAAGCCTGACTTATAGGTCCAAAATTATTCAGATCCACCAGATGGAACCTGTTATCACCTTCGACCCATAATTGATTGCGAGGAACACGGGCTTCCGGTCGTGGATATGGATCGCTTGTTCTGACTGTTTCGCCCTGTACCGCTATCACTCGCTTAGTAACGAGTTTCTCTGGATCTAAAGGGCTACGAAACATCACGACGTCACCCTTTTTAAGAGATCCAGGCAGTTTCACCCCAAACTTTTGTACCATTACCACATCCCGCGTGGTAGTGGAGGTTGAAGGATTGAGGGCTGGGGCCATTGAAGAGCCCTGTATTTGTGCAGGTTGATAGGCATGATTGAAGAAAATATACACCAAGGGAAACCAACTTACAGTAGTGAGCGCTGTACGAGCCGATGGTGATATTGGCATAACCAATTAAGCCAAATGTGGATAAGTTTTGTAATTGAGGAAGGTCTAGGATCGCTTGGTAAAGGCCTCATCAGATCGAAGATTTCGGCTGATGCAGGAGCTTTTGACCGAGACTATGTGCAGTATTTTTCACCAGGCTACCGACCAGATCGGCAACGCTCGTTTGCCGATTGCCATTAGTATCAAGAGCAGAATATGTCATCGGAAGCACTTGATCTCATCCTTTTAGAGGACATCTCACGTAACTGTCCGCTGGAATTTTTGGGTTTCCATCAATGTATGGCCCGTAAGGTACCGGACCCAGACAACTGTGCTTACTATCAACATCAGTTAGCCCTGTGTATACGTAAAGGTGTACCTGCCTTCCAACGTATTCAAAGCGTTTGTGCGGGCAAGTTACAAGCTTACGAGGCCTGTTTACGAGGAACTGGAAGCAAGAGACAATGTGAGCAAGATTTAAGTGACTTGAGAAAGTGTGCGACTGGCTCGTTAAAGTAATGATTTGGAGATAGTGATATGGAATCACGATGATGATGTTGTTATAGATGAGTAAAGTATGATGATTGAATCTTTTAAATATATTCGAATTGATACTATCGAACTCAGTTCAGGGCCATTTCTTGTAATCTAATATGTATAATTGAAATGATTAGGGCAAAGTTAACCTTTTTAGATTGTACTTGATGGGAAAGAAGTTTTAATCAGGCAGTGTCATCTTCACACTAAAAGCATTTTGCTTCATCATTACAGAACCTTTTCTCAAGGTCAGAAAAGCTCTTGTTCTTTCCATTGAAGTTTCTAATTTCCAGATTCAATCTACTTTGCGTCTTCTTCGTTTATATTTTACTCGGGTACTCTTTCGTCCTCATGCTCTTATTCTATCGTTACTCTTACATTAGTTTCTCTTGTACTTGGCCGGCACGTTCTGCAACTTTACGTGTGACTTGAAAAACTTGCTGGCTTTACGTACATCCGGATCCTTCTCGTGCAGTTCATCCATCTCGTGCTCGTGGTGCAAGATTTCATGCTCGATATCCTCCTTATGCTTAACCATCACATTTGGATCCTGGTCTTTATGGTATTTATTCCAGTGATGCTCCTCATATTCGGCTTCAAAGTCCAAATGATGACCAGGACCATAACCAAAATCTGGTAATTCTCCACCACTCTCAGCGAATTGAAGCCATTCTGCAAGACCAACCAGGCCGTCACTATTTTCATCGATCAACTTCATCACCAGTGAAACTACATGTTCTTTAGTTTCTGCGGTAATCTTTTCTCCATCAAGATCGTGATCTCCCATTCCCGAGCCGTCTCCGACTACTTCATCTCGAGAAAGACCGTACAACGCAAGCACATCGTCCTTAGACCATGAGCCGGTTCCTTCTAAATCATGAAGTTTGAAAAAAGAGCGTGGATCAAAATCATCCATATGATGCTCTTCCTTCATATGCCAACGCATCCATGTAAGTCCCTCAGGAAGAGTCGTTGAACCTCCATGTGCGAGTGCAACTGCTAAGAAAAATGGTGCAGACCAAAGCATGTTGACAGCAGATCAGAAATAGTGATTTTAGAATATTTAGCGGTGGAAAAATGATACGTGCCTAACAAGCAAAACAGGACTCAGGCTTTAAGTGAGATCGCATTCCATTTCTGCATCCTGACATGAGACAACGTGGGACACGGCCAAAAGGTGTCGAGAGAACACGATATTTGTACAGCGTAAATTATTGTGATTTGGAACGGGATTATAAATTATATTAAGAGTCAAATGGTACATTTATTGATGATCTGTGTAATTTAATTTTCAATGAATCCTCATAAAGTCTCCACATAGCTATTAATTTAAGTATCAATATTAAAATTCATAAGTTCTCTGCATGCTTCTTATTATTTTACCCCATATTTTGCGGGCCTCGAAAAATAATTCACTTCCACCAGGGCCACTTTCAGATTTCTTCCATTTAAACTGTAGTTAAAGTCCTCAATTCAATCCCGAAACCACAAAGAATATAATTCAATATGGCTACTAATCAAAATCTTCTCGAAAAGCCCACAACATCAAGAGTGGGTCGTTCAAACCAAAGATACAACCCAGAAACTGGAGCACGTATGGTGGCCGGATGCATCTGTCTTAACGATGACAAAACGAAAGTTATCATGATATCGTCCTCAGTTCACCAGGGTAAATGGGTTCTCCCTAAAGGCGGTATTGAGCTTGATGAAGGTGATGATTATGTGGTTTCAGCTGTCCGAGAAACCTGGGAAGAAGCAGGATGTGAGGGCACGATCGTACAAAAATTACCCGTTGTGTTGGATACAAGGGGAAAGAAAGCACCAGTCCCAACTCAAGGTGAGGAGTTTGATCCCAAAAAAGTTGTGCCCAAATCTGAGTTCCACTTTTATGAGATGAAAGTACTAGAATTGAGCAAAGATTGGCCAGAGCAGGACCAAAGACTGAGACGCTGGTGTACATATGCCGAAGCCAAGCATGAGTTGGAAAAGGCTAAACGGCCCGAATTGCTACAAGCGCTTGATCTGTCAAACATGGTGAGAGTTTGAATTCGAGATTAAGACTATTTAACAAATGAATCCACAGATCCGAGTATAAGGCCTATAGTCTTCTTGAGTTTATGGCCAGTATATTTAGACAATTTATGCAAGAGTGAATGATCCAAACAAGAAATTAAAATTTTACGAAGGTCCCAGATTTTGTCGTATTATTCGTACATTAGCCTCTCATCTATAGCTTTCCAATTCTTTTTGTTCATGCTATTATTTTGAACGCTCCTAAACTTAAAGGCAATTCTTTTGGACTGAAACTTTTCTCTTAATCAGTTAAAGAGACCACCCATCAAGTTGGCAAACATGTTGTTTCCACCAGTGCTTCCAAGGTTTAATCCAAAGTAAAATCTTCCCAAATACTCTGTAGGAGCAAGGTATTCGTTTGCCGTTAAAATTGGCTTGTATTGGCCAAACAATTTCATAAATTTTTGGCCTGCTTCTTTCTTTGAAAGAGTGAGAGCAAGAAGCTGCAAGAACACAAAAAACTCATCATTTTCAAACCGGTAAACAGTCACGCCATTTGCCTCTAATGGGCTCACATCTGAAGCTCTTACTTTTTGTAAAGAAGAGGTAAATCTAGCAATGGCTTCCTGAACAAACTTCAAATTTTTCAAGTAGGCATAGTTGTAAACGGCTCTGGCAAGAAAGTAACTAGGGGAAGTCTTACCATTCGAGGAAATATACCATTCAAGCAAAAATTCAACGTACTGAACCATAGAATCGTGGGTACCCAAGATCAAATGCAATTCAGCATTGGCGAACAGTTTCAGGCGTTCTTCTTCGTCTGCGCTTTCAGTCAATTTCACTCCGTTAGCAAATTTCACTCCAAAAGTGTGATGCAACTCAGGATCACCAAACTTCAGATCGACAACACCCTTGGTAGACCAACTAATGGCTTGTTTGGATATATCTACTAAGGCCGTTTCGGTGTCAGGAAGAACGTTGACAAGCTCGATGATTTTCAATTTATACAGCTTTTCGTAAAGACCTGCTTCTTCCAAAACCAGAATGTAGTATGCAATCAAGTCCAGGGCCGATGCATAATCCTTTTTCTCGGCCAAAGTCGAAGCACCTTGGTATAAAAGATCTAAGGCATCTTGGTATTGTTTCAGCTTGACATATCTATTTGTGATTGTCCTCAAAGTTTGATGGGCTTCATAGTAAGCACCACTCTCAATCTTAGCTTGGAATCGTGCAATAGTCCGTTGCAATTTGACGTCGGACATGGTAATTTGAGTATTTATGGAGTATTTTACAAAGGTCGCTTGTGGTGATCAATTTGGAAAATCGTGGCTAAATCAACGGTGCTGGGCTTTATTCCTGCGTATAAACGCAGGCCAACAGGAATCTGGCGAAATAGTTGGGGATAACATTTAATGTCATTGGGGGCTATGATTAACCAGGGAAAGATTTCTTGTGACCTTCGAATATAAATGAAAAGATCAAGGTAATCAATCCAAAATATTGTGTATGATGATGTGTTATTTTTCCAAATTGATGAATTACGGTGAGATGCGGAATCAATTATGACAGTTTCCAAATTGGGAAGGCTATGCAACAAGTCTGGGCTCTTGGATGAAGACGAGAATTCATACAATAAGGCTAAATCTATTCTAACCAATTCAATATATTTCAACGATTTTTTGAACGTGTTGAGCAATTGTCTCAAAATTTTGCTCAAATGTTCAGTTCGGCGTCTGCTGGCCATTGAAAGTAATGGCCAGGTTAAACCTCGGCTGACAATACAAGTGGGTTCAGATACCACACAAAGGGTTTCAAGAGGACAAATACCTCTTGAGTAGTCCTTTTTGCTAGTCTTAATTTGAATTTTTGTTTCATTGTTGAATTTGCAATTAATTTTATTCAAGTTGATCAGAATCTTCAATGTCTTTAACAGGTGAGGTAAGTGCTCTAGACAATTGATATAAGTTATATTTGTGTCATTGAAGTGTAAAAAAGTTAGTCTCTCGAACTTGTATTGCCAAGGAAATTGAAGTATGAACCTTCCCAGAACTTGAAGTCTCTGAATTTGGTTTTTAATTATACCGCTACATGCGATCAAAGCGTGATATTGAGATGAAGAAGAGATGTAAACCATTTGATCCAAGAAGAGCATTGGGTAAAAATTGCGGATACTGTGGCATGTTGTAGTGATGCTATTGAAGTCAACCACGTTATGCTTGAGAACCACAAGTAACAATTTCTCAATTATGGCATCTGGTAAACTTACAAGTGAAACCATGGTTTTGCAACCGCGAAGTGAGCAAAGAGATGAAATTGAATTGAGATGTGGAGATGGTGATGATAAATGCCACAAAAAAGTTGTATTACCTAGTGGGGTTGATGTTATCTTTCCTAAAACATATTTTCACTGGATTATAGACATGATATTGTTTCCCCCTTTAGTCGGGGTATCTGTGAGTAAATGAACTACGATACATTACTCAGCCAAATGATAATCATCGACCGGTACTGTGAAAGCAGCACTTTCCCTCACTTTCCGCTGTAGCCCGGGTCCTTTCCCGGCTTGTATGCACGCGGCGAGTTGAAATTCGCACATTTGACCGGGACAAATAATTTGAATATCAACTCCGAGGAACCCCAGATGAAGTCTAGTGTTCGCTTTTTGCAAAGAGTCCCACTCATTAAGTTTGTTGGGGGCCCACATGTGGCACCAAGTATGTATCAGACGTGACTGAGCTGAATTTGTATCTCTTTAAAGGATATTTAGTGACCCCGCAGTTGACGCAACCAATTTCAAAATCTTTAGTATCGTGCTAACAATCTAGAAAACCACAGCAATGCCGTTAAACCACACCCTTCTGCACCAGATGGATTGGTACCATCTAGTATTAAGGCCTTCTTTAATAGCAACCCCATTGAGCCTGAAGAAGGTGTGCATTTCTCTAGAGCTGATCTCCCAAAGAGATTCCAATACAAGCCATTAAAGGAGGAGGAAATCGAGAACGTTCTCACAGGAGGTGCTATTCTCACCTACTAGATTACTTACTAGGTGTTAATTTATACTTTAAATACAACAGATGTCATACTCAAATGTAAGTGAATAATAGTTTGAGTGGCTTTGATGGCTAACACTTTGCTCGTCGCACTCAATTTCTTTAACAAATCCTTCTAAGAATATGATTTTTTTTCAATAGCAAGAGAATAATAGATGAATCCGGGACATAAATTACTATTAAAATGGGAATTTATGTACTCCAATGCGTTCCCTGGGGACTTTTTCCTTAACCACTAACACTTTGTAGTCGTATTTTCCTAAAATATCTATGATTTGTCCGGATTATTCGTTGGCTCCATCTCTTGTGCCGACAGTATTTTCCTGTACATAACCCCTCCTCACATATTGATACCCGCACATTTCAACACCGTTTTCTTCTGTAGTCGCCACCATGAACCACGATCCTTTCAAGTGGGGTAGACCCAGTAATGAAACGTACGGAACGTACAACTATGCAATTGCCAATGCAGGCCACTCTAATGAGCTGGCAGACTTGTCGCAATTCCCTAAAATGAACACCCAGCAACCAATTATCACCGGTACGTCGGTGATTTCAATCAAGTTCAAGGACGGAGTAATCTTTGCCGCCGATAACTTGGGTTCATACGGTTCTTTAGCCCGGTTTTCCAACATTGAGCGTCTTTTGATTGTGGGAAAAGAAACTGTTGTCGGGATCTCAGGAGATATTTCTGACTTCCAACAGATCGAAAGAATACTTGAAGAATTAGAAACTGACGAAAACTATGACAATGACGGTGGACACGCTCTTAGAGCTCCACACGTTCACGAATATTTGTCCAGAGTGTTGTACCATAGAAGACTGAAGATGGATCCATTGTGGAACGCCGTTGTAGTTGGAGGTTTCAACGACGACAGAACTCCATTTTTACGTTATGTTGACTTGCTTGGAGTCACTTACGGATCGCTGACTATCGCCACTGGTTTTGGTGCCCATTTAGCCATTCCTTTATTGCGCAGATTGATCCCAGATGATAAGGATTATGCTAACGTGAGTGAGGAGCAAGCAAGGGAGGCCATTTTGAATGCCATGAAGGTCCTTTACTATAGAGACGCAAGATCCATAGACAAGTATTCTTTGGTGACTTTGAAGGAGAGCGGAGAAGTTAAGTTTGAAAAGAACTTGAAGAGCGAGGGTCAATCTTGGGCTTTTGCTAAGGAAATCAGAGGTTACGGAAGCACTCAATTGTAATCAACTTGATTCAAATTTGGACAGGTTTTTTGCAGACGTCTTCTCGTGACTTGGCACTTGCTAGGCTACATGCACCAGTTTAGAAAAATCTATGTGGTCATGAAACATCACAACGTCACACAATCCACCAAGGAGGGATTGGTGTGAAAACTCAGTTTTAGTATGGCAACAATAGTTTGTCTTAGTATACTAACGAATTTCAACATGATAAAGATTGTAGGCATTAGAATTTAAATTTTTGTAATCAAACGTTGTAATTACCAACCTAGTATATGTCACTTTTGAACATCAACTCATTTATTGTTGGATTGTAAAGATTCACTGAAAGTCGCATATTCAAGTTTTGTCTCAGAACTGATTGGTATGAAACAACCGACGGCTTCAGAAATCGACAGTCCAATATAAGTAATTTTAGTCACTACGGGACTGATGCATCATAGAACAGAAAAGGTACATTTAGCTTTAAAGAAGTAAATAATGCTAAATCAACACTCATCCACAAATGCCAGTGTATTTACCCTAGCTGGTATTAGGAGATGTTCATTTACCACAGATCATTTTATGCAGAAACATTACGAACGGGCAATGCAATAAAAGATAGATCTGGCATACCAGCATAATTAACTAATTAAGTAATTTAAGCCAATACGATAAAAGGCACCAGCGCGGGCGTCTACATTAAAAATTAACTTACTGCTTAAATTATCCTCATTATTGTGTCTAGCCTAAGACTTACTAAATGGGAAAATTAATATCGATCAGGGGTAGTAGGATCATGATTAAAACAAGTACAAATTCAAAGATCTTATTGAGTGAAATGGAAATTGCATGGCGTAATCACATACGCATGCATTGGTACAGTTAACACGGAAATTATTTGACGAAAAAAATTGTTGTCGTGGACTAATGAAAAATAGTCTCTCAAACCATGCATTATCGTAACCATAGGCATAGGAAATTCGCTTCGTAGTCAGTTTTTTTTTTTTTTGAAACAGTTGGACCACAAGTGTTCCTTCTAGAAGACGGGGTATGCACTAATAAGCCTTGAAATATTGGTCGAAATGATATCTCATGCTCTTAGATGCCTTGAATTCTTGTAGATGAATAATTTGCAATATTCTTCCATGCAACTCCAGCCTCAATTCCATGCATCAAGTATTCGATGCATAGACATTTTGTTTAAATTTTATAGATTGTCCCCTTTATGTAGGTTTGATGAGTAAATATAGGCGACAATAGGGAATCGCGGAATTTGAAAATTTCACTTAGAATCAGGCCTTTAAGATCTCAAGTTGCTGAATTTATGATTGCCTACTGGCCTTGATGATTTTAAGCTCATCTTCGTTTCACGGATTCCTTCAATTTGCCTCGACTTGCAGTTTGTCGTATATGCTCTTTTGGAAAAAAAAGCGATCCGCGTCTGTTTTAAAATTTCGGTTTTATTTTGAAATCGCATATTATTTCCCCTCTTAAACTTTCTTTTACTTTCCACGCACAGAGTCGAGATAATAATTTTTACAGAGCATATTCCGTTCGACTTTTGAGTGGCTCCTATCACCCCATGGGTATCCATTTATGAGCCATAATTTATACATCTTGATTAACTCCACATCAATCTTCTTTATTGTTCATTTGAGTGATCTCTATCCTAAATTTCGCCACATTGTACCCCTAACGCGATCGATTTCTGGGGTCCAATTGTTAGTTTTTCTAGAAACTCCACCTTTTCCACCGGACCTTGACACAATCAACAAAATTAGTTAAATTAATTTTTTTTCTTGCATAGGTCCGAATTTAAGAACTTTTTGGGAAACAAATCGTCAACTTCATCTTATTCATGTTTGACATAACGTTCCTAGGGGCTTCAGGAGGCCCGGTAGAAGGTTCCAACTGTTCCTTACTCATTAAACCTAGTTCAGTGGAATATGGCGATCTTCAAGATCATTCCGACGACTTAGTGATAATAGACGGAGGTCTGGGGGTTCGTAGGTTGGCTGAGATCATTAGCAACCTGGATAATTCTCACAATAGCCACGTTTTGTCAACATACTACTATCCTGACGCTCTTACAAAGGAAGAAGCCACTCTGGTACAGCTAATTGAGCCTTTCGGTGCCTTATCACATGACCCTTATCGTAACGCCTGGGGTATACTAAACAAGCTTACCAACTATTTAATTACACACCCTCATTTAGATCATATCAGTGGTTTAACCATAAATACAGCAGGATTTGTACCCGAACTGCCAAAGGTGCTACGTGGATCATCCTATACAATACAGGCACTCAAAAAGTACATCTTCAATGGAATCATTTGGCCCAATATGCCACTGTTGGGAATAGTGAAACTTGATGAACAAAAATACGATACTCCATTTGAAATGGGCAATTTTATCGTGAAAATGTTCGAACTTCTGCATGGAAGGATAATTGAAAGTAAGAGTGATACCCGTGAGTGTGACTCTAGTCTCTCCGTTGATAAAGAGGTACCCAAACAACCTCATACTTCCGCCAAAACATACATTTCACTGGCTTTTTTATTAGAACACAAAATCAATAAGGGGAATGTCTTGGTATTTGGGGACTTTGAGTCCGATAAAATGCTGGGTCTGGACCGCAATAGTAAAATATGGCTGGAGATAGCCCCTTTGGTTAATCTGGGTCATTTGAAAGCCATCGTTCTTGAATGTTCCCAGTGTGTTAGTCATGAACATAATTTATATGGCCATTTGATGCCAAGACACTTAATAGAAGAATTGAAAGTTTTGGAAAACGAATGCAAAAAGCAGAAAAACAAACTCCATGATTCGGCTGGGGATCTGTCACCCCTTCAAGACTTGAATATTCTTGTGAACCATGTTAAAGAAAGTATAGAAGGTCATTGTCCTCGCCGAAAAATATTAGATAGCTTGAACGCCTTAAACAAAGATTACAATTTGGGAATCAATTTCACCATCGCATTATCAGGAGTATCGGTTCGAGTATAAATTTGTTTATAGACTAAGTGGCTCCCCGGTTTGATACTGGCAGTAAATCACTTAAGATGATCTAGTTTGTCCACAACGAATAGTTAATAGAACATTAATATTTACATTGACATATTTTTTAATTGTGTATTTTGTCCGCAGACAATACATTTTTATACAACTAGTTGCATCTCTAATATCTTCCTAATTGCCAATTAGACGACGTAGTACCCATCACTAGCGAGGGTCGAATGCAAATCAAATGGCAAAGACTCTTCATCTTCATTGTTGGTAACAACGTCCAAAACTTGGATCTTGCCGAAGGCAATGTCACTGTCATCCAACTCGGTCCTTTCAATGTCGAATTGCACCTCCATTGGGAAGAATGCATCTTCATCTTGTGCAGTGGGAACTTGAAATTCAAAAGATCCCTGAGGCTCACTTAATGATATTTCTGATATAGTGAAAACGATCCCTTCAGGAGTGATATCGTATGAAATATTTTCTGGTTCGTCCTTCAAAGTCACGTCGTGCGTTGCTATTGGGACCAAGATCTTAATGTTATCTAATGAAGCTTGGCTTGGGTGCTTCTCTACGTAGCCATCAGTCAATTCATATTCCAAGGTGATGTCAGTCTCTGAGTCATTTATATTAACCCAGGCTGTGAACACGATAGGCAAATACAGATTATCATCCTCTTTGCCAACTGCACGCCAACGCAACACTCCTAACTGTTGATCATTCAGAGGGAACAGTTTGGATGCATCTTTGAGAGCCAAAACGTGGGTCAGATTAAACAACTTTGTGTCAATTTCCGGTCTAGCCTTGTATTGAACTCCAGATTTTGCTGCTTTTAAAAGAATCTTCAGTTTAGCGTATTCGGCATTATTGATTCGTAACTTAAGATCACCCTTTACTTCTGTTTTAGAAACAGTTCCCTCACGAGACAATTCTGCCGAGATTCTTTCACTGACGGTTATCAAGATACCGTTATTAGGGTGTTTAGGGGCACTTGACACTGCGGGTGACGACGATTTTGAGTATTCTGGGACGCCATGGGATGCTTGAGAAGCGGCACCAGTCTGTTGGGAGTGATGGAAAACCGGTTGTCCACTTGCCAACAATGGGGCCTGGGATTCATTAGCGGCAATTCTAGGACCAGATCCAACTTTCTTACCGAGCTGTAACCCTCCCCTGAGAGGCACAGCCTGCTTGATAGGCGGTGCTTGGTAAGGCGAACTTTCGATGGTATTAGAGCTGTAACTGGGTTGTTGCAGTTGGTAAGTTGCCTCGACTTGTGGCATGCCCCACTTCTCTTTGGTTTTCTTTTCCAATTCTTTTCTGTGAATTTCCTTAGCTCTTCTTTTACGTTCCTCAGTGGCCTCCAATTCTTTGTTTCTTTCAATGATTTCCTGAATTTTTTCTTCATGCGAGTCCATTTCCAAGAAAGATTGGACTTGTGATAAGGTTAAGCTTTCCTTGTAACCCAAGGTTATAATTTCGTCAAAGGCGGATAAAATTTCAAAAGCGTTTTCGAAGATTTCTCTTTCGTCGACAGAACGAAGTAAGTTGGAGACTGTCAGAGCAAACAAGTGCAAAGTGTCGATGTCTTGGAGAATGTTTGAGTGTTTGGTGGTTATCAAGACAATGTAAAATTCTTCCAATGGCTGGTAAACATATCTAACATGTTCATCTTCGACAGCAGTATTTTGAGTGGCCGAGTTTGAAATGAGGGATGGGAAATTGGCGAGCAAAGCGGTAATTTTGTCCCTCGAGATGTCACGAAACAGTCGGGATAAGAGTGCTTTGCCTCCTCTGGTGCAAATAGACGATGCTAAAACCACCATAATTGATGAATCAGGTGTTTCAAAGTTACGGTGTGTCCTTTTTTTTGGAGGTTTACGTGTTTGGATTTAAAATTGGTGGATGGTGCAGGTCGTGCGCGCTCAGGTTTGCTCCGGTCAAGATTTGTGAGAGAGACGCGGTAAAGATATGTTAGACATTCGAAAATTGAACTTTTTTGGGAGGGGACCACTATGTGATTTGCACCGATATGTTCTTTGTAAGTCTCTTAGGAGGGTTCAAAAATGTTCATAGGGGGTAAGAGATAAATCACTAGGTCGTGTTTATTTTTGGTAGTCTTCTTTGGCATACTTTTTGCAATTGATTAATCTCATTTTATGAAAAATTAACACCATCAAGTACATCTTGCGAAAGTTCAAGAAAGCATATTTGAATCTATTGAGGTACATATAATTTAAATGTACCACGCGGAGTTGGAGTTGACTTAAACCAGAACGATATTTTTTTAAACCAGTATACAACAGTTGTGTATATATTTTTCCACAATATTAAATTGTAAATTGCTATATAAATCAAGTTAACCTTGGATTTAAGTGACTTCACTAAATATCGAGTTTACCACGAACACTGCTTAAGCGGTAATCTTGAAATTCTTTTACTAAATGAGGAACATTTACGGCAACTCCTGATTCACCTTGCAGTACTACGTCACCGTTTCCGGCGACGATAAGCATTCCTTTGGGTCCCCTCTTTGGTATCGGATTACCAGCTCGGCCCGTTGTGAGAAGAGAAAAGATGCAATTTGCGGCTGACATACCTGTAAACATGGCCATTCCAGCACTTTTAATTACATTCTTCACTTCCAATAAATCGCCGGCAACAAAAATATTTTCAACAACCATTTCTCCGTTGCTTAATTGTAAAAAATCATTTGAAGTGATGTCACCCTTGGAATTAACGAATTTCTGTTGGAGCTTTGGCTCAAGTATATTATAATTGTTTGTATGAGATGTGGCCCAAAAGGTGTAATCAGATTTAATTACTTCCCCATCTGTAGTTAACAAGTCACCGTTTTCTGTGTTCAGAGCAACTCTTTTATGAATGATTCTTACTCCAGAATTAATAAGAGACTCTTTCACCGCATCTTTAAATTCATCTGACAAATCCTCAGGAGGGAATCTGGTATGTGGGTGAATCAATTGTACTGTTTTCTCGGGAAATTTGTGCTTAAAATCCCCAGAAAATTCAATCCCTACCGCACCAGCACCAATCACTGAGATTATTTTCTTTTCCAGAAAAGAGTCGTGAAAGTTTTGCATTTCTCTCAAGAAAATATCTTTAGTTTGGGCCAATGGTGTAGCTGGCCATGTTCTTTCCCTTCCACTAGCCAAAATACAGTATTGAAAATTTATTTTACCGTGGTTTGGAGAACTTTTCTCAGTAGCATCATTTTCAAGCGTGATCAGAGCAGAATTTAGACCTAGACTCGTTACTTTACCCTGAACATAAACGACCTCCACTTCACTTTGACTATTTTCCAAGGTAGAGCTATGTTTACTTTTAAACTTTTCAAGGACTGAACTATAACGCAGAATTGCTGATGTCCATGGTACTTTGAGATCTGCGTAATCGATATATTGTGTGGCTGCGAATTCGGTATCCACTGAAGATTTCAGCATGCCCAAAACGTTAAGTAAACCACTTTTTGGTTCCACCAAATGAATTTTGAACTTTGGAGGTTCATTCTTTTGGTGTTTAGGTAAGTTCAACAAATATTGGGCAAATTTTGACTGCAAATTTTTCACTGCCGAAATACCCAGGTATCCTCCCCCTATTATTAGGACAGTTGTTTCAGTTTTAGTAGCAAGCAGTCGATAAAAATTCATTGATCCTGTTGATTGTCAATTTCTTAGGCTTGATGATTAATTTCATGGCTTAAGATGGTCGAGTGCTATTTTATAGACGTATTGGTGGTGGTCTGGTGTTGTTCCGAATCGGACTCGGATCAGCCGTCTGTCTGCAACCACCGCGGCCCGAGCAGTTGCAATATGCCAGACTAAAACCGGCAACAAGCACATTCGTAAATCATTGGCGACCGAAGTTGCCGGAGATAGCTTTTTGGAGAGAGGCTTAAACCCTTCACCGATGATAACTTAAGACGGCGATAATTTTGACGGAGATAGTGGAAGTTATGACTACAATTCTTAGGATATAACTTTTCCTACTTTATACATTTACATCATTCCGAAGTTGCTGCTGTTTCGCTCACTGAAACTACTTCTTCTGTCTTTTTCTTGTTCTCAACCTTTTTCTTCTCTTTGAATAATTTGTTTAATTCAGTCTCGATCAAGTCAATTAATGAATCGTAACCGCATTGCTTGGATCTGACCCTGGCTTCTCTAAGCAACCGTTCACTGCTGTCGTAGTCTCCTTCGTGCAAATTAATCACGCCCATTCCAAATGTGGCAATAGCTACCGCTTCATGTACTTCACGGTTATTATTGGCGAAGTCAGAGGGAAGCAGTTTCAGGTAATCTACGAGAAATTTATAAACCTTCATGGACGTTCCAATCGCATCAGATCTTAGCTTTTGCGTAACCTTTAATCTTTCTTCCTCTTGTGGGGTTCTTTCGGTAAGTTTTTTTAACTTGTAAGCTTCCTCTTCAAATGTACCAGCCTCGATGTATAAGAGAGCTGCTAAGTTACACAGAGACATCATTATATGGGCGGGATCTAATTCTGCAATCATTGACCACTCATTGGCCGATGTTTTAATTGAAGTCGCCATCGCCACATCACCCATTTTCAAACAGACGGTCATCAAATAGTCTAATGCTCCAAAAAACTCGGTTGAAAAGGGCTCCCAGGCCATTGGATTTGTCTCAATATGTCCAACTACGTCACCTTCACCATTTAATATGTCTTTGCTATGTCCACCAACTGGGGCTGGCTTAATTGGATCAGGCAAGTTTGTTGCTTTTTCTTCGGTCAATCTTGAGACGTCAAAAAGTTTGGAAAGAGTATTCTTGGGTCCCAATCTACGTTGGACCAAGTCCTGTGCAATAAGAAGATGGGTGGTTAATATACCTTTGCAAAGCGGATAATTATCTTCATTAAGCATGGCGATTTTCATGGCTATACGTAAATCTTTTTGAATCAAATGAGCTCTATGGGCCTCGTTTTTTACCCTCACACCTTCTTTGGACTTTGGTGGAGCCGTTAATACTTTCAAGTATAAAATAGCAATTTCGTTGTATATGAAAGCAGCGTCGTCCACCATATGCATTCGTTCAAACATTTCAGCAATTTTTAATTGGATTCCAGTGTATTCATCGGAAAGTTTATCCATTTCCAAAGAATCACATTCTTGAAGGGCCTGGATGTAATATTTGAGTGCTAGTTGGAAATCACAATCCCCTTTGTCAGATTCAGCATGAAGGCCCTTTCTTAATATTTTTGCCACTGATGAAGGGAATGTATGTTTTGGCCACCAGAAATAGTATGCGGCACCTCCTGCAACAGTTCCCAATGCAAGCACGTAGAGAAACTTTTGATAAAATGGGGTTTTTGGCGGTTGGTAGAAGTTGTAACCATTGTAATAGTTGGACATTTGCCTACGTAAGGGCAATCGAACAGCATTTGGTATCCACGGACTTGATTTAGATGTTTTAATCAGAGCTCGACTTATCTGACCGAACAAATTCAGCCTGCTTTGACGTAGCATTTGAACAGAAGGTGTTTTTATGGTTCTCGGTAAGTGCTAAAATATAAAACCTGTCTGCCGGAAGGGCAGTTCAGCGGGGTGAGAAAGATCTTGAATTCCGTTCCATGGAAGATTGCAGATCCCATAAAATTTTATCCCGTTATTTAATTGAAAGGAAAATACACATTAAAGTCCTGGTCAATTGATATATTTGAACTAACTTGAAAATTAAGGATTAAATTATTATACAATTATGATAATTGTTCATCTACTTACACATAAGGATAAAATTTAATTTTAATTTAGGGAGTAGAAGAAACACTCCTCAGAATAATTACTCGAAGATCATTTTTGATCATCTTTGATCATTTGTAATCAATTGTGATTATATGGGATGATAACCTCTCTATACCCAAAAAATTTTTAATCATCCCAATTAATAGTGGCTCTAAAGTCATTTTATCAACCTTTGAAACTCTTCTCATGGGTCGCGTATGGAGAGACAGCAGCAAAAATAAAATATTTTGGAATTCTTCAATTGAACCAGTTATGTCTAATATCTTAGGTGTGTTTAATCCGCCACCACTGAGGGATTTTCCCACAGATAATACTGATTGTCTCCCATGTACTTTCATTCAACTGTGTGTTGCCGTAGGTGGTGGTTTGTGGCTTAATCTGAACTCTCCTTTCAAAAGTAAAGACGGTAAAATAGATTTACTTAAACACCCGTTATGGTGGCAGAAAAGTTTGAAAGGTGTTGGAATTCTACTTTTTGGATTCGGTGCCTACAGGTTTGGAGAGGTTGCCACAATGGTATATGAAAAATGGGATCAGCAAAAGAAAGTTAAATAAGCCATAGTTAATTTACACAAATCAATAAATTGACCACAATGTATTGATCTAAATACGAATTGATTTGTCAGAATGTAGAAATTAGGCCAGCCTCGCAATATGACTTAATAGACCTATTATTTTGTATTCCTATTGGTCAGAAAACCTCCCAGGCGTATTTTGTGCATAATAAACGGTAAACACCGATGGCGAAAATGAGTCAGCTAAGTTTGTGGGTGGGGGGAAGGTATTGTGCGGCTGCGATAGGAGCGGCTTAGATTTAGTCGCACGCCAAACCGTCTTTTATGATTTGCAAACTAATTTAAATAGCGATAGATATAAATGATATACAAATAAGATTACGTTAGCATGAATATGAACTTACTTCATGGTTAAATAATTGACACTAATAACTGAATCATATTTAAAAGAAGGCGGTTTTCAAAAGATTTGGTGTCTGAAAAAATTAAAGTTTCAACCTTTGACAATTACTCATCGCATCTACTTTGAGAGCAAAAAATATGCGATTGTGCTCATAAAATGGCAAGTCCAACAAGAGTTTATACATCCCCCACTATGACAAACTATTCATTTACGAAACAAAATACGAAAAGAATTGAGTCACAAAGATCTATAAATGAAGGCTGAAAGGACCAGTTGTTAGACATCAATCAACTTTAAAAGCCAATAAATATTCATAAAGACTAAAATATGTCGAAGAAATCTTTAGAATCAACTCGCTCTAAAACAGAGTCAGTGACAAGCACTATAAGTTCCATAAGCTCCAAAGCCAAAACATTTTTCAGCAAAAATAAAGAGAAGGACGAAACAACTGATAAACCACAGAATTCTACGAAGCAGACGAAAGTATATGAATCTGCGGCCCAATATCTAGCGTTGAGATAATTTTGACATTTAATGCTGCTGGTGCAAATTTCCAACGCCTGAGATGAGTCTACCTTTAAATATGATAATATGATTATATGCAGATCTCTGAGATTTCCCATGTAGACACATGTAGCCAGCAAAAAAATGGTATGCCTGTATCCAAACGAGAACCGGCACGGCACGGCACGACACCAGTTACCCTGCAGGACGTATAATCCATCGAAGCCGTTGGCCCCTGCCGTAACAATAGCCTAATTTCTACTCGGGGTACACGATCATAACAGGGAAAGTCCTATCTCAAAATAAGAATTTATAAATAGGTGAATTGTCGTGAAACGTGTATCGCCATATAGTGGCGAAGCAGATTCTTGGGCTAGACGAAAACATAGATCTATTGTGGAAGGGCCGCGCCCTCATGAAACCCCAAATGGCGCACAACGACGTCAGAAGAAATAGACCACTGACACAATTTGATCAATTTATTATGTATTAAAATAGATGTAAACAACTCACTTGATAGTACTTTTCATGCAACAAGGCGAGCAAAATTTCAAATCACCAATCACAAGAAAAGAGGGGTGTGAAGATTGCTGAAGCTGGGTCGGCTTTCCTCAAGTGGGATCGGCTTCTAAACAACATCACCCGGTTTAAGCCCCTAGTTTGAGATGCAAATTTATGCACACTACTGGACATATACATACGTTTTTGGAATTGCTGCAGAGATTGACAAGATGAGTCGCGGACGGTTGATCGAACATATCTAGGGTCTAATGCATCACGGATATAGACTGGGCTGATCTGGTGATGGAGCGGCGTATTTCCGGCTTATCTGGGCCACTTTTTTACAGTTTGGATTAAACTTCACAAATAGTCTTTAAATTTGGCTTTGCTGGGTTCGGGGAAGTGGGGCAGAAAGAATTATTTTTTGTAAATAAGTTTTTTTTTTTGTTTTTAGTTACCAATTTTGACCTCGGAGTCCCATAATCTATTGTGTTGAGTGGTGTGGGCGGTGACGTGAGGCCAAGAAGGGGTCCATGAGGGGTGGCGAAGTATTGCAAAGCGACAGATCTATCGTACGGCTAATAGCAAGGTTGTGAACTCAAGATTGCTACCCCAGGCGATGTAGGAACACCTGCAACTGATTACTATTTTAATTACTATTTTTTAGCACGACATCATCTCAGATGCGAAAAGCGGTGAATTGCAGAAAAAGTGGCCATGTTTGATGAAGTCATCGATTCCATGTTGCATTTTCTTCCCTACTAGTAAACTTATTATCAAATCTTCAAAAGGTCAATTAAGTTGACGACAACAACTGATTATTACTCGCAGTGGGGGGGTAAGGTGGAGCAGCACAAAGCAGCAGCTCTATTACGGAGGTGTATTGTTTGGAAGCGATCACCTGTCAGGTACGTTTTTCTTTTTAGTTGATCGTGCAATCGGCCTATTGTAAATAGTATAGCCGTAGCATCAACAATAAATCCACGTTATTGGCCCATAGGTGAGTAAAAAGAAAATACAACAACTCGAGCGTCCTGCGGGTGGTCCACACAATGTTCCTATATTTTTTAGACCGTTTACACTGCAGGTTTTTTCACTACGTCATTACTGGTCGGATGCACGACCCCCCTTTGTTTGGCAATATAAGCTTTCTCATAACCCACCTTTTCAGCAACACACTATTTTTGGTGCTTTTGAAGAAAGAAACATTGGGTAATACCATCTACTTTATTTATCATAGAACAAACCACATTTAGTTCTACTTTAGTGATTGATACACTGATTTATTAATAGGCCATGGAACAACACTTTCTTGGGATGGATCCCCATTTAGACCAAACGGCTAGAATGGTTGATGCCTCCATGAATATGCCTCCCGATCTTGCAAACCCACTGAACCCTGCCATAGCCACGGCTCAAGCATTACTTAACGATCATCAGTTTACTAACGGATCTTCAGCCGCAGTACCTGGTGCTTCCAACGGTTCTTCTTTGGTTCACAACGGATCCAGAAGCGGAGGTTCTGCACCGATGGTGTCAGTTGGTGCAACGGGCTCAAATGCAAATCAGCAACCACAACTGTTCATGCTTCCACAACATCTTTTGCCCCAGCAGTCCATGCGACAGTATGATATGATGGAGCAGCAAACCCCAGTACAGGGTATGGCCGGCACTAGCCTTCTGGGGTCGCTGCTCCCAAGCATCCCCATCAACGTACCCATGACGAGTAGTAATAATGGAGTAACACCGGTTATTCATTCCATGAATGGACCTAATCTTGGTCGTTCTTCTACCTCTGGCGGCGTGGCCTTGATGCCCGTAACTTCGAATAACATGAATGTTGGTAGTGTCAATGCCACTCAAACAAATGGCGATTCGAGATCGTCCGACTTGGTCCCACCAATTCCTCCTTTGCACATTCAACAACAGATTGTAAACGAAGATAAACCTGTTGTTCCTGAAGAAAACAGTCAAGTATTAAGAACAGTTTGCTCCCGTTGTAAGAAAGAGTTCTCACAACCACTCATTATTCCACATTCTAACGAAGAAAACGGACCAAAGCCACTTGCGGAGCCAAAGGTCTTCAAGTTATGTAACCATTGTCGTGATTTACAACGTCAAAGATCACGTAGATGGCAAAAGAAAACCAAGGATAAGCTGGGTGCATGCAGAAGATGTGGTACCACTATCCCCAAGGATCAGCAAAAGTTCGTCTTGTGTCCACAGTGCAGAAAAAATTTGCGGACTAGAAAGGCGAATAGAGCGGCGCAGGGAAAGTGTGTTCATTGTCTGGGTCCGTTAGATGCATCTATAATTACAGGAGAGGATATGAGCAAAGATAAGTATAGGTCTGGCACCTTCAAAGTATGTCAGCGATGTCGAGAAAATGATAAGATTCGGCGAACAAATTTAGAAAAGCTTGGAAATTGTAACAGGTGCGCCAAGAGCTTGGAACCAGAGGAAGTTGGTAAGCACAAGGTTTGTGTTTCGTGCAGAAAGCGCAAGAAGAAGGGAATCAATGGGATGCCTCTGCCTCCTTCGGCCCCGGTCATGTTGGCTCAGGAATCTCATCCGGTGATGTCCACTTATGGTCTGTATGCCCCAGCAGCCAGATCTATGCCTTATATGGATCTGCCTCAAGTCCAGCTTGCTGGCGGACCAGGAGGAATTCTGTCAACTGGTCCAAGTCAGGCTCAGTACAACCAAGCATTTGCCCAACATCAATTCCACCAAGCCATGGCTCTGGCCCATGCGCAGCCACAAGTGCCACAGAATTATCATCAAGAACTTCAGTCCATGGTTCAACAGAACATTCAATGATCAATTCATAATTGAGCATGGACTGATCAACAGCGTTAGAATTAAAATCACTCCAATTTTACCAGTATTTGCGCCCCTTGCGTCAAGAGGATAGCCTCCATCGTCAACTACGACATCATCATCATCAATAACGTTATTGTTATTATTATTATTATTTAAATTCTCATCTCACCATCATAATGTAAAAATTATCATGGTTCGAGTGAATACTGAGAAGGAATATCGTGAATACAAATCATAGAGTTTGGGAAATCGAAAAATCTGCCATATTGAAGCAGATTTAGCAGGAATGAGCTGGGAACATATTGGAAGGGTTTTGTGGGCACATGAAATGAAATGTCAAACCGATGTACTATTTTTACAGGTTGAACCCCCTTTAAAACAGGATGTTGATAGAATACGTTAGGGTTATTGCATAGTTAATGTTAGATAAATGAAAATTTGGTTGTAGAACTTCGCAATAAAAATGGCATATGTTGGTAGATTTGGATAAGTTAGCGTGTTGCAATGTTTGAGAATTATCTATGCACGGAAAGATACCGAAGGTTTCAAACCATCAAAAAAAGCAGGTACCGGTTCGAAGCAATTTCCTTGATTTCAACGCTATCATATGTGGAGCCCTGGGACGAAAATGAATCGCAATAACGCAATATAGATCTCTGGATCTTTTCGGTAACGTCGGGTAGAGCAGGCAGGGTGGTTTGAAACGTCAGGGCTCGCAAATAGATTTTATGTTTAGAGTTAAGATTAGTTCATATGCGACTTTTTTAAGACGATACTTGACGTGTCTAGCCAAAGCTTTCAAAAGCAATCACATTTGACATGTGGAACCTTTTGCTGGTGAATAGGATTAAATAGTCGAGATAGGGGTTAAAACAAGTACTTCCGTAAAGGCTCCTCACCCAATAAACATCTGTTTGAACCCACCAATTTTAACCCCATTCAATACTTCTTAGGCGCTATTCACAATTTGTTTGCATCATGCTGATTCAGTACTTTTTTCCGTTTCCGCGTACGACTCTTTCACCCACGACTACATGCCACCTTTACATATACCGTAAGATAGGGCACAAAAATACCAGAGACAACCGATTTTTACAGCCTCCCTATATAAATACGATCTAATTAAATAAAATTGATGATATTCAGAAGAGTCCTTATCTCCTCCTCCCCTCTTAATTACTTTGTGGCCATACCCCACATCTTTTAAGTTAACAAATTGTATGATCATCCTCTCGCTCGGTCTCTCGCTTCTCCTCAATATAAGACGCGTTAAGCGACCTGGTTGGGGGAGAGGGGCGAGAATCGCAAAAATGCGCTAAATCGTCTGGTCACGTGATAGATCTACAATAGATTCGGTCAAGTCGAGACATTTTGAATTGACCCTTTTTCTTCGCAGTAGGAACTATTTGTTAAGTGATCCCGCACGCAAGCAGTGGCCCGTCAGTGACAGAACTGTGCATAAAAAATGGAGAAGGATCTACCTCCAACCCCGCCGTCGCTGATCCTTGCCGCGAAGACTTTGAAGAGAAAGAATTTTAAGCAATTACTGTTGGCGTCAGACGGAGCTCTGAAAGATGGACTTTCTGATAACAATCGTAGAAATAGAGGACCAGAAGGATTGGAACCGATTGTTTCCAATCAACTCATAAATCAGATGGGGACATTGGACCTTAATGGAGCACGTTCAGGCTCTCTGGGTTCGATTCCAAAGCTTAACGGTAACGGTTCGGTTAACTCATTATCAATCCCAACAAATAGCAGCGTCGCCATAAATGGAAGTGGCGGTGGATCTACACATTCCTCAATTCATCTGTCATCTTCCTCCGGAATCATCAAGACTACAATTGTGAAGAAAAGGCAGACCGTTATTCTGCTGATTTCGCCAACCAGATCCATATCATCAATCCCTCTGCTGGCAAGTAGTATTCTGCTGGGTCAGAAACTTTCATTCACAGACCTGCTTACGGCTGACGAGTTTGTATCGTCTCCTTTGCTGACCACATCGCATTTCAAGCTCAACAATAAGGATTTAGTCACTTTAAAGTTTTTGGGCTCAGGTAATTCAGGTTCAGTACTGAAAGTTTTACACGTTCCTTCGAAAAAAATCATGGCTAAAAAAATTATCAACATTGACCTGAAAATGGCCATTCAAACGCAAATAATTCGTGAATTACGGATTCTTCATGAATGTCATCTGCCGTTCATTATTGAATTTTACGGCGCTTTCATTAACAATCTGAATGCTATTGTAATCTGTGTGGAATACTGCAATTGCGGACTGTTGGACAAAATCATTAATTTGTGTGAAAATCGACAATTCCCAACTTTTATCATGAAAAGATTGTGTCATCTGATGGTTTCAGGAATGACATATCTTCACAATACGCATAAGATCATCCACCGTGATATCAAGCCGAGCAACGTTTTAATGACGCATAAAGGAGAGTTCAAACTTTGTGATTTTGGTGTCTCCACAGAATTGGCAAACCTGTTGGCTAAAGCCGACACCTTTGTAGGTACTTCTGCATATATGTCGCCCGAGAGAATTCAAGGGCTTCATCACGGCTTGAAACTGGACGTTTGGCTGATGGGGTTAATGCTCATGGAGTTGGCACTGGGTTCCAAATTATGGTCTGATGGTTCAGAGACAGAATCAGGTCAAGATAATGGTCCTGAGGGTATTTTGGATTTATTGCAACGAATTGTTAATGAAGAGCCACCAACTTTAACGGGTAAAATAAACAAGGTGACCGGAAAGCCTTATGACGAGAACTTATGTTCGTTGATTGATAGATGTCTTCTTAAAGACGAAAACTCGCGGCCACTGCCTTGGGATATTTTGGAAGATCCATTTGTTGAAGACAATGAAAAACTAGACAAAGATGTAAAGGCTTGGGCTAAGACTATACGAAAGATACACAAACAAAATAATGAACTGCAATAAGTCGAAAATGAGACGGTGTGAAATGAACATGTGTCTATCATTTGCATATAATTCGATACAAGTACGACAATGATGAGATAAAAGCGAAAGTGAAGCGTGGTGCTGGGAATTGGTCGAATTTCAAAAAGGAGGAATCAAAGAAAGAAGAAATGGTCAAAAGGCGGGAAATTTTTTCACGCTGGCTTTATGTTATTTGTGAAATTTCAAAAACATACCTTAGATTTTGACTTCTCTTTGTACAAGTAGAGTTATACATTTATATATTGCTTTCAAAGCTGCATAAATAACCATGAAAAAGATCGAAGTAAATCGTGAATGTACTGAATCATCTAGACATAGAGAACAAGATGTCAACGGTCAATTATACAGAATTGCACGCCAGTTATTGTGGTTTGGGACGAGGCAAAAGTATCGGGTATTTACATCAGCACTTGGGCTGAAACTGGAATACAAGGGAAGTATACTAGAGAGCTATTTTACACCTTTCCATCCCCTGAGTTACATACACATCATAAAAAATGGGTTTGAATTCTGTAGAGTTTGCAGCAAGTGGCTGTGGAACTGGCGACGTTTGACATTACATTTCAGAAATGGGCAAAAAGTTGTATTAATTAGTAACAACTCGTATTCATACACCGATACGATTTACAAGCAAGAAAAGTTACGCTTTTTGGGTACATCTACCACAATGTACGAGCATGGTTCTAGAGAATTTCTGCTTTGTACTCTTAATGAGGACGAAATGTCGATGTTGGACGGTATGGGAGATGATGATATTCCACATTCACCCTTACTTAGTCAATATAGTCGTCTTCCTTATTCTCTACGAAGGTTTTTACTCGGACTACACTATAGTAAACAAATTGTAAAGCAAGTGGACGCTGCAGAGCTGCCAAAAAACAACGCCTTCCCTGTAGCAAAGTATCAACAATTTGTCTGGAGGAATAACGAAGTTCACAAAAATATCAAGCCCTTTCTAGAAGATTCAGTAGTGATGGTTTCAAGCCGTTGGAACGAAGAAGACCATCTAATACTTCTTTGTATGATTCTTGCCCTCAAACAGCAAGAGAATGAACGATTTCAAACCCTTAGGAGACCAGGTGAACTGTTGTTTAATAGACGGCCCTTTGAAGAAGGACTTTATTGGTTCAGAAGATGACTAGTTAATCCAGAAGTTAATTTAACTAGGTCAACCTGCGCTTTAGGATCTCAAAACAAATTGTGTTAACACCCCTATTCATTACCCTTAAACTTTTGGACAAATACTACATATTTCAAAATTATCTCAATGAATTGCATATTAAAGAAAAGAACTGTATTTTACTCGAGGAAGCTTGGCTCCTTGGCAATTTCATAACTGAGATCAACCTGGAACTCAGCATACAAGGACTCTTGGTCCCCGGTCATGTGACAAGTGTAAGCAGCAACATCGTCAGCAATGATCTTCTTCTTAAGACCATTGGCAGCAGCAGCGTCTGCCAACAATTGGGCCTGACATGTGTCTTCCATCAAAGTGAACAAAAATGCGGCTTCGTCAACGGTGTCTCCCACGGTGAGCAAACCATGATTTTGTAAGATAGCGGCAATACCGTTGGGACCCAAAGCAGCAGCAATCTCTTCACCTTCACGCAGATCAAGGGCGACACCACCAAAGTTTGTGAAAACAGCCTGACGGTTGTAAAAGATGCAAGAATCCTGGTTAATCATTTCCAAGGCCTTACCAAAAGTCAGGAAGGCTTTACCGTACATCAGATGAGTGTGGCACGCAGCGTTAACATCAGGTCTAGCCTTGTGAATTGCAGCGTGAATCAGGAAACCGGCAGCGTTGACTGCGCTTTGAGCACCGTCAGGCAAAACATTACATTCTTCATCAACGTGGACCAAGTCAGAGGCCTTAATCAAGGCAAAGTGCTTGTTCAAAGGGTTGATCCAGAAAGTGTGGGGATCGACTGGATCACGCAAGGAAATATGACCAGCGGCACCAACTCCGTAGTTTTTACGGCCAAACACTCTGAAAGCACCTGCCATGTGTTGCTTGGCCCATTTTCTTTCTGCCATCTTGTCGGTGAAGACAGGCTTTTGATCGGGGTGTGCTGCACCCTTGGCAATATTGTGGGCACCGGTACTACCGAGTTCGTAGTTTTTGGTGGTTTTAACGGCGTCTGGTTGTGCAGTAGGAGCCATTTTGTTTATGAGTAGGAGGTATCCTAGTTTTTCAGGCAAATGATTAAGAAAAGCTGGTGCAAAAAGCTAAAGAACCCAATACAACGGAACTCCCCAGTATTATATATCACTAATGTGTCGCCTAATTCTCATTTGGAAGTCCCCGCCTAATTCCTATTTGGGATTGCGATGAGGGATGCAAGAAAAGGGCAATTTGGCGCCAACTACCTAAAAGGCTAGCAACAGCGACCTATGGTAATATGAGCCCATATGTTACTAATATCAAGTTTACATGTTTGAAACATTATGCAGTTTAATTTTTCAATCCTTATGTTTCATATCCAATGATAGTCTTTCTCGTTCGCTGACTGAGCGTTCTCCTACTTTGCGTCTCGCTAAAAGAAATAAAGTTGATTTTTTGGCCGAGCGAAGTTTCGGAGTTTTTGTTGTAACGATGTCCCGGTAAAGAGAAAGCTTCTTTTGGTAAAATCCGTTTAACCATCTAATCGATCACTGATATGGAAATATCACCTCACACCATACAAGCATTCAGTTACAAATATCAGGCTACAATATTTCGGCAACTGCCCTTAGAGTCTTCCTGCATCTTCTCCACCTCTATCTTTATCTTTATCTCTATCTCCACATTAAAAACTGAGCGGGAAAAATGCGACATGTCGCGTCGGCAGATTCAAATGGCCGGTAATATGCGAGCTCTTTCATTCAATTATAGCCACTATGCAAAAGTCTTCTTAGATTGAACGGTATTTTTTCTTTGGCATATAGATAGGCATCATTTACTTGCTTACATCCATTACATCAGAAGATATTAATCATCATTTTGATCCAAATAGAATCACTGGTAAAAAAATTAACCTTTTGTTCTAGAACGGGTTGCTCCTCTTATATAATATTATCCAACTTTTCCCAAGTCTACAAAATCAAATTGGAATATTTACCTTGAAGGAAAAAATTTATTAAGAACCAACTAAACTCTCTAAGTCTTCACATCTGGTTCATCTCTACCCAAAAATTCTTTAAACTTCAAAAGTTGCAAGACGAATTCAATATCAGTCTTCAAGAAGTCACTGGCATCCAATTGATATTTAGATTCCTCAGAAGAATGTTTCTCCAAGTATAATCTAACAGTAGCACCACTAGATCCAGTACCTGAGAGTCTGACAATAATTCTCAAACCATTGGTGAACTTTACAAATAAACCTTGGTTGGAAGAAACGCTTCCGTCAAGGTCGGTATAAGAGAAATCATCTGCTTCTTTAACAGTGTATCCAGTAGATAATTCCTTACCAACAAAGTCTGAAGACGAGATCAAGTCTTTCAAGAGCAGAACAACAGAATTTGCTCCCTCAGTGGAAACATTTTCGTAATCATATCTGGTGAAGAAGGTTCTACCGTATTTCAACCAGAATTGTTCTTGAACGGCCTTAATCGAAGGAACTGGGTCAGTTGGCTTAGCACCCTCATCGAAGGCAGCCAAAACATTCAACCATGCTACAATAGCCCAAAGACCGTCTTTCTCTCTGATGTGGTCAGATCCAGTACCGAAGGACTCTTCACCGCAAATGGACAATTTTTTGGCGTCAAAAAGGGAGCAGAAAAACTTCCATCCAGTTGGCACCTCGTAAAGGTTCAAACCTTTGTCTTTAGCTACCAAGTCCAAAGCTCCAGACGTTGGCATAGATCTGGCCAAACCATGGATACCACCCTTTTTGAAGTAAGGAATCAGTTCTGCGTGCTCTGCAATAATTGCAACCGAATCACCTGGAGAAACAAAAGCACCAGCTCCATAGATCATGTTTCTGTCACCATCACCGTCTGAAGCAGCACCGAAGTTGATATTTTCTTTGTCGACTCTGTCAACCAAAGTCTTTGCGTAGGTCAAGTTTGGATCAGGATGCAAGCCACCAAAGTCAGGTAATGGGTGGAAGTTTTGGATCGAGTCTTCACTCAAACCCAACTCTTTCACAAAGATATCGTAACCATAGGGTCCGGTGACACCGTTCAAGGAGTCAAAAAGGACCTTGAAGCCTTCCTTCGAGCGCTTTTCTATGAATCTCTTGATCAATGGGAAGTCGAAAATTTCTTTAAGGAATTCAGTGTAAAGGGCAGTGGAGTCAATAACTTCAAATTCAAGAGAACCAACCTTTGTTGTACCGATCTTCTCAAGATCAACCTTTGGTAAGCTTTTGTCGATCTTGTAAGAAGTCAAAGTTTTAGAAATCTCGTAGATCTTGTTAGTAACCAGCTCTGGAGCTGGTCCACCATTGGCCAAATTGTATTTTATTCCCAAGTCATTTTTTGGGCCACCTGGGTTGTGCGAGGCGGTCAAAATGATACCACCAGTGGCTTCTAAGATTCTGATGACATGAGAAGTTGCTGGGGTCGAAAGGATACCATTTTGACCAACAATGAGTTTTTTCACTCCATTGGCGGCAGCCATTTCAGCAATCAATTGGATTACGTGGTCATTGTAATAACGACCGTCGCCTCCAACAACAAGAGTAGCGTCGATTGCTCCCTCTGGAATAGCGTCAAGAATCAGTTGAATGAAATTTTCTGTGTAATTGGCTTGCTGGAAAACAGTTACCTTCTTACGGAGCCCTGAGGTTCCCGGTTTTTGATCCTGGAAGGCGGTTGTAGTGACTGAGGCCATTTTTTGGAGAATTAATATATGACTTTTTTCAAACTAAATTTCAATTGAAGTTAGACTAAGGCGCACCTCTATTAATACGAGGGAGAATGTGCGGTGAATTGAAGAATGAGTCGGTGGGAAATTTCGATGAAGATGATTCTCGAGGCTGGCGACGGCTTTTAATAACAGATCAAAGTAGTCATTTATTTAATTCATGCGGTGTGCGGCAGGCAGGTGGGGGTATGATCTCATCTGGTGACTTTAAAGCGGCCAAGAGCGGTGGAGACGGATCATCGATTCGGAGAAATGAATTTGTGCTCAATTGACAATTAAAGACGATGATTTACAAATACAATGTTTGTTCTATAGGTTAAGTTAATAAGTTCTCTAGGTGTCTAGGTGTCTACAATGGTGTTCATCATGTAATTAATTAAAGAGGGGGGAAGATGGGATGATGATGGCTACTTCATTGGTAGCGAGCTGCAAGCAAGGTTCGGTGCGGCTCATATTCAGAAAGGTGGGGAGACGAGGGGTGCGATGCGTGAAAGGGTAGTCCAAAGCTGCGACGTCGGCGAAAAGTTCGGAGTGAAAACGCGACTCAATTATTAGCGGCTATACCCACTTCTACTACTGCTCCCATACTGGAAGAAATTTATAGAGTTTCCAAGAACTTTACATGTTTACAGTCATTTTAAAAATAGTGAATTGGCCAAAATTCCGATTTTCGGTTTCTGATGCCAAGAGTATTGTAGTGACGATATCTTTCTGCCGTTCAAAAAATTGTTTTACCGTACTCTAATGATTTGCCTTAATTGTTGAAATGTGGGGTGAAGAAAATTGTGTGGCTCCTCCACGCGCAAGCAGGTCCCAAAGAAGCCGATCACGAAAAATTGTGAAATTGGCCAGGGAGACCCCGTAAAGTATGCAACCTAATCGAGTAATGTGAAGAGCCGATACCGGTCTCTGTCCAAATATGATGTTAATTCTAGCTATTATTACTGCGTAACTCTGACTAATTAATTCTACTTGCAATTTATTAGTTCATCATCATCTTCTCTATATTTTTCAAACTACTTTTTATCTACTTAATCTAACACTCGCATCTGTTTCTGATTCTCTCAATTGAGTCCAGTTTATTTCTTGATGACTTGGTTGATGGCGTCAGCCAAGTAGTCGACGTTCTTTTCGTTAACACCACTGATACTGAATCTACCATCTTCAGTGGCATACACACTGTACTTCTCTCTCAATTCAATAACCTGTTCCTTGCTCAAACCGGTGTAAATGAACATACCTCTTTGCTTGGTCAAGTGGTCCCAGTTGTAGTTAGTCTTGTCCAACTTTTCGTACAACTTGGATCTAATGTCATTCAATCTGCCAACGACTTGCTTCAAGTCAGCAAGCCAGTCCTGGTAAAGATCTTGGTTAGCGAAAATCTGTTCCACAACTCTAGAACCATGAATTGGAGGGGAAGAGTAGATAGGACGGATAAGCTTCTTCAATTGAGATTCCACAGCAGTGGCGTCAACCTTCAGCTCAGTAATGATGGAAATAGAACCAGTTCTTTCACCATAAAGACCCATGTTTTTGGCAAAAGATTGACAAAGAGAGTAAGATGGAATCTTACCTTGCACAACCAACTCATTCATTCTACGAATGAGAGTAATGTCTTCGTATGGGTCACCGGAGGAGAAACCTTGGTAAGCCATGTCAACAATTGGGTAGAAGTTCTTCTTTTGGATGATTTCCAAAACTTCTTCCCATTCTTGAGGAGTCAAGTCCATACCGGTAGGGTTGTGGCAACAAGCGTGCAACAAAATAATGCTACCGCTTTCGATGTTGCTAAGGGAGGATTTCAAAGAAGCGAAGTCCAAACCGTTCTTAGCGGTGTCGTAGTAAGCGTAAAACTCGGAGCTGATTCCAGCATCGTTGAAAACAGCAACGTGGTTAGCCCAAGTTGGCTTTGGAACGGCAATGTGCTTCTTTGGGTAGAATCTGTTCAAGAAATCAGCAATGACTCTCAAGGAACCAGTACCGGAAATGGTCTGAGCAGAAACAATTCTTCCTTCTTCGATCAACTTGGCACCATTGGAATCCTTACCAGAGTTGTTGAAAACGAAATTTTGAATGATCTTTTGATAGTTCTTAGAACCAGTGATACCGGTGTATTCCTTCTCAGTTTCAACGGCGTACAACTTTTCCTCGGCCTTTTTAACGGCTGGGAAAATAATAGCCTTACCAGCATCATCACGGTAAGCACCAACACCCAAATTGATCTTCTTTGGGTTTTGATCCTTTTGGAATGCCTCCGAGATACCGAGGATCTTGTCTGGAGGTGCCAAAGGGATCTCACTGAATTGAGAAAGATATCTGATGGACACTCTCAGAGGTCTAGCAATAGATCTAAGCATTTTTGTAAGTTAAGAGTTTATCAACGCAAATAGAGAAGAATTAAGCCAATTGAGCCAATTCTGTGTCTTTTGTACTGGTACGAGTGAAAAATTACGGCCGCAAAAACTTAAATATAGTAGATGATTCACCACCACTTCCATGTGACGCACGAGAAAAAAAAAATAGAAGAGGGGTTGTCCGATATTAACCGGCGGGCCAAAGGATCGGTAACAGTGGTGCGAGTCGGCTCTTCAAGCTCTTCAGGGAAAGGTGCGTTGGAATGCAATTCATTAAGATCATTCCCCTCATATTCACAAACTTGAATTTTATTTGACATCAAGTGATTTCATTTATAGTAATGTATTATGATTTATAGCACAATCACGCTAGTATAAAGTGAAAATTTTCGTAACGCCTCAAATGTGGGTTTTTTTTATTTCAAGCAGCAGTTTGCTTAGCGCATGATGCCCTTTTCAGAAGGTTGACTCAAGTTGTGATTCAACCAACAGACCCGATAAGGTGACAGCTGCATGGAGTACAGTTCAACCTTGCACGTGCAATACTACGAGAAGTCATGCCCAGCTACTCGGGACTAGCTCTTCTAATGAGGTCATTATTTTATATTGTTCTGCTATTGCCGGACATTAGCCTCTAATCAACGGGTCGGCCCATTTCTCAAAATACTTGTGACAGGGATCCACTTGAAAATCGGATAAACTAGGCCACTTCAAAAATCAGTCGTTTTCTGGCCGAAATCGGTCAAGACAAAAAAATAACGTCTTTTTTTCCGCTGGTCTCGCCTATTATTCCTGACTCGGCAATTAATTCATCGTGTAATTTTACCATAGTGATATTTAATATGTCTTGATGATCTGTAGCATGTGGACCATCGATGTTTCTAAATTAAATGTTCAACTTCGGTAGATCAACCTGTAAATATCGTTTTAACGTTTCTAGGATAATATCTTCTTAAATAGCATGTGATGAATATTAAAGACAACTTTAAAAATTTCGCATCAAAAAAGATTTTCACACCCAACAGCATTGATTTTATTTGATTTCTACAGAATATTTGTAAAACTGTTCATAAACTAGGTATAAATGTTATTTATCTATGTATGCAAATGTACTCTAATTATCAATCATTAAGAGTTCGTTAAATGTGCTGTTCAACTTCTGGCTTAGCTTCCTTAGCGTAACCAGCATCGTAGGCTTGTTGGGCTTGTGGTGGTGGAACCCATCCAGAAGACTTCAATGGAATAACACCAGAAGCGTACAATTCATCGACTTCTTCCAAGGACAAACCCTTCGTTTCCATAACACAGAAGTAAACGAAGAAGGCTGAGAAAAGAAGACAGCCAAAGAAAACAAAACCGTAGTAGAAGTGAATTGCACTGGTGATGAATGGGGTGAAGAAGGAAATGAGGAAACCCCAAAGCCAGTTAGCAGCCATAGCAAGACCCATAGCCTTGGATCTGATTCTCAATGGGTAAATTTCAGAAACAACGGCGAAACAACCACCAGCCCAGGTGGAGGCGAAGAAGAAGATGTACAAACAGGTGATGAAAATCATGGCGTTACCGGTAGGCTTGTAAGTTTCACCATCGTAACCGTCCTTGTACAAGTGAGTGGAACCCAAGACAGCGTAAATAAGGAAACAAACAGTCATAGCACAGGAACCAACGAGCAAACACATTCTTCTACCCAATCTTTCGATGACGTAGATACCAAGGAAAGTGGATGCAAAGTTAACAACACCAAGAACAATGGAGGTTTCGAAAGAGTCAGTCAAACCGACAGCCTTGAAGATGGTAGTACCATAGTAAAAGAAGTAGTTGTCACCGGTCAATTGTTGCAAAGATTGAAGCATAATACCAATAAGAAGTCTAGAGAAGATCTTTGGCTTACCAGTGTAAAGTTCACCCCAAGTGGCCTTACCAGCCAACTTTTCTCTTTCAATACCAGCTTGGATCAATTGGACTTCAGAGTAGACAGCTGGATCTTCAGAAGAGAGCTTGTTAGATTTAGCAACGGACTTCTTGGCTTCTTCAATCTTGTCCTTCTCAACAAGATATCTTGGGGACTCTGGCATGAAGACCATACCAGCAACAAGAATGATAGCCCAAGCGAAACACAAACCCAAAGGAATTCTCCATTGTCTGGTGTCAGTGTAGGTCTTGGTACCGAAAGTAGTACAGTAACCCAAGAAGATACCCAAAGTGATACACAATTGGAAACAAACAACCATGGTACCTCTGATGGCCTTTGGAGAGGATTCAGAAATGAACATTGGGCAGACAACGGAAATAATACCGACGGCAAGACCAGTGATCAATCTACCAATGAAGTATTGGTACCACTTACCCAGAGCGGAGGAAATTTGCACGATGATACCGACGACGTAAAGAACCATGGAAATCATAATACCGATTCTTCTACCGTAAATGTCAGCAACCTTGGAAAGTAAAACACCACCGATAGCACAACCGATGTTGAAAATAGCAACGATCAAACCAGTTCTGGTGTTGGAAAAGTATGAAGTACCGTCAGCGTTCTTTTGTCCGAAACGGTCTCTGAAGTTGTCCATGTTAACGAAACCGGAAATGGTACCAGTGTCGAAACCGAAGACGAAACCACCAAAGGCGATACAGAAACACAAAATGATAGAAGCTTTGTAGTTAGAAAAACTTCCCTCTGGCATAGGAACATAGTTAGGGTCTTCCTTGACAACATCTGGAGTGGGTACAACAGACTCACCCGAGATCTTGTTCTCAAGTACAGACTGCACAGGAGTCTCTTGATTAGAATGGTTGATTTCAGACATGTTGAAAAATGTTTGTCAAACACTTGGGATATTTAGAAGGTGCAGATGGTTTCTTTTATAGTTTTTCAGGAAGACGGCTTGCAGTTTTTCCGATGCCAGCGACATTTCATGCAGTTCATGCAAGCAGAGCACTTTTTTCAGAATTAGTATACAAATTCCCGCGAATTATGCAACTGGTGACAAAAAAAGAAAATAATTTCTCCGGAAAGATCCTCCCCGGAAAAACATCTATTCAATCAGGCAATTCGAGACAAGTAAAAACGCATATTCGTCAGATGTTGATAGCATACTACAGCGCGTTCCCGCATTTCACTCCACATCTCCAGGTATGAAGTTTGGAGATAGTTAGCTTAATCTTTAAAGTACTACAATCAAGTAAAGCGGACTTAAGAAATAGCCGTCTTGAGATGTAAAACGGTTTTTGCTCTTGCATTCAATTTTTCTTGAAATTGGAAGCAAACCCAAACTCTAAGACATTTTTTTTAAAAGAAAAACAGAAGTGGGGTCACTTACCTGAACAAAGTGGAGACATGCATTTCTCCAGTGAAAATTTTACCCCTTCATTTGACGAACTGGGGTGAGGTCGGGTTACTTCGTGGGGGCTGGGGATGTGCATGAGAAATTATCCGAACTTTCCTATATTTGGTTGCTTTTTATTTTTCGCGGCATAAGAGTTCAAACATAATCAATAAAGAAACGGCTTGCATACCCAAAAGAAAGCAATTGTACCATGTTGTGTCATGCGGGTTGTGTTAGGGCATATCGAAGATACTTAAAATGTCTATCACCGCCAAGCGCACCGGAGCATATCGTAAAGCGTGATTTTATGATCGGCCAATTCGAAGAGCAAGAAAAGGCTTTTAGAAGTGGGCAGGGCAACTATTCGCAGTGCGATCAATCTTTTTTCTTAGCGAAAGAAACTTCTAGGGGTTATTATCGGTGGAGTCACCAGTTGTAATTGAAACGATACAATGAATGTTCCCCACGGGATATTCATAGAAAAGAGTTTAAGCCTTAACCATCAAAGATACGCCACTAAACTATAAGTTAGTAACTTCGGTGGAGATGAGGTACGCCTTTGACTTTCGCAAAATGAAAACTTTCGAATCGCCGATGTGACATAATGTCGCAGGCACGTCTTATAAGTTGCTTGCTAATTTTTTTAAAAACGTTCAGTACTACAATATTTCATCTCTCTGTAAACCGATAATGTCAAGCGAAGACCACGAAGGAGTCAAATTTAACCTTTCTTTCATTCATCTATCTACTCTATACGATTACAGCCGTTGTAAATTCTCCGAAAACCGATGTTTTTTTCCCATCAAACGCATGACGCCACGCTTCCTGCAAAGTCACTCAACGTATCACATCGGAAAAATTATGACATGTTATTGCTTCCGACATCCCGCATATATTTTTTCAGCTGAAGCTCCATCATTTGTTGAAAGATATGCAAAAGTTGTTCCGATTTGAGCCCGGCCTTAACTCAGTCTTGGGAAAGTGTAAGCTTTTCAGTGGGGCTCCGTTCCACTCGTAAAGATAATACACTATTTTAGTGGATTTATGCAGAAACACAGTAACAAAACCAAGTTTTTGCATAATAGAGTTTAGAAGATTCTCATCCATATACCGTGAGTTAGTTACGCACGGTAATGGAAGTACGAGAAACAAGCTACTCATTGTGTTATCCAGCGGCTGTTTCAAAAACTTTGTTAGCCGTTTAAGCATTTCTCCTCTTTCATGTGGTGTTGGAACAAAGTTGACCACTAATGAGCATGATATTAAGTTGAATCTCTCGTTATCACTTTGTGGGCCCACTGGCGGTAAAGGTCTTTTCATAAAATCTTGTTGTATTATCTCCGGTGACTGAGAATTAAGGTCTATTTTACACACACTGTCAAAAATTCCACAGGTTGAAATTTGATTATGAGGATTTAAGCATCCTATCTCCAAGGCGTTCATTGGTTTTTTAAATTGGTCTAAACCCCTGAGCTTTAGCCATTCCACAAGTTTTCTTGAAGAATCACCACCTCTAGAAGTATCCTGTCCTTTAATGGAAGCAGATTGGTAGGCTTGTAAACCTCCGCGAGAGTTTATCTCTGCGTCTATTCTCCCGAGTATTTCAAAGAGCTCTGTAGTGGTCATGGACCCATCAATTTTTAAGACTTCATTCGATCTCGGTATAGCTACCTCTGATTGTTTTAAATAGATTTCTTTCCACTGTTTTGGTTTCGTTCTTGCAAGCTCTTCCTTATAATTGGCTTCGGTCAAATCATCACCAAGGAATGACAAAACTGCACTTCTGTACTTCTGGAGAACGTGAAATCGTCTAATGAGCAGCCTAGCTTGCTGTGGTTTTAAACTCTTAGGTACAATGCTACTTTTCCCCAGAACTGTAAGCGGTCTACGAAGCAACCCGCTTTTAGGCTTCTTCCTCTGTTTAGCCATGGAGATTTTCGAACAAAAATAAAATTCGAAGGCTCATCTCATCTCATCTCCACACACCATGTCTAAAGCCAGTGCCAAGGTGAAGAAAATGCCCAAGCGGCTTTCATTGAAGCAAAAATTGAAGAAGGAGAGCAAAATTGTCAAGGTTGACAATCTTAAATGGAAACCGGTTGAAGTTCCTGACACATTAGATGACTGGGAAGGATTTTACGGTTTAGAGGAAATCGAAGGTGTCGATGTGGTTCAAAAAGATGGAAAGGTAGAATTTGTGGTCAAGGATGATTCAAAAGAAGCACTGGATCTGTCAGAGGAAGATTTTGTTGATCAAAGTTCGGAAGAAAAAGACGATGATGAAGATCAAGATGATGAAGATGATGAAAATGATGACGAAGAAGAAAAAGAGAATGACGAAGATGAAGTCGAGGAGGATGAATTCACCGGATTCGAGGATAATGAGCCCGAAAATTCCAATGCAGTAACTGATGGCAAAGAAACTACCAGTAAAATCTCTGGCGAAAACTCAGAGGTTGCAAAGAAGACCACAAAGCCTGCTTCTAAGAAAGACCCTAAAGAAAAGGCTGCCGATGAATTACATGCCAATACATTCCGCCTTTTGGAAAATGGGGAAACCGAGGAAGCAGATCTTCCTGAATGGAAATTCGAAGACGTATCGCTCAGTTCTTATACTCTCAATGGTTTAGCAGCTCTAGGTTTCGACAAGCCTACACCGATTCAAAAAAGCTCTATTCCTCTCGCAATTGAAGGAAAAGATGTTATTGGTAAAGCCTCAACTGGTTCTGGTAAAACTTTAGCATACGGTATTCCAATTCTTGAGAAATATTTGCAGAAATTGCCTCTTTTCCAACAAAACAGAAAGCAAGGAATAATTAACGAGCCAGTTGGTATTATTTTTGCCCCAACCAGAGAGTTGGCCAAGCAAGTTGTGGATCATTTAAACAAATTGGCTTCTTTCTCCCCATTAACTGCTAATGGAATTGTTAGTGTGACTGGAGGATTGTCCATTCTTAAACAAGAAAGATTGTTAAAGAATGGACCTGGTATAGTTGTCGCCACTCCTGGTAGATTCTTAGAACTTATCGAGAAGAATGAGGAATTATTGGTAAGATTGGCTTCAACAGATTTCGTCGTTTTGGATGAAGCTGATAGACTTTTACAGGATGGTCATTTCGAAGAGTTTGCTAAAATCTTAGAACATTTCCAAAAGCAAAGACCAAAGAAGACTGGTATGCCTTGGAAATGGCAAACTCTCGTGTTCTCAGCTACTTTTGCCAAAGACTTGTTTGTCAAGTTGGATAGAAATAGCAAGAAGAAAACTTTGGAGCAAACCAATAAGGAAGCTGCAAAGGAAGCTGTCATTGAACTTTTAAACAAAAAATTGAAGTTGAAAGACCAAAAGCCTGCATTCATCGACACTAATCCAAATGACAAGGTTTCAAAATCTATTTTCGAAGCTTTGGTGGAATGTGGTGCTACTGAGAGAGATCTTTACTTGTACTACTTCTTGCTTTTATACCCAGGTACTTCCTTGGTTTTTGCGAACTCCATCGACGCAGTGAAAAGACTTGTGCCAATGCTTAACAACTTAAACATTCCAACATTCTCTATTCACTCATCTATGATACAAAAGCAAAGATTGCGTGCCATTGAAAGATTTAAAGAAGCTATTGGTAAAAACTCAACTGTTGTTTTAATCGCATCTGATGTCGCTGCTAGAGGTTTGGATATTCCGGACATCGATCACGTTGCCCACTACCATCTCCCAAGATCAGCTGATGTATACATTCATAGATCTGGTAGAACTGCTAGAGCTGGAAAAGAAGGTGTTTCTGTCATGTTTTGTTCACCTCAAGAAGCATCTGGACCATTGAAGAAGCTTCGTAATGCTGTCAATGCTCCTGATGTAAAGCTTTTACCCATAGAAATGGATCTTGTTGAGCAAATCAGACCAAGAGTTAGTATTGCACAAAAATTGGCTGATGCAGAAATCCTGAACATGACTTCTAAAAAGGAAGACTCATGGGTTGCTCAAGCTGCAGAGGAATTAGGTCTTGAAGGAGACATCGCTGATTTCGACGATGACATTTTGAAGAGAATGAGAAAGCGGAAAGAAGGAAAAATTATTGACAAGAACGAACAAAAGGGTATGAGAGCTGAATTAAGAGGTTTGTTGGGACAGCCTCTTCGGAAAAATGCAAGAAGATCTTATATTACAAGTGGTTTACAAAATTTGGCCCACCAAATGGTCAAGGGTAATATGCATGCAGAGGTTCTTGGGCATGACAAAGTCAACGCATTGCTGGAAATCAAGGGAGGCAATCGAGTGAAAAAATCAACCAAAAAGCCTAAGCAAGACTTGCAGCTCAAAATTAAGCAAAGCAAACAGAACAAGAAGCAAAGCAAAAAGCAGGCCAAAGAGGCTCGCAAGAATGTTGCATTAAGTAAATAATCTCCCAATCATGTATATCTACGGATAAATAAATGAACTTCAAGACGTCGTATTCACCCCATTTTATGTTCTCGCAACTTTCTTAAACTTATTTTCCTTATATTACTCTATCATCAAATGAAATCATCGTCATCGTCAAAGAACTCGTCGTCGTCCAGGACATCAGCTAACTGTTCGAAATTGACCTTGTATCTCAAAAGAGCACCGATACCACCGAAACCACCGACGAATTGGGCACCTTCGGAGGATCTGTCAGTAACAAATTCCAAAGTAGCACCGTAGTTCTTGTAGTTTTCAGCGAGCCACTCCAAAAGAGTTTCCTCTTTGACGGTCTCCATTTCAGCACCTGTGGCTTTGTCCAACAGGTACAGCTTGTCAGGCAAATCAGGGTTGGCTTCCACCACAACGAGCTCACCCTCTGAGTCTTTGTATGTGTAACGAATTGTGTTCAAGTTTTCGTAAACAATAAGAATGTCCACGGCACCCAAGTCCAAGGCCTTCAAGGTGTCCTCAATACCGTAACAGAACTTACCAGTATCTTGTGAAATTTGGTCAAAGTAATCGTTAAGAAGTTTCTTTTCTTGAACGAATTTGACATTGGCCAAGGTCTCTGCAGACAACTCAATAGCTTGGTTAAAACCATTTTCTCCACCATATGAAACGTCAACAACCTTAATGACTTTCTGTTGAAGTCTGAGATCGAAAAGATCAGATTTAGACAATTCAGTCTTGAAATCAGCAGAACCAGCAAGAATCAATCCCTTGACATTGACTTTATCACCTGAGATGAAATTTTGCACTGCAACTTCTGCGACCTTTCTCACATAGTTATGTCTCTTTTCGTCACGAAGACGCGAGAAACGAAGGGCAGATTGACCACCACGACCGTGCTTCTTTGGCAAGTCGACAGTAAATTTGTGCAAAACTTCTCTGGTGTTACCCAGGACGGCACCAAAAAGGGCTCCGTTACCATCCATGACGATGAAACCAAATCTGTCATCGTTTTCTAACAACTCATTCAAAGCCTCAACGTGGAACTTATTGTCACAGAGGTACAATTTAGTGTTGATAGGCTTGAATGGCTCGAAATCAATATTCAATTTCTTTTCCTTACCTTCGTCGGTGATCACGTCACCACAGTAAACCACAAGACCGTTTCTAGGAACGTTGGTATATAATTTAAGCTTCTGTTGAGTGGAAGTAATAGCAGATAACACTGACAATCTGTTAACTCTGGATTTAATGTTGGATGCGGTACCGTATTCTTCGGTAAGAAGCTGTTGTGTAAGAGAGATTTGACCCTTTGGAGGAATGATAAGGGAAATCATGGAAGTACCATTACCCCTGGCTTGTTCCAAGGACTTGATAAGCTTCTTGATCTTCCAGATCTCAATGTTCTTTTCCGCCTGATCGTCGTTCATGGTAGTATATGGATAATCTTTACCGACAAGATGAGAAGTGAAATTTTTTTAACCAAATTGTGTGCACGCCGCTCGCTATATTGCGACTCGCACTTGATAAGGGGAGGAGAGGATGGAAGAGTTGACGAATATTGGGATAGGTTGGTAAGTGGCAGAATTCTTTTCGAAGAGATTGAATTCTATAATTTCCCAAAAACTCTTTCCTAGCAAATATTGAAACCAATATATATTCGAATCATTAGCAATTTATAAATTCCACTGCTTCATAATCTTTTATTTTTGTCAATGTTGCAACTTTCATGAAAAATATTCCTTTGAAGAATCAGATACTATTAAACGCTTTGAAATTAATCAATTGGGAGCGGAAAAGTAAAACGTTTATATTCATTGATTTATGTTCTCTTTGAAAACTATACAGACTCCATCAAAAATGAAAAGAACGAATCAATTATGCTTGTAAAATACTTCCTTGCAAGAACCCTCGTGGCTCGGTTTTAACCAAAGTAAAAACATCCATACACCCACAATTTCCACCTTTGGTGAGGACCGACTGCACTGCACTGCACCGCGGGGACCTGCACAACCCTTCGGTTCTTTTTTCCATGCTTACTTCCGAATAACCCGTTCTTTCACCGCTATTAGCTTAGATTAAATGTCTACAGCAGTACAAGGCCAACGTGAGTCCGGCTCCGAGGCTAGAAACATAGCAGATCAGGGGGAAAGTGTTCAAATTCCACCATATGAAGAAGATTATGAGTCTGAAGCTTCCGAATCGGAGGACTTCATCAAAGATCCACCAAAGCTGAGAAAGCCAACTGACAATGCGTTTAAACAACAAAGATTGAAAGCTTACAATCCAGTTTTCACCGCCAAGACAGTCATCCCTCTTCTCATTGCAATCGCAGTTGTGTTTGCGCCCCTCGGTGCTGCTATGTGGTATGCTTCACACATCGTTCAAGATATTACAATTGATTACACGCAATGTGAAAATTTGGCTCTGAAGGATTATTACAGCGCCATTCCAAACGAGTACTTGGATTACAGATTAAAGGATTTTGATAACAAAGATGCAGTTGCCACTTGGAAACTTTCAACTGATGAATCACAACAATTTGATGACGAGAGAAATGTTTGTTTGATCCGCTTTGACGTTCCTCATGACCTTAAGGGTCCTATTTATTTCTTTTACAGACTCAAGGATTTCTATCAAAATCACAGAAGATACGCGAAATCTTTCTCAGAGGATCAAATTCAAGGTAAAAAAGCCCTGATTAGTAATATCAAGGACACTATCGGTCAAAATTGCCAGCCATTACTGACAGATGCTGCGGGTAAAATCATTTACCCTTGTGGACTTATCGCCAACTCATTGTTCAACGACACTTATTCCAGCACCTTAACTGCAGTTAACGGGTCGTCAAATGATTACGTCATGACGGACGAAGGTATTGCATGGAGCTCGAATTCGGACAGATATCAGAAGACGAAGTATAGTTACAAGGATATTGTACCACCACCAAACTGGTATAAAAAGTTCCCCAACGGATATAACGAAACCAACGTCCCTGACATTCTGACTTGGTCTCAATTTCAGAACTGGATGATCACAGCTGGTCTCCCCACCTTTAATAAGCTCGCCTTAAGAAATGATAAGGAGGCGCTTCAAAAAGGCACTTACGAAATCACCATTGGATTACACTTCCCTGTTCTTCCTTATAAGGGCCATAAGTATGTATACATTCTGCAAAGACTGGCCATTGGAGGAAAGAATCCATTTTTAGGAATTGCTTGGATGGTAGGGGGCGGAATTTGCATGTTGCTTGCATTAGTTTTATTGACGGTTAATCTTGTAAGACCAAGAAAGACTGGTGATGTGAATTTATTGAGTTGGAATAAGGAACTGTTCAAAAAGGATAGCTGAGTAATTGTATGAATATGACGTATTGAATAAATAAGCAAGGTAATTGAAAATTTCAACTCTATATATAAAACTTGAAGTTAAAGTGAGTCTGTCTCTATCGCGCGGTGATTTTGGGTGTTGATGGGGATAACCTGCAGGTCGCCTGCACAAATATTCGATGCTCATCTCTTCCAAAAAAATTCATCCCACAACCATACAGCATGTCGGCGATCTATAAGGCTCTTCAGAGCAAAACATCGAAGGATTCTGCCGAAAAGACCAAGCATATCAACAGACAACGTCTTTTGGTGATATCTTCTCGTGGTGTTACTTTCAGACATCGTCATTTGATTTCCGACCTTTTGCTGCTCTTGCCGCACGCCAGAAAAGAACCTAAATTTGATTCTAAGAAGAACCTTTACCAGCTTAACGAAGTTGCTGAATTGTACAACTGTAACAACATCTTCTTTTTTGAAGCCAGAAAGCACCAGGATCTTTACCTTTGGGTTTCTAAGCCACCTAACGGTCCTACTTTGAAGTTTCATGTCCAGAACTTGCACACATTGGATGAATTAAATTTCACCGGAAACTGCTTGAAAGGTTCTAGACCCATTCTTTCTTTCGACAAACTGTTTGAAAGCAATGATCACTACCGTTTGATGAAAGAGTTATTCACCCACACTTTCGGAGTCCCACCTCAAGCCCGTAAACTGAAGCCTTTTATCGATCATGTGATGCTGTTCCTGATTGTAGATGGTAAGATTTGGGTGCGGAACTACCAAATTAACGAAACATTGGATCAGAAGGAAGATGAAGAAGGTGAAAGTAAGGGTGAAGAGGAGTTGCAGTTGATTGAAATCGGACCTAGATTTGTGCTTACATTGATCACCGTTTTGGAGGGATCCTTCGGAGGACCAAAGATCTACGAAAACAAGGAGTACGTTTCTCCTAACTTTGTTAGAGCACAAGTTAAGCAACAAAGCGCAGCACAGGCCAGGGCTCGTGCAGACGCTGCTAAGGACCGTAAGATCAAGAAGAGAAGTCAAGTGTTGCAGGTTGATCCGTTGTCCAACGACGCATTATTCAAGGATTAGAGATAGGGCAATGAATGCATACGATATTAAGAGTAGGTTCTCAATTAAGTTTGAAAGATTAGTTTTACCCAGTGAAAAAAAACCTTCAGTTTAATGAGTTTGTTGTGTAATCACTAATTTACATTCATAAAATGTTACCGTATAAATTGGAAGTTTTGTGACCCACATAGTAAAATGACTTTCTGTCAAATACTCTTTGAGAGGTTCAAGTAAGTAAAGGTTTTCAGTAGTGTGTATACAGCTATACATTAATTAAATGGAATGTTTAAAGAAAGGGAATGATGACGAGAATGAAGAGGAGAATATGACTTTATAAAATTTTCATAGTTTATTTGAATGCTTGCAAGGAATTGTGTCAAAGTTTTCATATCAATTCAATGTATGCTGTGAAAATACTCCACATCCTTTTAATGTTTCGCAGTTTTCAGACCAGGCAAGTAATTATTGCAGAATAGCCAAAATTAAACCAATACCCCTTTTAAAAGTAATAACACATGATAAATATAGAAGTATGGACTCAAAATATTAAGCTTTCCTGTGATGAGCACGTCTCAGCCTAAGAAACGCACTCGGGCCCGAAAAATTTCATCGCGCAGGCCCACGGCCGCGCGATCGCTTACATCATCTCACATCATTCGCTGAATAGACCCGCTTTGTTAATAAAGACAAAGAAAGGATAGAAGTTCAATCCCTGGAATTATTTCAAAAAATTTTGTGTGACCATATTTTAATAAGGTTAAGTAGACGAGAAGAAGAAATATTTCCACGGAATATATAAGTTAGTAGAACGGACTCAACCTTAAACAAACTAGAATTTACTCTTCAATCAGCGCGGTTTGGCTCATCGCCGCGTCCTTATTTCCTTTCTCGAGGCCCGCACACGCGCGCCCATTTCCCATCTAAAGCTAGCAGTACAACCCCGGGAATCGTGTTAATATACCTTAATAATAGGACAATATAACCGTGGAAAATACTTCATTTTATCAAAATATAAGACCACTTGTCATCCATAAGCCCATGAAAACTTACCGGTTCAACTGTTGAGCATTTCTTCACCTTAAATACTCCGCTTTCTCCCTCGACCCAGTGCTCGCTTCTTGTCTGCGCCCCCCCTCCAGTTCTCGATCTCGTGCCCCTGACTCAGTGAGAGACGCACCTCGCCGCACTATCGCTAACCTCTGCGCCGTTAGCCTCTGCACTGTTCGCTGAACTTTTTTCTTCCCCAAGGACACTTCTTTTCATTTCCTACTCTATCCCAATAGTGCCACAGATGCTGCACCCTCCCACGGTGCCGCCGAAAACCCCGCATGAGAGTGGTCTGGACGACTATTTTAACTTCGGATCAGGAGGGACCTACTCGCCCGTCTCTAAACAATTCCCCATAGTAGAACACGAGGCACCCGTTGCCTACCAGCCTTACAGCCCAAATCAGGATATTGAACTCGAACATATCGGACGTCTGAATCCTTTTAGTCGCTTTAAAAGCGTAAATCGTGATCTCCCACCCACCCCACCTGTGCCCATATCCAAAGATCATCTTCCCTTACAAAAAAAGAAACTGGTCAAGCAGTACTATCCTTATGAAGCTACCCGTACCGCGCAATACCATCACGGTGATAGCTTGGTAGATGGGAATGACCAAGAAAAGGAACATAATGGACAGCAAGGATTCTACAACTCATACCTCACCTCCAAAACTACACATCGTGAGAATATTCAGGGAATTCCACCTGTGGATAATGATCATAATCAAAATCCTTTTGCAAATGTCTTTGATGATCCGTCACCACGTTCACTGGAGGACGCTAAACTTCATGCTTATGAAAAAGAGAGAGTCAAGTTACTTCGCAGGAAGCCCCGTTTTCATTATACAAGACTCCCTTACTTCACCATGCTTGTGACTATCATTCAAGTCAGTGTGTTCATCGCAGAGTTGGCCAAAATGGGAATTCTTACTGGGCTGCCATTTCAAACTAAACCTTACTTCAACCCAATGTTGGGTCCTTCAACATATTTGCTCATAAATATGGGCGCTCGGTACGTTCCATGTATGCAAGTGGTGGCGAATGTTACAGATGATAGCTCGATTCAATTTCCCTGTCCTAATAGTACTACTACCGCAACAAACGTATGTCTGTTAAGTGAGCTTTGTGGAATGCTGGGCGTCCCACTAGATGGCTCCGCATATAATCCACATCAATGGTATAGAATTATCACCCCAATTTTCTTGCATGCGGGATTTCTTCACATCATCTTTAATTTGCTTCTTCAAGTCACTATGGGTGCATCTATCGAACGCCATCTTGGGAGTCTCAAGTATGCCATCATCTATTTGGCTAGTGGAATTGCCGGTTTTATTCTTGGTGCCAATTATACACCCAGTGGTATTGCTCTGACAGGTGCTCTGGGAGCCCTTTTTGGGGTTGTGGCTACTAACATGCTCATGTTTGCTTACTGCGGTAAGAAAAACACCAACTTATATGGGACCAAAAAATATGGTCTCTTCATGATGGTTATGATCGGCGAAATCCTCGTTTCATTCGTCTTGGGTCTTTTACCAGGTATGGACAACTTTCTGCACATTGGGGGATTTGCCATGGGGATTCTCATGACAGTGGTCCTCTTACCAGATCCATTTTTTGTTTACGAGTATGGAATTATTGCTTATGACAGTTCAAGACTGACATGGGAACAATTTTGTGATAACTGGAATCCAATGCATAACTGGGAGCATAAGATACATCTGCGAGTGTATATGTGGTTAGTTGCAAGGATAGCGGCACTTGCTTTGGCATGTGTCTACTTTGGAACATTGATTGACAACTTTTTCAATAAGGACAAAAACAGCACCAACAATAGCTGTAAATGGTGCAAATATATCAACTGTATTCCCGTCAATGGGTGGTGTGATATTGGTAATGTCACAGTCGAGACAAGCTCAAGCAGCACGGATAACTCTCCGTCTTCCTCCTCCAGCAGCCCCAGTGTTGCAACTCTCACCTCAGTGTATACTTCAACAATGCCCGATCAGATCACCGATTCTTCTCAAACTTCCCCAACCTCAACAAGTGGTACCACATCGTCCACGATCGCACTTGGTGGATTGAAGCGTGAGGAGCCCACCACTACTGATGTTTCAGATCTAGCCCTTGAAACTGCAACCACGCAGGCCTCAGAAATGTTGCAACAAACGAACTTCAAAGCATTTACCGAAAATCAAGTCATAGATGGTCCAATTGTGAACAATATAGTCCCGCAAACAGGTGGAGTTTATTTAGTGATGGTATTTCTCACTGTGCGATTCTTCAAAGCTAAGAACTGGATTTAATGAGCTACGAATGATTTACCAATGAGTGTAGTTATTAGACTTGTATTTGATTTATTATATTATTACTTGAACCTCGAACTCGTCTTCGAGTTCGGTGTCGCCAACTTTACCCTCTAATTCTAATTCTTCGTCATCAAATATAAGTTTGGCTTTCTTATCGCCCAACGTTAAACCTTTTTGCTTAAGGTAATATTGAAGCACATCTGTAAGTTTTGTTTCGGAAGAAACTTGAACCTCTATTCGACGGTTGTCATTTCCTTTGAGTCCAATGATGAAATAATCATCTACGGATACTCCAGAAACAAAAGAAGCTTTTATTGCGTCAGTGACCCCTTTGTGATCGTCTATTTCGGAATCCGAATCGTCATTAATAGTGCCTAAATCACCCAAATATTTGGACGCAACACCGGAGAATTCTGGATAATCCATAAATGAATCTAAAGATTCTTTAGGAATTAACAAGAGAGTAATGACAGTGTTCTCACCTGGCACCGCGGGTATACCTAAGGTTGACGGTCTGAAAAAATGCTTAATTTCTGTCCTACCTTCAACCCAAATCAAAGTTGCAGTTTCAGGATTATAAGGAACAATCTCTTTGACTGATTCACTGAATTTTATGTGATCTGGAGATTTATACTCTACTTCATGTGGGGTGATTTTCGACTTTAACCTTATTGTGTATATCCTGTCCTCTGTTCGATTTTCCGATTTCTCAACACTATAGTCGGGAACACTCAATAATAAGTCGTCGTCGTTATTTAACACTTCGAGATCCGAAGAAATCATAGCTTGATTTTGATCCGGATCGGCAGTAAGGTTTTTGGCGATTGTTCCTTCACCCTCGGAAATGGCGAGCTCCTGAATGTTCTGTAACCGTTTTTTCTTCTTCTTCTTCTCTGGGTTACCAATAGCAAAAAAATCATCCATCAAAATGTTTCTCTTCTTTTTCTTTGGTGACTTCTTGATCTTATGTTTTTTATCCTTTTCCTGATCAGCGCTTGATATTTGAATCGGTGAGGTTTTTGGTATAGAATCTGTTTGACTGTTTAATAATTCATTGGTGGGGGTATGTATTTGTGATTCAGGTTGTACTTTTGACGATAAATCTGTATGCATATGATTATGATTAAGCTTGTAATCGGGTGAACTCGATTTGGTATCAATACCTACAGGGGGTCGAGCTACAAATTCTCCATCTAGCTTGAAACCCGATGATAGAAGCTCTTTCTCGAATTCCTCGTCAGAATCGATAACCAATACCAGTTCTGGTGGTATTTTTGTATTTTCTTTTAAAATTTTGTTGGAGTGTTCCTTCGGTTGTTTCTTTTGAAGTTCTTTGTTCAATCTTGTACTTCGAGTGACTCTTTTAGACCGATTTTTTACCGGAGGAGAATCTTCAAGCTCTTCAATGCTCTCTATTGAGAATTCTGGGTCTGAATTAATCTCCACAGCACTGAAGTACTCGCTAGCATTGCTTTCACTTGGTAGGTTTGACATCTCGTGAGGATGAGCTCAAGATGGTGATAATAAACAGACCGGAAAACAATTGATATTTCTAGCTAGATACTGAATTTGAAAAACAAACTATCCCCTAGAACTTCACAAACAATTATTTCACAAACTGTAGAATCGGGTAATTAAGCCAGTCACTATAAGTCGGCTATCAAATTATTGAAAATAGATCAAATATATGAAATTTAAACAAAGCGATAATCAATCGCAAAAAAGCAGCAAAAACAAAAACAGATATATACACAAACACTACTCCTTGGACCCCGCTGTATTCAATTCCAACACCAAAATCGCGACAATGAGTAGTGACGAAGATTACTACATGGAAGATGTCGATGCAGAGGATTCAGGATTGAAGAAGAAGCCTGGGAAGTCATCTGTTGGGGTAAGGAAGAAAGCGATTGCAACTGGAACCAAGAACTCGAAATCTAGCAGTAACCCAAGGAGTCAAGCTCGAGATTATTCCTTCAAACAAAGATTCATTGCCAATTACGGCCACAATGAAGAATTTTATCAGCATTGTATTGCCTACAAATCGTACTGGGAAGATAAAATGTTTTATCCAGCCGAGTTAGTGCTTGAGCAGACCGAGGGAGAATCCATAAGACAAAAGTTCGATCATTTGAATGTCGGTGCCAAGAACATTCCAAATATCACTACCAAACCACTTCTGGAGGCAGAGTTTGCTGAGAAATTTTGGTTTAAGGGCCATTCTGAAATATCTTTAAAGCTTCAACAAGGTCCAATGGAAATGGCTGCGAAGCTACGCTTTGGAGAATACCTCAAGACCGATGAATCTATTGCTCGTAATGGCTTATTTTTAAACGCAGGAGGTCATGTAACAAGTCTTAAATGGCTTCCCAGAACTTACAGAATTGATGAAGAAGGTGTTGATTATTTGGCCGCTACCGTGATTCGAAGCCGAAGTGGTGAGCCATCGCTTGTGAATCATCCACAGTTGTCCTTTTTAAGCAAAAACACTTCCAAATTAGATGGCTTTTCCCATGGATTGCAAATTTGGAAGTATGATAATGCGACCAGTCATTTCAGCTTGTACAAATTTTATCTCATTGAAAACATGGGTGTAAGCTCAGACATATCGTGGGCACCAATTAAATCGCTGCCTAAAACTTTAGGATATTTATGTGGTACATTTGCTGGGAAACTTCTCTTCTTCAAGATTCCGATCAACAATTCTGAGTCTCCAGAGTTAGCCTGCATTGTAAAGCCATCCTTCGTATACGAGGTCAATGATGCAAAGGACATTACCTTGGGTTTGACTTGTTACGATTTCTTGGGCACTGATCGTGTAATCGTGGGGCTCCTGAACGGATCAATTGCAGAGTTCTTACTTCCTATAGAAGGAGTGATAATAGATGATATAAAAACCCCCTCATTTTTGTTCTCAGTGACAGAGGCCATTATTACCAGCATAACGCTGGGTGAAAGAGAAGCTGAGAAATTTACAATAATAGTGAATTCTGCTGGAACCCGTTGCTTTGCATTAGAATATAATGACTTCCAACACGGCCGAATTGACTCCTGGGCTACGAACTCCTTTGTTCAACCCACCTATAACGGCAACTTGAAGATCTTCATTACTGACGACTCGGCCGACACGGTACAGTATTCTTACATAAAACATCCTAGTGATAAGGCTACCATGGCTATGAAAGTCGATGGAACTATAACTGCTCTTCATCTGCTGCAAGTGCTTCAACATCCTTTGATATTGAACGGGACTTCTACTGGTGAAATAAATATATTGAATGTTGCAAGAAAGATTTTACATGGTGGCAAGGCTACCAATAAAACAACCGTACCGTTAAGGTTATGGAAATTCAGTAAAGCAGATGATGGAACCTTGCTTGCCAATGGAGACATGGAACCTGGATCAGTGGAAAAATCAACAAAACAATACATCACTCCACCCAGTGTGCTCGTTTCTGCAATTGCATGGTCAGAGTCATTAGAGACAAGCTCGGTTTACGCAGCAGCTATAACCCAGGGGGTAGTTCTAGTGGAGAGATTAGATCCAAAAGGAACGGAAAGAAATAAAGTCTAGGCTGAAGTCTATTGATTATGTACATTAATATTAATTTGGTAATTTGATTATCAGTAGATTGGAATATTCAGGTCCACCGTTTCACTCCATTTATTTAAGCCGCCACAAATATCTTTTGCCTTAAACCCCCATTCCACAAGTTTCCTGGTTGCCAATTGGGAATCATTCCCATATCTACAAATCAAATACACGGTATCGTTTGTTTTGTCAAAATCTTTGGGCAAAATTGACTCGATAGATTTGGGATCTGTGGACTTGGCTAATACCGAAGGCCAAGGGACATTAATAGACAGCGGCAAAGAGATAATGTTGAACTGTTCTTTTGGTCTAACATCCACTAATACAGATGCTTGATTTAGTGCCACGAATTCCTTTGGAGATATTCTTTCATGCTTTGTCAACACATTTGCAGAAAGCTTTCCACAAAATGCGATATAATCAACCTGACTTAAAGAGTCTGCTGTGATCGAAGGGTTGTTACCACAAACAGCACAATGTGGTTGTCTTTTTCTCATCTTAAAAACTCGTAATGTCTGCTGTGGATAAGCCAGGTACATCGAGAGAAATGGTGAGAAACTTTCATCGGTATAAAAGCCAGTAATTACTTTTATTGCTTCGATAGCCATTGTTAGACCCACAAGTCCAATTGATGGACCTATTACACCTCCATCTTGGCACAGAGTGATAGAGTTAGGCGGTGGAGGGACCGGATAAAAGCAGCGATAACACGGTCCTTTTCTGTCAAAGTTGAGAACCGATAATTGCCCAATTGCTTGAAGACCCGAACCACTCACTAAAGTGTTCCCATTTATAACACACGCATCGTTCACAAGGTATCTAGTAGCTGGATTATCAGTACAATCTAGGACAAGTTGATATTGGGAAGTGAGCGAAAGCGCATTTTGAGGTGTGATATGAGTGATATGAGTATCTATGATAACGTTAGGATTTAATTTGTTGAGGTAACGACGAGCAGACTCGGCTTTTGGCAAACCAATATTTTCGGTGGTATGAAGGACTTGACGATGCAAATTGGATGAATCAACAGTATCTTGATCCACTATACCTATTCTTCCCACACCTGCTGCAACCAAATAAAGAAGAGCTGGACAACCAAGTCCACCGGCCCCAACAACTAAGACTGAACTTTTCTTGAGCCTCTTTTGAGATTCCAAGCCTCCAAATTCTGGAACTATCATCTGTCGTCCATATCTTTTATATTCTTCGAGAGTCAATCCGTTCACTTCTGGACTTTCCGATGAGGTTGATTTGGGTTGAAGTATTAATGTTTCGGAACAATCATCTTGAGATTTCAATTTTTCTCTGAGTCTTTTATTTTCGATTTCAAGCTCAGCCAAACGACTTCTGAGTTCTTCAGTCGATTCCAAACCTTCTTGAGACATGTATATCGCCGTTATCTTGTATAGGCCTAGGGTGAGGCTAATGATTCAAATGAATTAAGTGGGAAGGGTTGATAAAGACAGAGATAAAATAAATCATTTTTGTGGGAACTTTTAAATCCAAGAACACGTAGACTCAAATTGAAGATGAGCAAGAACACAATAGATTGATCGAACTTGGGAATAAAAAGCATCGTTTTTTTTGTTTAAAATCAATGTATACTTTCTACGTATAATTTTACTCTGAGCGTTTATTGTAGATCATTTTTCTTTACACAATCTTTTGCTTAACGAAGAAACTCTTCAAGTGCTTCAATTGGTAGAAACAAGTACCGAAAAGAACAAGAAGTTGGATGATGGTCCATTTAACAACTCTTCCATTAGTCAGTTCGGAACTGTCTCTAAATTCTGCCTCCTTCATACGAATACCCTCTTGTTCAAAGTGAATACCTTCAAGTTTCTTGTTCAAATCATGAACTCTTTGGGTCAAAGTGTCAACCTTTTTGGTCGACTTGGAGTCAATATAGTCGTGGGAGGATCCCATGGCGACATCAAAGAAGATACGGTGAGGCTTGATGGTGTTATGTGCTGCAGCAAGAACAGGACGGAGACAGAACTTGTGTTCACCTGGATCCAAAGAGGTGAAAGTGAACAGACCATCAGAGCTAGACTTCTGGTTAACCACTTGATGGTTGTTGTCAAAAGTTTCTTCAACAGTGATTTCAACCTTCAAGTCAGGCAGTTTGAGGTAATCGTTGTGGCCTTCGTTGAACATGGAGGCTTCAATTTTACCTACGACCAAGATTCCTTCGGCCAATTCCTCGTAGAAACATCTTTGGTGGTTAGTTTCCAAATAGAAATGCAACCCGAATACTTGACTTAACAAGCAGAACACCACGGCAAAGATCGTTCCTTTCATGACTGGTTTATATGAAAGTTTTTTGATTTTGAACGCGTTGCAGAAATACCAACACGCGCTGTGTGCAGGCATTTTGTGGTCTGGAGAACATTCGGCGGGGGAGGGCGCCTATTTTTAGAGCGAAATTGTATGAGAGCAAATTTGCGGTGCATATGAAAAGCTAGAGCTATAAGATGGATAAATATCTAGCCACATGATATACATTACTATATATATAAAGGTAAATACCCCATTAATATGTAGATATATACATCTTTATTATCTACAACAAAAAACGTAATTCGTAGTCATTGATTCCACATAAAACTATTTTATTTATTCTTCTTAATCTTCTTCACCAACAGCGAAAGCGAATCACCGGAATCTTTTTCCACACTCTTCTTCATTTTTTTATGTTTACCTTCTGCCTTTCTTCTCTTTGACCTCTCATCAAGAATCTGCTTCATGGTACTTGTCTTTTTGTACTCACTGCTAGTAGGATCAATAGCAAACTCGTGGTTTTCGAACACTTCGTTGAAACGGTCATCGTTCAAGTCTGCAACAAACAGCTCTTGAGTCATTTCGTCGTCAATGTTTCTCTTTTTACCCTTTTGCTTCTTTCTGTTCTTTTGTTTCTCGGCCTTGATGACATCCTTCATGCTGAAATGCTCGTGATCTTCTTCTTCACCTTCGTTCATCATTACCAATTCAAGCTCCGCAGCAGATTTTCTTTGAGCATCATCCTCACCAACATTTCTATTAGATTTCTTACCCTTTTTAGTGTCTTTCTTGGTGTCTTTCTTGACTTCTTCTTCTGATTCATCTTCGTCTTGTTTAGTTTGCTTGAATTTTTCCATTCGCTTCTTTCGACGTTCTTTTTCTTTCCTCTTATATGCTGCTATGGTAGATTCTTCCTTTTCTTCTTCATCTTTCTTGGCTTGTGCCTTTTCATCCAAGACAGGGTTGAAAGTGATTTCCATATCAACATCACTGTCTTCATCATCCTCATCGCCAAAATCTTCGAGCTTAGGATCGTTTTCTTTGTTCTTAAATTTACCTCCTAAAAGTGCTTGGTATTTATTGGCAAGTTCCGGAGTTTCTTCGTCTTCACTGTCTGAAGCCAAGTATGCCTTAAAATCCATCTCGTCAATTTCTTTTTGTGAGAAAGATCTAGTAGCAAATTGGGTTCTTTCCTTAGGAGTTTCGTCCCATGTCAATTTAACTTTCGAATGCTGCAAAGCGTCTGTGGTGAACTCGGAATTTGGTCTGTAATTAGATGGTACTTCAGTACATTCATCTTTAGGTTCATCATCAAACTCCATACCTTCTGGAACATATCTCAAATCGAAGATATTTGCAGTGGACTCATACTCAGATCCATCACACATATCGTATATATTTTTTGAAGTTGCAACGGAATCACAAACAACAACAGCATAGTAATATCTCAATCTTTGCAATTGGTACTTTCTAAGAGCCTTCGAGTCGTAATCTTCTTCACCATTATCTTCCTCATACAATTTGGCGGCAGCCTTTTTCAACTGTTCAGGATCATTAACATCAATGTCAGAATCAGAATCAGAGTCGGAATCGGAATCAGACTCAACCTTCTTTTTCTGGTTCTTTTTCTTCAGCTGGAAAATTTCTCTTGGTGGACCCTCAATCTCTTCCTTTTGCATTTGCTCTTTTCCAAATTCACTCGGATAGATGCTAATTGATTTGATGGAGCCACCACTTGGAACAAATGATGCGAAAGTGGCCATCAAATCGGTGGCCCTGATATTATCCCAATCCATGTTGACGACAGCAAATGTACTACTTGGGTCCCCTTCTTCTGGTTTTTCGTTTTCTATTTCAATTTCTGAGTCTTCACTTTCAGAGAAGTTAACTTCAGACTCGGAATCAGAATCAGAATCAGAATCGGAATCAGATTCAGAATCGGAACTCGAGACCAAGCCCTCACCCCGAGAACGATCAAGTGTGGATGAAACCTCGACTTCCGAATCAAGGCCAGATTTTAAATCGGATTCAGAGTCTTCAGAGTCTGATTCAGAACCTGTTGCTTCAGAATCTTCCGAAACATCTTTTTTGTTCTTGTTGACTTCATCGTCGCTCAGCTCAGAATCAGAACCTTCATCTTCCTCTTCTTCTTCCTCTTCTTCTTCAAAATACTTATCGAAATTTTTGCCGACATCTTTATCCTTCAATTTACGTCCATACCTATCAATCTTAACCTTCTTTCCTGTAGCACCGAGGTTCAACTTTTCAAGTTCTTTCTTGTTGAATCTATCATCCACTTTGACCTTGAAATTTTTTAAATTCGGTAATTTGAAACGAGGATCGTTATGAACAGATGCGAATCTGCTATCCTTAGTAACCGGCTGGGATCCAGCGGGTTGCTGACCCTTTTTATCCTTGTTCTTTCCGGCCATGATGTATTTTAAGATGATGAAAATTGCAATAGCTGGCGATGATCATCGCCACTTAATATGCAGGAATCAGACACAAGACCTTGCAACCTGAATATGATTGAATTATTAGGAATGATTCACACTAAGGTTTTATTATTATGGAATAAAGGATTCAATAAGCTTACTTGTATAATATTTACTTCCAGATCTGGCCTTTTTTTCAAACAGATCCTCCAGCTGCTGAGTTCCCAATGATGCCTGCCATTTCCAAAAATGCTCGTTCTTCTCCCATATTTCTAACATTGACGCTTTGGCGAGCCTCCGCTTGCTTGTTTTCCCATTCCCATTGCCTACGCTGCTCATCTAATTCTTTATTAGAACCGATGCCCCATACTTCCAAATCAGAAATCATAAATCGATCTTCGTAATCCTCCTTCCTAACTTGAGCCTGCTCAGATGTAGTGAAGTAACGGTTAGTATTGGAAGTGGGTGTGGAGATATGGCGAAATATTGCAAACTCTAAATTTGCTTCAATAGTAAGCAGAGTATCACCTGGGAAGTAATGCTTGGATCCATTTTTATTAATAGGCTGTTCATTACCGAAGCCAATACCCAAACCCAAACTATTGAAGTAAATCAGCTCACCATTGTGAACTGAATTGGGAATACTCTTAAACACATCCATTCGTGGAGAAATCGATAAAATTGTAGTTTTCGCATCACCAAAATTCTTTTTGTTGGAGGCCCTCCATGGTTGCTGAATGAATACGGCGTATGTAATTTTGTCATTATCTTTCTGCCATGATCTTTTAGATTCTTCAACAGTCCTAAAATATCGTGGGTATTCATCACTGAATTGCTGATACCTTTTGTTAGTTTCTATCGTTTTCTTCTTCAATCTTTTACCAGACACAATAAATATCGTTGGTGCCTGCCACTTGAAAATCTTCAGTTCAAGAGATCGAATGGAAAAACCAGCTTCCGCTCCCGAGTAAAGTTTTACTAGATTTTTCTCAGAAACTGAGAAGCCAGTTTTGTGGGCTAACGAGGAAAATAATGCAACTGTTCCCCAAGTGACTAGTTTGGATGGTTCAAATTTGGCAAATGCCTTTTTCAGACGTATGACCCCACTAGCAGTATTTTGTTCATTCTTCAATTGTACTTCACGGTCCAATTTGAGCTGCTTTTCACGATCCTCTTTATTTATAAGTATTCTACTACTCAAACCTTTCAATCCACTCTCTATAATACCTGGAAATCCACTCAGAAAGATTCGAAACTGATTTAAGCTAACGGATGCATGTCTTTCTGGGGTAATGTTGACATTCAGATATCTCACCAATTCCCAAGCATGCGTTTCGTATAGGTCCCAATTTTTTATTTTAAGGGAAATGCTATTAGTATAATCGGAACGATCAGCTGAATTTATGATTAAAAGTAGCGTTAAAGTCTGCACCAATTGACGCAGATCTAGCGCCAAAGAATTTACATCAATTTCATCAAAAGAAAGTACAGAGCTAAAAGTAGCCCATCTAATACCACGGGGTTTACTAAGTAACTCCACCACGAAAGGTGTTTCGTTCAAGTCAGTAGGGTGCTCAATTTCATCCGATTTTTTCTCTGAATCATTAGGTGGGATATTCTTTGCTGTTGTTAAAGTAATGAAAATAAGCTTCACGTAATCAAGGTCGGGTAAAAGGTCTTTGAATCTACCCAGATAGAACAATAAGGACACCACTAAAGATCTGACGGTCAATTGAGCTTTGCTGACGTCCTGATAGTCGCTCAAGAAGGGGTATGTCCCAAGTACAATCATAGAGTCTAAGAGGGATTTTAATGCAGCTGAGTACGCAGACTCATCAGCAAGTGGTGAAGGAAGCTCGAGCAAATGCAAAAGTGAGTCTTTCGTCACTGATTGACGCAGATCAAGGGTGGTCATCTCAAGTGCTCGCAATAGATGAGAACCAGTCTTAGAACCCAAGGCAAGCACGGCCTCACGATAAAAGAATTCATTCAATTCTGTCTTAGTATACATTTCGAGTTCCTTGGTGGGAGCATGGGTTGTTTCAGACCCATTTGTCAGCCCTTGTGCCTCAGAAGACGCGGTTTGGCCCATGATTGAAGTTGCAAGGAGGAGCAAAAAACTAGGCTGCAGGGTTCGCAGATTATGGGGAAGGATGGAGTGAACATAAACATAGGCCAGAAAAAAAAACGGGATTCTCAGCGAAAAGACGAGCTTAAGAAATCACCTACTCAAATAAAGAATAAGTAAATGAGTTATGAATGAAAGGAGCAAACAGATTTAAATATGAATGAATTACAATATTAAAAAGATAGTAAAAAATTAGGAGATTGCATTTTATTTAAAATTGCCCTTTTAAGAACGGAAATAGTCTGTAAGAAATTCGGCAGCCCTAACTTCAATTTCTATGATTCTGCCCTTCAATCTGGCGATAAAACCATCTTTATTTATATCTTCCTCCTCATCTTCAGCCACAAGTCGTTGACCTTCGGTTTGTTTTATAAGAGTTCTAGTGAAAGAGATCACGGTGAACATAAAATACACTCTAATTGCCAGAAACAAAATAGTCCCTGCAGCAGTGAAGAAAAGCTCACGCGCGGGTGATGCGGACTGGTTTGACAAGGAAGCACCTTCAGCAGAATCATCTACTTGAGGTTGCAGACCAGATGAGGCCTCTTCTTCAGAAAACCAAAAATGCACAAAGTAGAGGGTGTAAAGTAATCCAACGAATGTATCAACCACGTAAACTATACAAGCCAATGAAGTTTTCCGTACATTCAGTGGACGGGTTTGAAGATGACCAAGCGCAGTGGCATAAACTGGGAGCACAGCAAGGGCTGACATGTAGTAGAGCCATTGCCAGAAATTAATTGGGTGGCCGGTGAAAAGTGATAGTATACCAAATATACCTCCTGCCTTATTAATTATGGCAAATCCAAGGATCAATTCGACTCCAATATACAACGGGAAATACCCCAAGAGTTTCTGAATGGTTAGTAAGGTTAATTATAATAACAGTATTCGATTATCACGTACCAGTGGCAAGAATTGCACCAACAGAGCAGGCGCCATTAGAACAGTTCGGATTAATTAGTTTGTCGAATGTACGCTGACAGGTATAGGTAAGTAAATCGCTAACAATTTCGGTGAGTGTTTAGTCTCACATATTTTTTTGAATTAACACACAGTCTGGGAATTTGATCAGTATTTTCTCGCACTCATTCTCATCTCATCTCAGAAATATACCCTACCGGCCATGACCACCGTACCGGATATAGGCAAGCTTAAGATAGATGAGGACACTTTTTCTGATTCTAGTTCCGATTCAGATATCGGTAGTTCTGGAAACACCACGACTTTAAAACAAAAGGAAGATATTGTTACTAAATATGCTCATAAAATTAATACCGGTGATATTAAAAAGGGTCCCAAGATCACTAAAGATAGAGCTAATCGAGCCACCGTTGAACAGGTACTTGATCCAAGAACTATGAGATTTTTAGCCAAGATTATCAATACTGGTGTTATTTCGAGAATTAACGGCTGTATTAGTACTGGTAAAGAGGCTAATGTATATCACGGTGACATTGAAAATGAAGAGGAATCTCGTGAATACGCTGTGAAAATTTATAAAACATCTATTTTGGTATTTAAAGATAGAGAAAGATACGTCGATGGAGAATTTAGATTCAGAAACACCAAGAATCAAAGTAACCCACGTAAGATGGTTAAAGTTTGGGCTGAAAAGGAGTTTCGGAATTTGAAAAGACTTTATTTGAATGGAATCCCTTGTCCTGAACCAGTTGAACTTAGATCTCATGTATTGGTTATGGAATACTTAACCAAGGGAAATGCCCAACCGCTGCCCAAATTAAGAGATCATCCTTTCAAATCGATAGATGAAATCGTACATTATTATCACCAAATGCTTTATTACATGCGCCGTATGTACCAGGTTTGTCGGTTGGTTCATGCTGATTTGAGTGAATACAATTCCATTGTACACAAAGACAAGCTCTACATCATCGATGTATCTCAATCTGTTGAACCTGAACACCCAATGGCCCTTGACTTCTTGCGTATGGACATCAAAAACGTCAATGATTTTTTCTCACGTAAGAAGATCAATGTCTATCCTGAACGTATGATTTTCAAATATATTGTTGAAAGCAATGAATTGCTCGGACTTTCGAGTAATAGTGACGAAGAGTTAAGTAAGTATTTGGAGAAACTACCATTGAAGGGAGAAGGAAATGAAGAGGGTGAGGAAGCAGAAGATGAAGTTTTCAGAAGTTTGCATTTTGTGCGTTCTTTAAATCATTTAGAGGAACGTGATTTCGAGAAGTTCAGAGAGGGCAAGGTCGACACATTGACGGATTTGGTCCTGAGGGAAGCAGGAGAAGGCTTGGATGATGCTCTGGCCAGTGAATCAGAGTCTGATTCTGAGGAGGATTCAGAAGAAGAATCAGATGATTCGGATGATGAATCGGAAGACGCCCCAAAGAAGGAGTGGAAAGAGCGAGAAACGGTTTTGAAGGGGAAAAAGTACGAAGATAAGGAAGAAAAGAAGATTCGTAAAGAGGCGGCAAAGAATGCCAAAGCAGAGAAAAGAAAGACTAAAATGAAGAAGTCAGTTAAGAAGAAGCTTATAGCGAAACGGAAAAATCTTAAATAAGACCAGCATAACTAAATCAACGACCTAGTTGTTTTTTAGGCAGGGCTTATATTATGGGCATAACAAATGTGGGTCTTGAATAGAGTATAGACATTAATAATACATTAAATTTAAAGAAAACTTCTTAATTATGACTACACGGCAAAAATACACTGAATTTGGTAATGAAGCAGAACTAATCTTTTCACCAAGACCAAATGTTAGAAGAATGGTCAGAGCCGCACAATTTGAAAGCAACATGGAGACAATGACTTCAAAAGTTGACCAAATGTTAGCGGAATTGCAGAGATATACAAAGGGAATTCAACAAGATTTCAAAAGAAAACCACCAGTGGAAGCTCTTAGGAAAAGTGGTGCTTCTAAATTTATTCGAAGAGAAAAGTCATCTTCCCTGCAAAATTCAGATGGTGAATTATCCTTTTTCGACTTGTACACTGAGCCCGAAAAGTCTCAAGATGATGATTTAGAATTGAATACTACAAGCGGCCATATTGGGATAACTAAAGACTTAACTACAAAGGAGATATCAATTACAGGTATAATCATTGAAACTAAATTCGATTCTAAGAATGAAATCGATGGTATCGACGCTAGAATATCATCACAACAAGCGGGCAAACCCAACACAAATTCGTCTAAAGATACTGGTACAGTAATGTTTGGTAAAACTGGAAGGTCTTATCGGATAAGTGAACCAATTCGAGTACTACCAGAATTACAAAAACCAGATACTACAACCGCGGAAACAATTTCGCAGCCATACAGAAAAGTAATTTCGTCAATTGAAGACACTTTGCCTAATGCTATAGATGAAGTAAAATCAGATCTGGAGACTATTCATAGAGGCAAATTTAAACGAGCTTACAAAAAATTAACTCATTTTCTTAAAAATGGAATGAGATGGCCACTATTCCGTTTTAAAAATTCAAAGTCTACCTTGTCAAACACATCAATATCTGAACTTTCCATTTTCGAAGACAATTCTGTTAATGAGATTGAAAGCGCAAGAGAGGACTTGGAAGTTTTATCAATTGGAGGGGATATGTATACTGGAAAAAGTCTAAGGGCAAGACTGACATCAACTTTCAGTGTAGATCTTCCAAAATTGAAAATGGACAGATGGGTACAAACAGAACCTATCTTGACGGAAGAGTTCGTCTATTCCAGCAACCAGAAATTTGGTGCTAAAGCTCAACAATTAAGGAAAATTAAGGAAAGTATTCGCTCTACAATAACATCTTTTAAGTTAGTTGAAAGATCGCAAAGTACTTTTATCAGTGAAGAAAGTAATAATGATTCTATGACTACTAGCAAAGTGTCAAATTTACAATCATTTACTGCGTATGCCACTCAGCATCTCAATTAATGTTTAGATAACTAGTTTTTAATTTAATGCTACAAAAAAAAAAGTTTTTTGGACTGTACTCAGCCGTAACGGTTAATGGCTTAAAGGAGAAAATACCGCCAAATTTTGCCGTTTCCATCGTTTTCGTATTTCGCGATGGTTAACCAGGAAAAGCTTGCAAGAATCCGTGAACATTCTCAGCTCGAAACTGTTTGAACAGTGCATTGACTGAAATAAGTAGGGTTATTCGCGATCACGCTAACCTCTTATCTTATCTGTAGAATCAATTACTTTTTCCATTGCTTTCAGGTTCGTTCAAAGAGAAACATTCTAGGCTTTATTGGACTGCATTCTCCTGCAAATGTTCCAGACCGCTTGCTTGAATAAACTACATTTTTGCGGGTCGCTCAATCGAGCGAGAATATTATTTGTCGCCAGCAGCACTAAAAGATGTATGGACAAGAGATAGTAAAAACCTCCTTCACCTAGAAGTCAAAACCCCAATCAATAGTATAGAGTAATGCAGAATCACAAATTGAGTAGCCAAAGAAAGTTTTATTCAACAAAATATCTTTGAAATGGACTTTAGATTGGCAACTCTCAATTAAAAAGTGTTTTTTTACAAGTTGCATTTTCCAGCCTTTAAATTCAAAGTAAGCAAGCTCAATGAGTTTAACCAGGTTCATATAAAAATTCTCTATGCATTTAATCTTGTAGTCCAAATGATTTGAAATTATGTATCAAAAATAAACCTTTTATAATTGAATAAATACACCCCTTAACCTAATTCTTCAGTACCCATATAAGCAGGTACGTTCATTTATAAAATCCCCAGTTCAAAGCCACTTTTCTTTTTCTCTTCTGGCCCTAGATATTAGGTCGTGCGCCGGACTCCCCACTTTCTCAAACCTCAATCGGTAATCCCCTAAAAACAACCATCATACCCATAAACTGGGAGCAATTGCCTAGCCAATACCAATATAGATGGAAGAATTTTTAAGAGATAATCCTGACTATGGTCTGGGAACAACTCCGGCCTCGAACAATACCGCACCCAATACTGCTTCTCTGGAAAGTTCTCAATTGAACGACATAGGACCATTCCTGTTGGGGGCCGATAATCAGTATGATTATAATGGAAGTAAAGGAGGCAATACGGGTTGGAGTAGTCAAGGACAAGGACAACTGCTCAATCCAAACCAGAATTTCCTTAAAGATGATTTTTTGAGTCCAACGACCAGCTACGGTAATGATGCCAATAGTTTTGGGTTGAATTATGACCCACAAATGGAAGAATTGTACCAAACTACATCTTACCCAGGATCAATCAATAACGAACCACCCAATATGCAACTGTTCCTGCCACAATTTGGTTCCCCTACCCTGAACTTTCGAAATGGAGGAGGTTTTTTGGAACCTCAGAATGCAACTAATTTGGACGAATTGATATCACCTAGCAATACTATTAGTGGAAACCCCCAATCTTTTAATAACAATACTGGTGGATCTTTCATAAGCCCTCAATACTTTTCGCCAAACACAAAAACAAATTACGGTCCATTGAATCCAATAGTGGAATCGGGAGTCAATGTAAACGAATTTAATTCACCAGAAGTATCACGAAGGGAAAGTCTAAGTATTCCCCTTCAACAGACTAATAGTAACTCCATGTATCCACCAAATCAAAACTACATGTCGCCTCCTTCACAAATGGACTTTTTACGTTCTCCGTCAAACAACGGAGGTTATTTGAATTCACCACCGACTGATTTCTTGGTCCTGCCTAACAATAAAGCACCTATAAATATTCCCACTAAGGATAATTTTAGCAATCTTCTTAATGAGCAGTACAACTCAGGGGGTGTGAACAGTGCCGTGGGTAGCTTCAACGATGTTTATGATAACGGCAAAACTACAGAAAGCTACAACATACAGACTAATAGCAGTACGGGGCCAATAAATTTCTCCAATACTCAGGATTCGAATTTATTAAACCCTCAAATATCTACAGTGTCTACTTCACCGAATAATTCTTCTCTTCGACTGTTAACTAAAGAGGAAAAACTCAAGAGAAGACGAGAATTTCATAATGCAGTGGAGCGCAGAAGAAGAGATTTGATCAAAGAACGTATAAAACAGCTCGGGCTTTTGGTACCACAATCATTACTCAATGCCCAACTAGTAGCAGTACAGACCCTTCAAAATGGACCTCAAACTCCAGAAGTTGTTGAATTGCTCTCTTCCGTGAAGGCTAAAGAGCTGAAGCCCAATAAAAGCACAATTTTAAACATGTCAGTCGAATATTTAAAGCATTTGGAATATGTGTTGGACGAACAGAAAGCCACACGAGAGAAACTTGAAAGTGATATAGAGGCTTTAGAAAGACAATTAGGAAACGTTGGTTTGGACAACCGCAACCTGATAGACGGAACGGCCGTACCAACGCAACAAGAGCAACAGGACTTTACTGATAATTATAATGGAGTAAATTTCTCTAGTTATGGAAAAATAGAGGACACGGGAAGTAATTTGGATCAGTTTGACCCAGATCAATTTTTCCAAACCGGCCCCGATGTGTACACATTGTGATTTCGACTCGAAATTATTTGAATGTCGACAATGGCTGAAAATGAATCAGTCTGGATGAAATAGAAGCATAAGTAAAGATTGAGAGAAAGAAAGAGAGGGAGAGGGATAGATACTCTTAAGAGATTAGAAACTAAGGGTAAATTGCAGAGTAAAAGGCTGCTCCATAGATGATAGTATGATGATAAAGAAGAAGAATAAGACAATTTGAGAAACTATTAGACGTCATAAAAAAGGGACACTCAGATAAAACATTTATTGAATTCAAATTGAATCACTTATATTTCCGGTGAATCAATAGACCATCAACAAAGCTAGGGTAATCATAATACCGTTTCACAAAAGTTTACAATGTAGTTAAGTTGCGTGTATATATTTGCCATTTCAGCACCGTAGTAATTTTTTTTTTCTGTGGAGAATCAATATCTTATCTTCTGCGTCTGAGAAACTTTTCTTAACTATGTCTGAAGCAGAGAACTCCTTCCGTCAACAGTTTCTGAGTTGGACGAACCGTGCCTCCACAGCACAGCAAACGGCTATGCCTGCACTCGGTGAGTGGACAGATTATGTGAAATCAGGGGCAAACAACCTTTACCAGACTCTTCCGACCTACAACGGTGAAGTGGCGCCGCAACTGGAGCCGTCATGGTTTCAACTTAGTCGGATTGAAAAACTTATAGGATTTTTCGCTTGCTTGGGTGCATCTATCTTGTGCTTTGTCATTTGCTTTTTCTTATTCCCAGTATTGGCTTTGAAACCAAGAAAATTTGCCGCTATTTGGTCGTTTGGATCCATCTTATTTGTAGTGTCGTTTGGGGTTTTACAAGGTCCTTACAGCTACACTCGTCACTTACTATCAAAGGAAAGAATCATTTTCACCGGAGTCTTTTTTGGTTCTGTCTTGAGTACATTGTATTTCCTGTTGGTGGTAAAGAGTACAATTATGACAATTTTGTCAAGTTTGTTGGAAATATTTGCCGTGTTGTATTATTCCATGAGTTACTTCCCATTCGGTGCACTGGCAGTAACATGGTTTAGTTCCTATGTTGTTGGGTATATCGGAGGTATATTTGGAGGCTTGTTGTGAACTTAAATTTACTACTACCTTGGGAGAGGATTTATCAATTTGACAGATCGAAATGCGATGATTATGACGATGATGATGTTAATTATTTTAATGATGGACAAATTAGCATTTGTTTATGAAGCAATAGATTTTGTTATCTCTTGGACACACATCCATGTAAAGAGTTTCAAAAAGAGACTTATTTACGAAAGAATGATCAGAAACACAGAATCAATTAAATGAGCATGTATAAGGATGGTGCTCGTATTCACTACAATATACATTCAATCACTGCATTTCGGTAGGTGTTGCCTATATACATCTTCTACAACTTCTCCGCCTCCAAAGATGCAAGGATCTCCTTGTGTACGCGACCAAGCTTCTCAAAATCAGTTTCTTGAGCGGGCCATTGTACACCCAAGCCGGTCTTTTCGTCGCGCTTAGGGATCAAATGGAAGTGAACGTGGTCAACCATCTGATGGGCAATACGTCCATTGTTTTGTAAAACGTTGTAACCTTCACCTTCTGGAGTATTGTTAACATCCATTTTCAAAGCCTTGGTCAATCTCTTGACTACAGGCAAGATATCAGCGAGATACTCATCGGGGACATTGTGGAGCTTAGCGCCGTGGTATTTAGGAATCACTAAACAATGAGCTTCTGCGGTTGGTTGAATGTCCAAAAATGAATAAGAATGAGCAGTTTCAATCAATTTCAAAGAAGGGATTTCCCCCTTGATGATTTTGCAGAAAATACAGCTGGCAGAGACAGACATTGAGTAAAGTGAATTCTTTGTGGGGTGGAGAGTTTGTTGGATTTCACTGGGGAAATGCCTGCAGACAAGACGCTTCTCTTCTCCTCCACGTTAAAAGTGGGGATTCATTCCCACACAAAGTTATTGAGGAAAAGAATAGTCAAGAATGTTTCAAATAATTGATTTTCCAGCACAAAACTTAATGAGTTTAACCTGAAAGGCTATATTGATTTTACCTGAAGAGGGTGGATTCATTCCTCGGTAAATTGTTAATGAACTTATCATAGATGATCGATTAATACACTGCGATTTATATAGGGCTGGATATACGTAAGTTAAACTTCAAATTAAAATTGACTGAACGGTTTAAGACCCTAAAGAATAGGCCAGTAATTCCAGTTATTGTCAAGGTTTGCCCTTACATATCGAATTTAATATACGATACAACATTCTTAAGCCATGCTGGGATTGTGGTGGTCTAAAGCTACTATATCACTCTAATCTTATCTCCCATTTTAGCCTACATACACGTGCATAGAGTCACGTGCAGATACCGATCCCGGTGGCAAACTACTTCTACCGACTTCTTCCAAGTTCCAGAGTTGGCCCCCCCCTTGTAAAGTTTATAAGTCGTATATAATCTGGTAAACAAACTAGCATTATTGTATTCAATTGATTATTAAAGTAACATTTACTATTACTCACTACTCTGTGTGTGATTATTTTGGCTCACTTACTCTCTTTCTTACCCGACAAGTCTAGCAATATTCGCGACAGGTGTCGTTTTTGTGGATAACTTCGTCGATTTTAAGGCCCTGAAATCGCCTTTAGGGCTCGCATTTTAATTGATATTTTTATAAATTTCTAGTCAACTCCTCATTCGAATCAGATAATGGTTGCTAAAAAGGAGGACGAGAAAAAGCCATTGTTGGACGCCCTGGGCGCCGATGTTGCGGAAGACAGAACCGCCACCGCTATCTTAAGAAGAAAGAAGAAGGATAATGCCCTTATCGTGGATGACGCCACCAACGATGATAACTCAGTGATCACTTTATCACTGAACACTATGGAATTACTCCAATTGTTTAGGGGTGACACTGTTCTCATCAAGGGTAAGAAGCGGAAGGATACTGTCCTTATTGTTCTTGATGACGATGAAATGGAAGATGGTGTCGCCAGAGTTAACCGTTGTGTTAGAAACAACTTAAGAGTCAGACTTGGTGACATCATTACTGTTCACCCATGTCCAGATATCAAGTTCGCCAACCGTATCTCTGTATTGCCAATTGCCGACACTGTTGAAGGTCTTACTGGTTCCCTTTTCGATGTTTTCTTAAAGCCATACTTTGTTGAGGCATACAGACCGGTTAGAAAGGGTGATTTGTTTACCGTAAGAGGTGGTATGAGACAAGTTGAATTCAAAGTGGTCGATGTTGACCCTGAAGATATTGCCATTGTGGCCCAAGACACCATCATACACTGTGAAGGAGACCCAATTAACAGAGAAGATGAAGAAAACAATTTGAATGATGTTGGTTATGATGACATTGGTGGTTGTAAAAAGCAAATGGCTCAAATCAGAGAATTGGTTGAATTGCCATTGCGTCACCCACAATTGTTCAAATCCATCGGTATCAAGCCTCCAAAGGGTATTTTGATGTACGGTCCCCCAGGTACTGGTAAGACCGTAATGGCTAGAGCCGTTGCTAATGAGACTGGTGCATTCTTCTTTTTGATCAATGGTCCAGAAATCATGTCTAAAATGGCAGGTGAGTCTGAATCTAACTTGCGTAAGGCTTTCGAAGAGGCAGAAAAGAATTCTCCATCTATCATTTTTATCGATGAAATCGATTCTATTGCACCAAAGAGAGACAAGACTAATGGTGAAGTGGAAAGAAGAGTTGTCTCCCAATTATTGACTTTGATGGATGGTATGAAGGCTCGTTCTAATGTTGTGGTGATTGCTGCAACCAATAGACCAAACTCTATCGACCCAGCCTTGAGAAGATTCGGAAGATTCGACAGAGAAGTCGACATTGGTGTCCCTGATGCTAATGGACGTTTGGAAATCTTACGTATTCACACCAAAAATATGAAATTGTCCGGTGACGTCGATTTGGAAGCAATCGCTTCTGAGACACACGGTTTCGTTGGTGCTGATATCGCCTCCTTGTGTTCCGAAGCTGCCATGCAACAAATTAGAGAAAAGATGGATCTTATCGATTTGGAAGAAGAAACTATTGACGCTGAAATTTTGGACTCTTTGGGTGTCACTATGGAAAACTTTAGATTCGCTTTGGGTAACTCTAACCCATCAGCCTTGAGAGAAACCGTTGTTGAGAACGTCAATGTCACTTGGGATGACATTGGTGGATTGGACGGCATTAAGGCTGAGTTGAAGGAAACCGTTGAATATCCAGTTTTGCACCCAGATCAATATCAAAAATTCGGTCTTGCCCCATCCAAGGGTGTTCTTTTCTTTGGTCCACCAGGTACTGGTAAGACTTTGCTTGCAAAGGCTGTAGCTACTGAGGTTTCGGCCAATTTCATTTCCGTCAAGGGTCCTGAATTGCTCTCCATGTGGTACGGTGAATCCGAATCTAATATTCGTGACATCTTCGATAAGGCTAGAGCCGCTGCTCCAACAGTGGTGTTTTTGGATGAATTAGACTCCATTGCTAAGGCCAGAGGAGGTTCTAATGGTGACGCTGGTGGAGCTTCCGATCGTGTTGTCAACCAATTATTGACTGAAATGGATGGTATGAATGCCAAAAAGAACGTTTTCGTCATTGGTGCAACCAACAGACCGGACCAGATTGATCCGGCTCTTTTAAGACCAGGTAGACTTGATCAATTGATCTATGTTCCTTTACCAGATGAAGTTGCTCGTTTGTCTATCTTGAATGCTCAATTAAGAAACACCCCATTAGAGCCAGGCTTGGACTTGGAGGAAATTGCCAAGATCACTCATGGTTTCTCTGGTGCCGATTTGTCTTACATTGTCCAAAGATCGGCCAAGTTTGCCATTAAGGACTCCATTGAGGCCAGCATTAGATTAGCTAAGGAAAAGAAACTGAATGAAGATGTCGAAATGTCGGGTGAAGTCAAGACCGAAGAAGCTGCTCCAACTGAAGCTGCTCCAGCCGAAGAAGAAGAGGAAGATCCAGTGCCATTCATTACTAGAGCTCACTTCGAGGAAGCAATGAAAACTGCCAAGAGATCTGTTTCTGACGCTGAATTACGTCGTTACGAAGCTTATGCTCAACAGTTGCAAGCATCTAGAGGGCAATTCACCAACTTCAGATTCTCCGAAAACGGTGGTCCAAGCGGTGCTTCTGGAAATGCTGAGGCTGGATCAGAAGCTGCTTTCGGTCAAGAAGAAGAGGATGATTTGTACAGTTAAGGTCATAAATGAGTTTTTAAAGTCTTACTTGTAAGAAATATAATCTGGAATTTTAATCGTCTTCTTTTATTGAGTGTTATCACTATTTATGCTTTTTATGTAAAAATGCCAAGTTGTTTAAACTAATACTTGAGGTAGATCTAGTAGTTGCTTTTCGTTCGGATGCTGAACTTGAAAGCTGTGAAACTGAATGGTGAGCGTCCTGAGATTGTGCATGAGCAAGTTGAGGGGCCAAATGAGATAAAGGTATGGAAACCGGTGGTGTCGAACTGGCTGGACTTTTGTTACTAGCGCGTGACAGACCACCTGAACTGGACAAATTCGAATGGGATACATTTCTTGATATTCTAGGAGAAACGTTAGTGGAAGAATTTCTAGAATTACCACCACTAGATGGTTTTCTCAGTTCCTCTAATCTTCTTGAAAGCTCAGCCATGTTAATATGTGAGCCTGGCAATGGTGGTTCGTATGCTGGTGAAAGAACTTCTTCATTGGTGTCAGAACGTAAAGCTTCATCATAAGAAGGAACTTGTCCCATTGAAGATGAATTGAGAACACTTTCCGATGCAGCACGAGACAAGTGAGTCGGTGGAGTCGGTGCACCAGACAGAAGAGCCGAGTTTAACATATTGTGCAAATTACCCTGGTCGGATTGATGGTCATCATCAAAATTGAAAACAGCCCTGGATCCATTGTTCTGTTGAATCGCTAATTGTCTCAAATTCTCTGTCAATTTATGACCGTCCAATGGGGTCTTCAGTAATCCAAAATATTCTTCAGAATGAGGGGTGTGGGTGCCTGAAGTCATTGGTGAATCTATAGGTGAAACGTCCAACCAAAGGCGATCCAATGCATGTCTTTCATATACTGGAGGAGCAATTAACCCGTTGAATGAAGTGGATGAAGATCCACGGCTCATTCTTGTACTATCTTCTCCATGGTGATTTAAAGATGAACTTGAACCTCTTGCATTTGCAGCAAATAAAAGATCATTTTCACCGTCCTCATCGGAAGCACTATCTTCTTCAGTTCCATTGTTATGAGGCTCGTCGGCCAAAGAGCTGGTTTCGCTTTCATCGTCATGTCTTGCTCTAATAACAATGAAAGGTGAAATGAACAACTGTACCGGTAACGAGGCTCTGAGTTCAGAAACATGATTGTCAGGATTGATTAAGCCAATTCCGAATTTAAGTTTGTGCTTAACTTTCAAATGTTGTGAGACATCGCAATCTTGAGTACATTTAGAGAGTCTATCTGGAACTCGTAACCATGAGGTAATTTCCCAACGATCCATCTGGAAATTAGGATCATCTTCCGAAGGTGCTGAAATGGTCTTGGTTCGTAAAATTCTTTCACCTTGATGAACTGGGGGTAAAAATCCTGCTAAAGAATATTGCTCAACCAATTCAATTTTTATATCACCTAAACGCAACCCTTTTAATAGAGGTACTAACATAAAACTGATGGGTATACTAGAACCCAAGGCAATAGCCTTTTGAGGAACATTCAAAGAGTATTCCACTTTGTTTGGCCAGGTGTTATCAACAGCAACCGTTTCACTGAGCTCTACGGCATCAGTGGTGAGTGTTCTGATCACACGCAAGTGCTTTTTAGCAACCATATTGTTCTGAAACTTTCCTCTTTCCAAAATAGCCTCTAGTTTGTAAACCACCAGTCCGTGAGGAAGACCCTCGACTGATTCCGGAATATTTCCTGGTAAAATAGCAGAAAAAGGGAATTCGTGATTCCCTTCAGGCAAACTAGAAGTTCCACCCAAGGCACCAAGATTCGTGGAAGACTTTGAATGCATAGTGAGGGGAGCAAAATTGTTTGCCAAAGACGATGATGATTTCGATCTGAAGCCCCCAAAGGATTTGAGAGACGCCGAGGAATGTTGTTTCATCATTGATGGTCGACTAGAAATATTGGTCGAAGACCCAGATCCAGATTGTTGGTTCAGTGTCGAGTCAGTTCCTAATTGAATATCCTTGATCCGATGCTTGAAGTCAACTGAGTCAAAATTGTGCTCGAACAACTTCCTTGTAAACTTATTGGGCTTCAAACCTGGACCTTTGGTGGTTTGAATCTTGTCATACCAATGAAGATTAAGAGTGGCGTAGAGTCTTAAAGTGATTCCCTTCACAGTCATAGGTTCATTTAAAGACAAGACAATGTTACCGGACAAAAACACCGAAGCGGCGTCATTTTGGGTACCCTTGACAATCAAGACATCGTTTGTCAAGTTTTTCAACCTGATCTCGAATAAGGAACTTGCCTTTGAGCTTTGAGAAGACTTCTTCACCATTTTATAGGAATTGAACCAGGGATGAGGTCAAACTCAAATGAGAAATGAAACAGACTGCAGTAAAACCAAGTGGCTATAAGCACTCGAGTATTGTGACGGTCAAAGTTTTGTACGTGCTTAGTATTCAAGCCAACTTAACAGCAGCAACAAAGACAAATGCTAAGGATATATCTGTCGATAAAGTTTTATGTCCGCATGATCAGTTATATAGACTACGAGTCACGTGTAGCATGCAGGTTCTCGGATAAACTGATAAGAAAGGAAAAACTATCGGATGGAAGTCGAAGATGCTTTGAGTGGGGGGTGTTTAACTTTAAACAAGGAAAATTGAAGAGGTTAAACTGAAAATCAGGATTTGTGGTTTGCCAAATATTTCAAAACAGTTCAGCTGGTATTAAAATGTGGACCACCGTATGATATACTACACAGGGTCCTTGCGTCGTGCTTTATGCAAATCTCCGATATTGGGCAAGGAAAAATACATCCGAAGGGTGCATATTATTTAGCTTTTGCAAGTTAACAGCCCATCAAATTTCATCGGGTTTTGAACTAAAGACTCTTTTCAAATAATAATTAATAATCTTCGGTTCATTTTACTGGAAATAAGTTATCTATAATATGAAGTTTTAGGTAAAGGATGGTGCTTTATTGAGACTATAATATTTTGTACCTGCAAATTAAGATTGCTAACCAACATTTGAATAGAATTGGGCATTTGTGGGATTTTCTATAGTTGCCATTTTAAAAATCAAGAAAGTGAGAGAGAGTGTGTGTATGTGAGATGGTCAGAGATAAAGAGACGATCTTTACGGAAGTTGAATACGAGTACCTAAAACGATCAGTAAATTGCGAAATAATAACTGCTGTAGGGTATTATTTTCTGTATGCTCAAAAACTTTAGCGAAGTTTCTTTGACTAGCGTCAATTACGGGTACCCCCGCCTTAGTGATCATCGAGCATGGTTCAACGATGCGTATTTTCCAACGTTTTGACAGCTTTCAAAGTTCCTTATTTTGTTTAGATTTTTTCTTGATCATTGGCTATATAGCTTAGATTGCAAATTAAAATAAGCAATATGTAATGCTCGGTGATAACCAATGTCTGGGTTAATAAAATTATCAAGTTTAAGCAAAATAGAGAATGGAGCCGTTTTTTCATTTACTTTGTATTTACATCGTTGCAAGCAGTTAGTCACAGGTTGAAACCTACATGGCAGTCTTCGAAAAACTCGATACAGATTATCGAACGATAGTGATGATGCATTTACGGCTGAAAATATCAATGCAGTTGAACGTCTAAATAATACTAATAAGCGTATACGATTTAGTATCTGCGTTCTTATAAAATATGTCTCACAATTGAGACATATTTTTCCAATTGATCCTGTGCATCACAAAAATCAGTGCTCTTCTCAAAGATTTATACTAGTCGCGATTCGAAAACTTCAACCAGCATAAAAATTGGGAAGACGTATTTTCTTACAGAACTTACAGAGAAGTACATGTAAATGATTTTGTGCTTCTAATGTACCACATACTTTCCCAGGCGACATAAAGAAGTCATTGGGAATGAATTGGCGTCGCTTATACATCTCGCCAACTTGTAGGGAATCTCCTAGAGAATGTGGTGCTTTTAACGCCCATTACTTGACCAGTTGTGGTAATTTATCTGGTATGGGCATAAATAGGAGTATTTACAGGTCAATTTTTTTTTCGAAACAGTAGTGAAACAAATGTGATATAGATAGTAGACAATAGTTTTCTAAAACAGTTGTATGTTGCAAAAGAGAATATGAAATTCTCGACTGATTCTTTAGCTGGCGAAAGTGCCAAGATGGAAATCTAAAACTGTTAACGAAAGATTAACGATTTCGTCAATGCTCAGAAACTGCAACAGGTTGACATGTAGCTGGTAAATAAGCAGAAAATAACTGAATTTGAATAAAGTAGAAAAATTAAAAAAAATGATAGATGCGCAATACAGAAATTTCGCGAGAGGAAAGTCGTCAGATTAAATGATTAAGATTGGAAACGAAAGGCGCATATCTGCGTTAGACCAGCTCTTAGCGATGGATTGAATTTCATGATTGGTTCGACTTTCTTATCATTTGAACGAGGTAACCAGTAGTTGTTAAGGTTAAAAATCTAATTCTGCTCATCGATTAAAGTTAGTCGTAACTATGCGACTTAATGAATTGAATTCTGCGCAATAACGCGGGCTTTCATCTTACTAACAATAAATTTATATTTAGATTTAGTAGATCAAACATTATTCAATACCAAATTTTTGATATTATCGGTGATAGCTCTTATGACTGCCTAGTTAATATTATTGTAGTACTTCGCTACCCTTCTTTGTAACCAATTACCACATCTCGTATTTTCACCTCTCAGTGTAATTATTTTGGTAGATCTGCATCTGCAATACTGAGAGGTTTCGAGCTGTTTCTTCATGATGATAATATCAATTTGAAGCAATATCCTTAATTCGGTATTCAATAAGCTATTATGATCCAGCTAATAAAAAGTACGACAGTTTTAGTTGTAGACCAGCACCCAGAGCCAAATTCAGATGCCGACAATTTATCGGTGCGATTGTTATATTTACAGTTTTTTATTGTTCTTCTGGCTATCAATAGCGTAAATTTTTGATTGTTGACGTCTCATTTGGGTACAGTTTCGCACTTTCGAGGTTTAAGTCCCTGGGTCTGGGGGGAATTACCATCTGATTTGAGCTACTGGTAGGATAGAAACTATTCGTAAGTTTGAAATGTGTAAGACTTGTAAGCATGATCATGTTGACTAGCCGTACCCCAGGTACACTAGATGTATAGACTCCATCACATGCATGTCACATCCTTTGCCCCTGCTTCTGAACTTCTATCACACACCCCCCAGCAGTCCATGCTAAACCTTCGCCGTACCTCGCAGGAGCCGCACTTTTTCGCTAGATTACTTGCGGCTTCTCACGAATTTGCATGCCATTCCAGGATGATGACTGCATATAGTGCCCAGCCATCGATGGAAAAGGAAATCGCCAGCCTTCTCTGTTCATGTGCGTAGGCAGTTGCTAATGTACTTGCTAAGAGGAGTTGGAACATGGAAAATGTGGATGCTGGCTTTGTAACATTAGCGAGTGTCGATGCATGATTTATAAACTAAGTCTTCTCTGGAATTACTAACTTTTGGACACCAATCTAGCAACGGCTAGGACAGCTTTACGTTGCAGCCAAGAACCCTCACAGCTAATAGAATTCGGGTATTATAATCGCTGTCATTCACAATTCCTTACCTCAATTCAAAGAGATTAATTTCCTGAACGCAATACTCGTTTATCAACTATTGCTTCGCTGGCCCCATTTGCATTTCAATCCAATAGGTCTTACTCGTCCTTTAATCAATCGACTTCCCATCATTCACTGACCCTATACATAATTTAATCTTGAACTTAAAATGAACTCCTTATATCAAGGTGATCTTATGGCCCTTTCACGAACCACAAGTGAAGATGGCACTACATTGAAACGTTCCAAGTCCATCTCGAAAATAATTAGAACTCCTCCCCAAATAAGCCGATACCAACGACGTCCAAGTCGTAGAAGCCATCCTCTTAAAGTTAATACTTCCAATCGCAGGACGCCACTTCTGCTTCATACCGGTCTCTACGAAGACTTGAGTGAACAAGAATTCAGCTTTGATGACCTGCTGCCTACTTCGTCACCATTTTCAAGCTCATCAGACCTGGATTTGGAATCATTACCTGATACGGAAGAAAGTACACCAAATACATCACCCTTGTGTAATAAAAGAACTTGGTTGTCGCAGGCAGACATAAGACCAAATTCAAGTGCATCCATTTTGGACCGACTTCATATCGCCTATAAAGAACAAACAGGACCTTCGATATTTGAAATTCCTGAGATCGTACACAAAATCATTGAGTATGCTGATCTTGGTTCCACAGTCATACCTCAGGAAGGTACGCTAGTGAGAAGAAAGCCCTTGTCATATAATCATGCTATGCTTATCTATGGTAATGAAAGGGATGCACAAGCAGCCATGAAAAAAGACTCATTGAGAATTAATGAAAATACATTCAATATTCCAAAAGGAGGATCACTTCATAGTCTCTTATTGGTAAACAAATTATTTCATCTGATTACTTTGGAATTTATTCAAAAGAAATTTTTCTTTAGTTGTGAAGTTAATTATATGAACTATTTAAGGACTCTTCAAAATAAGCAAGATGTTCAATTGAAAAGTTCTCCATCCCTTTTCGTGCTTCACAAACTTTACCTGGTAAAGCAATCATCCTTGGATATCATCAGTGAACAAATTTCATTCAACAGATTGAAATGGTTTGAACTTTATCTGTGTCCCAAACTTCTCCCTCCAGTATCTGTTTTCGAAAGCAGTAAAAACTTACAAAAATTTATAGTCACTGGATCTAAAGTATTGGACGATCAATTTATTATTCATCTCCTGAAAAAATGTCCAAACCTTGAGGTCTTGGATATCAGGGCATGTGAATTAGTTTCTGATTCATCGATTTATAGCATTGGCAAGTATTGCCACAAATTGACGACCATCAATCTTGGTCGCAAAAATAAGGGCCATTTAATCACTGACAGCAGTATTCTGATGTTGGTGAGAAACAATCCCAAATTAAATACAATTGGATTAGCCGGATGTGCCATCACTGATAGGGTATTATGGGAAATTGCAATTATTTGCAATTATTCTCTTGAAAGGTTATCGTTGAATAACTGTGGATTAATAACAAACCAATCAATTCCATTGATACTCCACAGCAACTACCTTCCAAATTTATCAGTATTAGAATTACGTTTCGTTGATCAATTGACCAATTTTTTACCTATTATTGAATTTAAGAGAAGACAACAGTTCAAGGGTATTTCAATTTTGATCGAAGCGTGTGAGTCTTTGTGCTCCAAAATGAATGAACAAGAACGGAAAATGGATCAAATCATTCTGAAACGGATTTTCAGAGATATCTTAGAATGGGTTCATGATTCAGATGACGATGTATCACATCATACATTGGTCAGAAATAGAAATAATTAACGATCTTTAGCATTTTAAAATAAATTTGTAGATATAAATTTGCTCGTGCTCTAATCAATTGATATCAATCCCGCAAAATATAACTCAAATCCATATGAGAGCAAATAACAATTAAATAACGGAAGTAACATATGGTAAAATGTGCGGTACAATTTCCAATATTCGTGCTATGGCTCAAAAACTCCCCCACATTTGGAGTCAAATTCAAAGACATCAATTTCTGAACTACAAAATTCTCAACAATCACATACAATTAAGTCTTTCAATTCGAAATTATGGGTTTACCATTAAAAGCTGTGGCATATTCAGCATATTTACACTTGTTGCAGCAACAGGTCAAGTGGGCTTAATATCTGAGATTGATCTGACAAATGAGCAAATTTGAGTGGCTGCAGATGGTCGAAAAATTGCTCGTTTTTATCGAGATTTGATTTTTTTTTTTGAAAACAAGTGCTATGTTAACAAGAGTCTACATATATATATGATATAGAATAATATACAATAAGGATTTAATACAATTACAATAAACCATGAGTTCCGAGATTGTTGAACGATCCGTTACCTTTCAAGGTATGGACTGTTTAGCTGATAAAACAAGTGCTTCATATATGGCAGCTTATAAATTGCTGCAAGCTGAAGTATCATGGGTTTCACAGGCTGAATATGGAAAGTATACCGTATATTTCGGAGCAGCAACCATCTTCGTGGCATTTATCAAGAATTATTGGTACGTTTTGGCAGATTTGAGGTATAGCAGGAACATCAATGTCTCTAAGCTGCCAGGAGTATTATCTTCCATAATAGCTGTTCTCACAGCTTATAGTAGATATGTTGGATATAAACCATTGAACCGCAAATTTTGTCGTTTATTTGCCCTTCCAGAAACAACTGGATCAACATTATTTATCTTAGCCAGTACTCTTTATTTGGCACTTTATGCATTTTTGCCTCATTTTTGGTATAGAGGTTGCAGAGGTTTTGGATCTCCACCATTGATGGTTCGAACTGGTATCATGGCTACTGCCTTGACCCCATTTATTTTCGTTTTATCTGGAAAATCCAATATTATTACTTTGCTTACTGGCATTTCTTATGAGAAGCTTAATGTGTTTCATCAGTACACTGGTGTTATGGCATTGGTTTTCGGATTGATTCATACCATTGGCTTTATTTGGCAGGACCATAGAGAAGGTGGTGCCGCACAAGTTGCAGCTCAATTCGAAAAATTTGCTTATTACTCTGGTATTGCACCAATAATATTGTTAATTGTAATTTGTGTCTCCATGAACTCTTGGATAAGAAAATACTGCTATGAATGGCTCCTTCATATACATTGGGCATCTGGTGTTGCTTATTTCGGTACATTGTGGTGGCATATCGACAATCTGCTCAACTGTGAAAAATACATGTATGCATCACTAGCATTCTGGGCTACTCAACTTTTGTACAGATTATTTGTCAAGACTTGTTTTAAACCTAATCGTTATTTCTTGAAGCCAAGACCAGCTACATTAACCAAAATTTCCGAAAACACATATGAAGTTTTAATCACCAATGCAGAGGGTTTTACTTGGGGACCTGGTCAACATTGTTTCCTTAGATTTGCTGGTTCCAAAATTCTTGACAACCATCCCTTCTCTATTTGTCTGTTACCTACAGAAGAGAGTAACGAAAGAATTTTGAAATTTATCATTGTTCCCAAAAAAGGCTTGACCCAAAAATTATACACTGAACTTAATAACTCTATCAGTGTTCAAAAAAAAGTTTTCTTGGATGGGCCATACGGTGGCACTAGAAGAGAACCATTTGCATTTGACAATGTATCATTATACAGTTCAGGGTCAGGTGTTACTGTGACTCTTCCTTACTTGACATATTTGGCGCGTAAAATTGCAGCTGCTAAAAAAGAAGGTAAAGATTATATTACTAAAGATATTCATTTTGTCTGGATCGCTAGATATGAAAATCATTTTAATTGGATTAAAGATGAATTAGAAAATGTTTTGGCTATTGCTGGAGATCATATAACTATTGATTTCTACGTGGCAAATCGTTTTGGCCAAGATGAATCAGTTGAAAAACGAAACATACACGACGATTCGGAAGACTTGGAAAAAGGGACGACTTCAATTATATCATCGGTGCAACTTCCCAAACAGGTTAATGTGCACTTTGAAAAGCCAAATTTCAAAGATGTCGTCTTCCAAAACAAACACCATATCAAAAGAAAGAGTATGTTTGTTTCTTCTGGAAGTGGAAGTATGAGAGATGATGTTGCAAGTGGAGTATCCAATTTACAAACCATGATTTTTAACACTGATGTTAATGGTAGACTGTACCCAATTGAAGAGATCTACCTCCATAGTGAAGCCTTCGGGTGGTAGAAAAAATAGATTAAAAAATAAAAATAATAAAAGTATATACATATTCACGTAATTTTAAAAGTACGTTATTGTAGGGCTCGAAATTTTTGGGGGAAACTCGTACAAGTGCATCGAACTACCGTTTCTTTTCTCCTGAAGGAGCTTTCTGTTGTATGCTAAATCAAAAACAAAACATTTAACAAACAATACCACGTATCAGTGTATTTTGTTGGGGTTCTTATTACTTGTGTGTTACTTTCTTCACTAAATCGAGTGCGAATTGACGGGTATGTGCATTGGTCACGAACATTCTATGGCGAGGAACAACAGACAATCTATGCAAACCAATATACACATTTCTTGCATGGGGTGGGAAAAGGTGAATTCTAGAAGCGATTAAAAAAAAATTATGCGTTTGTGATGATTTGGTTGTAACAGCTTATAAATTTCAACCTCAGTAGAGTAATTAGGTAACTACCTAATTGTAAATGATGTTCTACACTTTTCTTTGTGAACATTAGTGTGAACCCAATTCCAATTTTTTGGGCGCCCGTCAATAATTGCTGTCACTCCACGCCCGCTATTTGTATTTTCTCCGCAGATCCCAAATTAGTGTTACCTTCCCGATTGGGCCTGCTGTTTACCTCTTTTTTTTAGACAGGATAAATTTACGATTAACCGTTAAGAAAGACGTGAGAGAAGTTTATGGTGGGTATACCACTCACTTTTAAATAAATTCAAACTGTTTTCAATTGACCAGTCTATCGTTTCATCAAAACTTCAAGATCACATCCTATGCATATTAAAGCTACATAGTCTTTCCACCAAATCGATAACATCATCTCAGACAAAATGAATGCCAAATTATCACGCCAGCTGTCAATAATTAAACCAATATCACATCGTCCATCCAGACTTGATCTTATAGATGACACAACTTTAACCTCGCTACCATTCCCACCACCTATGAAAAGCAAACGTCGTAAAAAGGGAACAAATCATATATCCAAAGACCCTAACTTCATCACTGAAGATGCAACTTTGGTAGGGATCAACCCGCAAGATATTAATGAAGTGGAAGATCCAGAAGTCTGCGTACAATATGATGAATTCGATGACACCAAAGATCATGATGAAGATTTAGTAGATGAAAGCTTTCAAGAGGGCGAAGAAATGGAAGATCCTATTGTTCTAGTAGAAGATTACATTTATCGAAATACCAGCGACTATGAACGGCTTCATCGGAAAAAATCGTTAGCCACATTCAAAGAAAAATTGCATGATGACGTCGTCCCTAATAGATTTGACGTTCTTCCTTATACATTCAAAGGTCCTCAGGGAACTTTAAGATCATCCCTGGTAGATGTTGAGACTTCCAGTCGAAGCGAATCAGAAATATCATACACTTATTCTCGTCCTAAAACCGGCCTGGTTTTCATGCAACTGCTGCTGCAACTGCTGAATCTTCATCGCTCGTGTTTAGAGGAATTTGAGGGAGTTTTTGGCAAAATACCTGGTGCTGAATCCCTTAATTATTGTGAATTGTGTGATAAACCGCTTTACGAATTGAGCGCAATTATCAATAAGCGGAACGAGAAAAGAGAAAATTGTGGATCACTGTACAAGGAGTTTGTTTGTTGGGAATGTATTGAGAGTTATGAGATGTATTCAAGAAAAATTCCAAAATGTCCTTCAAAGGAACAGCATCTTGCCAAAGTAACTACAATTTTCAAGGCTATAGAGACAAAATACTTGGCCAACAGCAACAGACAAGAATCCAACGAAGTTAACGAAAATGAATTAAAAGTGGAACAGCCTGTCATGAAAGATGAGAATGATAAAAGAATAAGTACTGATCGTAAATTCTCTGATCCATTACTCCAACAATTACGTGAATTACACAGTCAACAAGAAGGAGTGTCTGCCCTTGTTTGGTTAAAATCGATACCAGAATTGTTGAAATGGAAGTAATGAACATTTATTATCATAACAGCATAGCTGAAATAATGCATTGAACGATTTAAAAAAATTTGTAAGAATCATAAGTCTTAATATATAGTAAGCTCTGTTCGGTTAAAAAAAAATACATCATATTTTTTTTCTCCACACTATTAATTCGATTTTTCACGGAATCATCAACCTGACCATGAATCAAGCAAGATTGATACACTCTTCGAGTAGACTCCTTAAAAGACAATTGAAACCTGCTCTTTCTTTAGAAGAGTTTATTTTCCGAAGAGAGGTAATCAGTCTTTATCGGCAGATTTCTAGAGCTGTTTATAAAACTCATCAAAAGAAAGATTTGATGGATTTTGCTCGATCAGAGTTTGCCAGCCAAAAACATGTTGAGGATATGCAACAAAGGAAGTATTTGGTACATCAAGGAAAACGTCAATTCGAAACCATGGCTCAATCCCTTGGAATCTCTCATATTTAAGATATCATCCCTCCGCCCTGACTAAGGTTATCTAGCCTAGATATCACTCAAAAATTAGTCTTTTATGATGGCGCATAAATCGCGAGTATTTGATTTTCATTTTCCGCTATCCAATGCTGGAAGCCAAGGCCCGGCAATTCGAATTCGTCGGTGTATCCAGCCGTTCTCGAACGGGTTGTTTCAATTGTAGGAAGAGGAGGAAAAAATGTGATGAGGTCAAGCCAGTGTGTGGATTGTGTTCCTCAAGAAAATCGCCTTGTGTTTGGAGAAAGGTTCCCCAATCACTAACCGCTAGAGTGGTGGAAACCCACAAGGGGGTTTCTACAATTAATTTGGCCGCAAAAGAACCCACACTGCCCCAAAAATTGAAATCTTTGAGTAAACCTGATTCCAATTCCAAAACACATTCATCAGGTGATTCCCCCGGATCAAGTTACACCCCTCTGATTCTGTCTATCGCGACCTCTCATATTGAGTCAATTAAAGAATCCCCTGTTCTTCCTGTTAATTCCGATAGTTTTGCTCAATTTTCCCATATTCTAGCTTTCCTTGATCACAAAGAATCAAAATTCTTCCAAAATTTTTATGCAAACGCCATGATTACTTCTATTGTGAAGCCTGAAGAAAATGAATATTTTACTGTGTTTTTAAAGCGAGCCGAGCAAAGTTCAGCCGTGCTTCAAGCTATTGTTACCGCAGGCGGTATCATGATGGGTGGACCTGATGGAGAAGAATGTAAACGTACCAGAATCGTGAAAACTTTGCAGATGATTGATGGTAAATTAGCAGTTAATCCAAGCTCTGAGGATTACATCGATGCCATGATTAGTTATATCATCTTGATGGAAGCTCATATCGTTCATAATTGCGTGACCGACTGGGAATACTTGTTTGAGCTTGTCAAACAATATGTTCATAAACTGGGTTTATATAGTCGTTTATGCGATCAGGGAAAAATATCTGACTTGCTGGATGACGAGAAATGGATTATTGTCAACGTTTATCACCATGATTTACTCAGTTCGCTGGTAAATGTCAATGGAACTTTTTTTTCTGCAAGTATTCTCACCGACTATTTCCAAGGAGTAGGAACTTTGCATGGAGTGACTAAACCTATGGTTTGTCTTTATGCTGAATGTATCAATTTAGGAGTTATAGCTCGAGAAAGGTATCGTTTATTAGAGGTCCCTGGCAAGCTTAATAATTATAAAACCACTGCACAATTGAACGCAATTGTTGATTCACTGTTGGCATTGGATGCCCAAATCATCCGACTGACCCCTAGACCAGAAGATTTGGCAATGATTCCCAAATCCATGCTCGAAGACCATATGTCATTGTATGAATTATATCAATTTGCATCACAAATATACTTGAGAACGGCTGTCAAAAGAAATGCACCTATAATTCCGGAGATTCAGATTTTTGTTTATAAGCTGATAAATCTTTTACGATTTTTAATTAAATCAGATATTAAATGCAGCATTAAATTACCGTTTTTAATTGCCGGAATTAGCTGTGTTTATGATTTCGATAGGGCAAAAATCATGGGATTGTTAGAAGAGTATGAGAAACAACTTTGGCATCATTCAAATGTTAAAGTTATAAAAAAAATTATTGAAGAAGTTTGGGAAATAAACCCAGATGGTGTTTTGTGTATAGATTGGTACGAAATTGTATCAAAATTTGGATGGACAATTTGTCTATGGTAACTCAATATATTATAATTAAGCTATTTTTCTACTTTTGGCAGATTCTTTCTGATAATCCGCAATCTTCCTAAAGACCTCTCCGACTTCGATTTCCTTACTTATGGGTTCAATCCATTGAGAAACATCTTTCTTGATATTATCAAGATCTTCAGTAGGAGGTTCAAATTCACGCAATTCAGAAAGAAGTATTTGGGTCTTCTTCTTAATATCTCCAGCAACAGACGATTGTGTCTTGGGCAATTGACGTGTAGAAGTATAATGAATAATGTTTTTGCAAAGTTCATATGTCAATAAAATTGTATGATTTATCTCCCATGGATGAACGATAGTTTTCAATGGCTTGATTGAGTTCAACTGTAAGTTTTTAATCATAAAATTGGAGTCTGCAGTGTTTGCCGCATTGATGAGGTAAAGTTTAAACATGGCGATGTATACTTTGAGGGCCCAGATCTCTGCCTGGGTAAAGTCTTTGTCCGTTATCGAAATTTTATTGAGCTTTGATAGAAGATTGTTGGCCCTATGTTGATTATTTTCTTCTAAAAGAAGATTAATGATTGAAAATGCTTTAAGATAGTTTTCTCCAATGACTGGTCCAACCGTTAACTTGGAATCCAATTCATCATCTTCGTTATTTCTACCAAACTTCCATGCAGATTTGAAATCTCGGTTTTCTTGAACTTCTTTGGTATTATTCAAGTGCAAATTCTCCAATTTTAATGCCTCAAGGCAGAATTTTTGAACTTGTTGATTCCTGACACTTTTACATACTCTCAAAAGTTCAAGAGTATTCAACCACTTCCCTGTAGAATTATTGATTCTTTGACCAAATTCGAGAAAACCCTTGAGTTTATTGAAGGCATTTTTTTCGAATCCATTGGTTAAACTCTCGTCAATCTCTTCAGTGCAAGTGAGGTAAAACTTTTGAATGGTGGTTAAAGTATTACAGTTTTCAGCTGTTGGGTTGGTACTTGAGATTCTGGAGCTGATCGTATAGCCTAAGGTATCACTTTGGATCATTTTTATCTTTAATTCTTGAAAATTCTTGATCGAAAGGTCCCGCAAATTAAGGTAGTTGTAAATTTTCATGGCCATTAATTTCAATCTTGGCTCATGCTTATCTTGCAACATCGCATGCTCCAATAAAGTGATTGCTTTATAACATGCCAAGGGAAATTTTTCACTCTTTAAGATATGCTGAATATTGATCAATAGGAATTCATCTCCAGCAAAATAATCTGTGACTTCTTTCTTTTTCAATAAAGAGGTAAATTCATTGTATAACTTGAAATTCTCCTCCACAATAACATCTATATCTTCAGAGAGTAAGAGCTTCAATTTTTGATTGTTGACATGGTTATTCAAATCATTGTCTGTAGCATATGTCACAGGTGTCGAGTTAGGAATTAAGTCAAGAATGATTTTTGCTTGGAAAAGGTTGGAATTTTTGTAGTGTTTAATGTCATTAAAACAGCAAAGTTTCCCTTTAAAATTTCCGTAGTATTCGGAAATGGCTTTATTGAAAAACTCTTGATTGTTGGATAAAATGGCGTATTCCACTCGAGCTAAGTATGAATTTCTACTAGACACTGAGTTGAGTTTTTCGAGAATTGAATCTGAAGAGACTTCCAATTTCACCAATCCTTTCAATAATAATTTCCAAGTGTCAAAATCATCTAATTTGTTTATAAACAATACTTTTTCGCATACATCGATAAGATGTTGCCAATCCTCTAATTCGTTTAAAAATTGCAAAAGTAAAATTTGGAGTTCCAAATCGTATGCCTTTCCTTTAGAAAATTCTTCTATAAGCTTAACAGCTGCAGTTTTATCGCCATTTTTATCGAGCAATTTGACGTGAACGTAAACTTCTTGTTCATTCACAGGGCTGAGCTCTTGTAACAATTTGTGAGCGATTTTCGGGTATAAGGTTTTTTCAGAAGCGGTAGCATCTGGCAACTCAGATACCAATATGTAAGTAAATGCTGCCCAATAAGTGTACTGTGATGATTTTTTAACCCTTTGGAGTGACATTGTGGCCTTTTGAAGAGTTCTAATGTCACCTCTACTGAGAGCCCCAGAAAACCATTGGTATATCAAATCATGACTTGGATACTTTTTCACTGCATTTTCATAGACTTGAAGTGCACTTTGATGATCACCTACCTCGTTGAAGATATCTGCTAGTGTCAAAAGTGTCTCCGGGTCACTGGGAGTTTTGTTCTTCAATTGATTGGCTTCGGTGATTGCCTCATTTTCCTTCCCTGATTTCAAAAGACATAAGCAATTCAATGCATGATAGTAAGACTTTGTGGGGAATTTCTTGATTTTCTTTTGGATAAGCACTTGTGCCTGTCGATACAGACCAAGATTAATGGCTTGTATGATACTCTGATTCGAGTCTGCCATGGTGAATTGAAAAAAAAACTGAAATTGAAAATCAAGAAAAAAATATGAGGTTTTGACATTTACGTGGGGAAGAATTCGTTAAAGGTGAAAATTAAACGATTGATTCGATTGATAGTATGAATTACATTGGATACAAAAGTATGGTGGCTTCATAATTTTATATCATTGTAATAAAATTTGTATTAACGCCTTTAAAATCGATTATAATTAAGACTACATCATCAATTTCTAGTTTACACAGATATTGATTTGATTTGTACGTCCTTGCCTTTGATAACAAATCAGTCGCAATATTTTGCTATCCCATTTTAGACGGTTATTATTAGCAACTACTTCGAGAATCACTTCTCAAAGCTAGAACCTACAATAGCAGACCCTAAGTGCTTATTTTAGTAAATCTTTAATAGATCTGCGTTCTGCAGGAAGAAAAGCCGCCCGCCATACCATCGCGCGATCAGATAAAAAGTTTGCGGTATTGAAAGGTGGCCGAGAATTAAAAAAAATCAATAATATTTCATTGTGAGCTGATCTAGAAATAAATTGTGGAAAATATGTATTTAATACAAAAAGGCTAATCAGTAGAACAGTAACAATTTGAGTTGAATCTTACTAATCTTTAAATTCAGCATAACCCTTTTTTATATGTTTTCATCAACACTTCTCCACAGCAAAGGTTATCTAAGCGATAACACAGTGCAATGGGGTGTAACCTCTTTCATTCACTTTTCTCCAGTTGTCCTTGGTAGCGGCGTCCTTCTTGGTAGCCTGAGTTGAAGTTTGAGTCTTGGTAGTTTGTTGAGCAGCCATTTTGATTGTTTGATTGTTGTATTCGATTTGAATTGATGATTTTTCTAGGAGTCCAGTTACCATGGTCTTATATATTCCAGTTGATTAAGTGCAGTTTTCAAAATTGTCGCAAGTTGCAAATTTACCTTCCCGATTTGATCAATGAGTGTAAAAAATTGAAATGATTAAAAGTTTCACTCAACCGTCGAAATAGGAAACTTCTTTTCACATCAATTTATATTATTCAAATGATTACATGTAATAATTAATGAATTTGCATTAATGTGTCAAATTTATGATAATCAAATCCTAAATAATCGACAGATTAAGTAAAATTGCCTATAAATTTGCTCAATTAATATTTTACGAGCTTATTCAAGATCACTCATCAACATCATTGTGTTCATCAGACAAATTATAACGATATCTATCAACTCTCCAGTTGATATTCCGATTAAAACTTGATTTCCAACTCCATCTTTCACTTATTTCTAATTCTAATGATCCTTCGATTTTCTGCCGAATATAATTCCCAATATTAGGTAAAAATTTATAAGCATGGCCTGAGTCTCCAGAAGCCACGTAAGTATTACTTAAAAAGGGTACTTGATCAATTAAAAAATCTGAATTACCCGTATCACTAATCCAGCATATTTTCGAATCTATAACATCATGATATGCCAAATCAGGCAAGGTTCGATGCAATAATTTTGTCACATCTTGAATAAAACGCAAAGGAATTTCATCATTCGGGTTTTCATTTTTGAAACGTGGTAACGATATTTTATTTCCAAATTGGTCAATAACTTCATTATACGTTTCAACAGTTGAAATGCATACTTTCAAAATTTTCGTCTCAGGATCAGGAGGGAAAAAATAACCCTCTTCTGCACTAAATATGATGGGTAAATTTTGATATTTTTCATATTCTTTCTCCGTAAGTTTAATGTGACTGACAAACAATCCGGTAGCGAAAGTTTGCTTATTCAAATTGATTATATTTGGAGTAGAGGCTCCTGCTGCAACAATAACTATATCAGCAGTATATTCATCACCACTTTTAGTTATGACATGAGTCTTGCCATTTCGCTCCAAAATCCTCGTTGCATGTCCGGCATCACCGAATATAAATTTTGTCCCTTGGTTTTCAGCCCTTTTGGCCATAACCTCAAGACTTTTTGCGGCATATCCCAACCCACACTTCGGATTGTGAGTAAATTCTGTAGTCAGATCATATTGATTGTTTAAAAATAATGGAAATTTCTTCCCAAACTCGGTTGACCCGACAAAAGACTCTATCCCCGCGCCTTGGCCAAGACGCCTCAAATTTTCCTTTCCTTTGGCTTCGTATTCGATTCTTCCTTTGTGATGACCAGGAGTAATCGAAACCCTTCCACATTCATTATATGTATCTTTTAAATCTTTATCACTTCTCCAACAGTCCATGGCTTCAAGGGAAAGTTTACTATAAAATATATCGCTGTATTCTGATCTGATTATTTTATTGTAATCGGTGGCGGCAGACCATGGTGAAGGTACGGGATATGGATCAATAGCAACAACATTGTAGTCTTTGTTTGATAATTCTACGGCTGTAGAAAGACCAAAGACTCCACAGCCCACAATTAATACCGATTGAGTCATTTAGTAATAATTAGATTATAGATAAGATAATTTTGTAGCCGATTCGAATATGCACACTGTTCGCATAATTCGGAAAATCGACTTTATGCGAAGATGAAAAAATGATAAAAAAAAACTGTTATAATTTATTTGCAACCTTTCCCTCTTTTGTAGAATATTGATTTGCTGCTACGAATATGCAAAATATTACACTTGTTAAAACTAGAGGTGTTTTCGAAAACCATAAATTTAAGTGAAGTTATAAAAAGGATGAATACGTGCACTTGATAATAGAAACATCATGCTTTAATAATTATGACCACGGTGATTTGTTATAAGCAAAGGGCAATCGAAAAACCTACAGAGACTCAACTATCTCTCCAAACTCGAAAATAATTAAAAGCATATTGTATTAAATGATCGACACACATCTTAACCATTTCAATAAATTTTCATCATTACAATTTGCGCTTACAGGTAATGATGAAGTAATGATTACCAATTCATCCCTGTATGTCTTGATGGCCAAAATTCGAAAGAGTTGTTCTGAGTTCTTACTGAGTCTTGAAACCCTCGTAAAAATTTAAAAAGATGCATTAGTCCACCAGTTGAAATGCTATCAAATTCGACTGAGGACCCATGTATTTTTAGAAATCTCGGAGACTGTTTGTTCCATATTGATAGCGTTCGAACTGTTTTTGAATGATTAGAAAGTTTTACTTCCTTCGTTGCTCTAAGGATTAGAATCCATACTATGGGTTAGAGAGTTTAATTTGATTTAAACTTGAGAAAAGTTTTCAGTCATTTTATCAATGTGGGATTTTACCCTGTCGGCTGTAACAATGTGTGTAGGAGGTAACTTTGGTGCTGGCTCTTTCTCCTAGTTGTGGTTGTGGTTGGTCTTCTCGACACTATTTCTCTCGAAACAATCCCATAAATTGTGATATCTGTCCTTTTCTTCGAAGTCAACAGATTTACATCGTCTTTGGAAATCCTCAACATAGGGAGTAAGCAAGGAGCGGACCTTCCCATCGAATAGGTTGTTGTCGATCGGACGAACACGACTTTGGCAAAACTCCTTATTGAGCGATTGAGAAAGTTTTCGGAAAATTCCATTCAAAATTTGTTTGCATTCCTTAACCTTGACAAAATGCCTACTTAAATGAATAGCTTCCTGGCGTTTAGCATACTTTGTTTCTATCTTAAGAATTTGGTCTGCGTTTAGGATTTGGACTTTCTGGTCAAGCTTCCATGACCTTGGAAAAGTTTTTGTATTATAGTAGTGATTGTCTTTTCTTGCTAGAAGTCGTTGGTGGAAAGATTGGACCATAGTTTCTTTGTACTTGGTGACTTCATTTGTACATACTTTTTTGAGAAATGAGTCGACCGCTTGAGCGAATGGCTGCCAATATTCCATTTGTTGCCAGAAATCAGCTTTGTCGTTGGTATAATCGAAATTTTCAATTACCTTTATGTCACTATTGGTCAGGTCATCCGAATAATCTGGGTAATCAGGATCAATGCTGTGTTCCTCATGAGCATTTTTGTCGATTGTTTTTTGAGTGGGGTGAAATAGATGTTGCAGAGAACTGGGATCCATTCTGCCCTTTACTGATTATTAACAAGGAGAATTAAAAGTTTTTGGGTGTATGGATAGACTTCCTTTTGCGTTAGAATCAACTTAATATTAGAGACTTAAGTAAGTACTCGTCAATCGGGGGGAATTTACTGATTGCCTTTAGACCACTAGAGTAGAGTCGTCGACTCCTATTGTGTTTAACTCGCCAGTATTGTAAAAAACGTTAGAACAAAATATGATGCGGGCAGAGACACTATAAATAAGATGAAATTTAGGCTTTAAGGTAGCTCTTCCTGATCACAGGAAAAGTTGGGTGTTTTTTCATTGATTTTTTAAATATAGGGTAAGTTCAACCTGTTACTTGAAACGAAAAAAGCTTAATTCAGATTTCATTTGATTCTGAAAACTCTTGTGGATTGGGTTTCGGGTATAATTTTTAAGGCACTCTGCAAGAAAGAACACTCTTGTTCTACTTGAAATAGTAACACAACTTGGAGCTGACACTTTGAGAGCACACAAGGAAGTTTCGGAACAACTATCAATAATTTTTCATCTCGGGACCGGACCAAGGAAAAACAAAATGTGTTCTTAAATAATTGCAGGCCCATAATTCTTGAAACTGTGTTATAACCCGATCAATCTACAGGAAATTTTGTGAATTTACATAAGCATCGATGAACTTTGTATTTGCATGCGAGAACTTTACCTTAGTTATCATGAAAGGTGACCATGTTTAAGTATTTAGTCCTTGATTTTTGCGAAAACTATCCAATTTAATTTAAAACTCATAGATTTATTTCAGTGCAATATTTCTATATGATAGACTTATTTTTCAAAGCTCTTTAGCCAACTAGCTTGAAGGTACTAAGATCAATAAGTAGGATGAACGAGCTAAATTGCTTCTTTAATTAAAGTGTTCCAAGAAGCAATAGCTTGTGGGTCTCTCATTTATGTCTATGAATTTTACTTTAGTCAATGTAATAATTCTGGTCGGGAAATTTTTCTGCTTGTGATTCAGAAGAGACTTAAGATTACAGGGCTAAGTATGCACTTGTTCATTGATGAGTTGAACCTTAAGTCATCTGGTCGTAACAGGAGAGTAATACATGCAAATGTGTTATTCAATTCGTCAGTAGTGTTGCAACCCAGTGTAATTATTCAAGACATAAGCCATGTAACTATGCAGATAAAAAGTTTGAGGGTTATCAAGTAGTGAGAGCAGACATAGGTGGAACTTCTCCGATGATAAGTCCCAGATTGGCTCTTACCTTCGATTGGTTAAACCTTGATTTGAAATTAGAAAGCTTAAAGAGAATTTTTTAGTAATTTCGGAAAAGATTGAAGACTTAAGCGGGCGGGTATCAATCTAATGGCGAGCCCCTTTTGCAATGCGCTATTGTACTTGGGGAGCCAACTCCAGTTTCGACAAAACACCTTGAATGCGTGTCTTAAGTGTTCAATTGATCATTTTTCTAGATTTCGACGGTTTCAATAATTTGACTTTAAAATTGAAACGATGGATTTCCTAACCGTAAAAATTTCAAGAGTAGTGTAATTTCCTGCTTCTAGACTCATTCAGGGGACATTTCCTTTTGTTTGTGACTACGAAAATAATGTGATAGTAACTCCTAAACAGCTTAAATCATTAAAGTCTAAATACAAAAGATTAAGTATAATAAAGTTTTAGTTACGCAAATTCTTCATGTGCGTAAAACAGTTCTGCTCCGTATCTACTTTGTTAATTAATGTGGAATCTTTCTTGTTCTTACAAAGTTCGAAGAACCCATATGAAGCCATGCAAATTAGATTTGGACTGGTGAGATTGGGTTCGTAGATTGGCTATTATGTTCTATATTTATGCTCTTTCAAGCATACCAGATCTTGTAACATTTTCAATTTCTTTATGTATGGGTGTATGGGTGTATGGGTGTATGGGTGTATGGGTGTATGGGTGTATGGGTGTATGGGTGTATGGGTGTATGGGTGTATGGGTGTATGGGTGTATGGGTGTATGGGTGTATGGGTGTATGGGTGTATGGGTGTATGGGTGTATGGGTGTATGGGTGTATGGGTGTATGGGTGTATGGGTGTATGGGTGTATGGGTGTATGGGTGTA